>CM053027.1:460482597-460853163 GCA_028564925.1 Lithobates sylvaticus | reverse complement strand
GCGCTGCAACTGAATGGCGCACCTGAAAACAAAAAAATGCTTAACACTAAAACACAGTAAACAAAATTACATACCTGAAAAAGCAAGCATGATAAAACATAATAAAACATTGCAGAATAGAATGGAGTAAAAAAAAAAGAGCAACAATAGAGAGAGAGAGAGAACAATAAAACGACAACTATTTTTGTTTTTTTTATTTTTTTTGAGATTCACAGGTAAAAAAGCTCCTGACTGTTAGCGACTGAATCAAAACGCTACCACAAAAAAAAATGTTAGCGATCGCAGGGATCAGGCCTGACTCTGCGAACGCTGCAGTTATGTGTGCTTAGTGTTTTGTATGTGACAGTGATCGATCGATACTGCACTTGGGTGGGCTGGGCTGGGCGGAGGGGGAAAACGCAGGTGCTAGCAGGTATCTGGGCTGATCCGGCTAACAATGCGTTTTTTTGGAACCCTAAACTGCTGGGACGCTAGTATAGATCTGATCAGATCAGATATTGATCTGTTCAGATACTGTGCCACTAAGGGAGGTGTATGCTTTGCGCGTGGGTGTTTGCGGTACTGGCACTAACCTGGGCGACGCAGACCTTATTTGACCCTAAAACCTAATTGATATCACCCGCCGGGTGATCAGGGGGTTAAACCGTTATTGGGTAATAAATGGCGGGTGCCCTTACAGTATAAAAAACAAGCTAACTAACCAGCGTCACCCGTAACAGTAATACAAAAAAAAAAAAACTGGCTACCTAGCGGCACCAGTGACACTAATGTAGCGATTAGAAAAACAATCGCTTAGTGACACTGGCAAAAGGGGGGAAAGGGTTAACTAGGGGCAATCAGGGGGTTAAACCTTTATTAGGTAATATATCGGGGTACCTGACGCTATATAAAACCTGACGGGGAACCTAAATAACGAAATAACTAACTGGCTAACCAGCGTCACCAGTGACATTTATACGGTGATCACTGGTGAAAGGGTTAACTCTAGGGCAATCAGGGGGTTAAAAACCTTTATTTAGGTTGTAATATGGGGGTACCTGACCTATAAACCTATTTATGAACCTATATAAACATGGCGGTTAAATAAAAAAAAAATGGTTACCTAGCGACACTAATGCAGCGATCAGAAAAACGATTGCTTAGTGACACTGGCAAAAGGGGTGAAGGGGTTAACTAGGGGCAATCAGGGGGTTAAACCTTTATTAGGGGGGGGTAGGGGGCTACCTTGACCTAAAACTAACTGCCCTGACAGTTATTACAGTCACACTGACACTAAATGCAGTGATCAGTAAATAAATGATCACTGCAATTAGTGACACTGTGACTGGGGGGGCAGGGGGTGATCTGGGGGGTGATCTGGGGTGACAGGGGGGTGGATTGTGTGACTATGTGTACTGGTGTCAGTGTACTGTTTGTGCACTAACCTGTACATCTTCACTCCTCGGCGTTCCGGTCACATAGACCGGCGCACCGAGCGTGACATCACTTCCGCCTTCCTGTCTATACAATAGACAGGAAGGGGAAGCTTTTCATTCGCCAGGAGCGATCGCGAGGGGGTGGCCAGAAACCACTGGCCGTCCCCTCGTCCCGGATCGCTCCTGAAGCGATGCCGACCGTCCCCGCCGGCGGAGGGGGTTCCGATCGGACACCCCACCCGCCGGAAGAATGTCACGTACAGGTACGTGATTTTGCCTGTACGTGCCATTCTGCCGACGTATATGTACATGGGGCGGTCGGCAAGTGGTTAAAGGAATTCCAATTTTTTATCAGTTAGATCCCTAAGCATTTGCGCATTGTCACCCGGGCAAGTTAAACATTTATTCACAGAGGATATAGCAGCGTCAATTGCTGGTATACTCCACATCTTAGTGAATTTTTCCTCCATAGGATAACGTGTTGAAAACTTCTTAGGAGGAAAAAAGTGCTTATCTGGGTGTTTCCACTCAGAATACATAAGCTTTTCTAGTAATGAATGGAAAGGAAAGGCACGCAAGTATTGCAGGGGCTTTAGTGAACCCAAACAAGAAGTGGGCTCTTCAACCGACTGCGTTAAGGGTAGCTTAAATGTGGCACGGATCATTTCAGTAAGAGAATGCACAAGCAATTTCTCAGTATGTGAAGGTGAAGAAGGTCCTTCCCCATTGATTCCTCGAAAGAGGAATCATCAAGCCTATTCACAGTCCCCTGAGGGGGATTCATCTTCACCCTCCCACAGTTCCTCCATTTGAGAATCCTGGGTGGTAGAAGGGGACCTAATGCGTTTTCTTCCACTCTGTTGAGACGTGATTAAAGCCACTAATCTTTCCTCTAAGCCACTCATAGCTGAGGAGAAAACCTGCTCAGTTATATAGACATGGGGCTGAAGTGTCTAAAGCAATTGCAGCCCCTGATAACTCACTCTGACCAGCCTCCTTAGTATGGGATGGTGTTGCAGAGGGAGGGTCCTTAGGACCTGAGGGCGACCCCTTTGTGTCCTTCGTCTTTGCGGCATTTGAAACACCTCCTCTGGCCATAGTGCCAAATACAAACACAGAGGTACCACCAAAAAAATGCACCCACTGCTGAGCAATAGTCCAGCAACTTCCACTGCTATTAAGCTCAGCCTGATGCTTAAAGTAAATGTGCCTGGGAATGCCTGTGTCACTCGTTCACATGCCCCCCGTCCGCTATGTGTCTCTCCTAGCTGTATGCACCTGAAAAAAGGTGCATTTTATAGCTATGCAGCCCGCATTGTGGACGCTAAATTGCGCCAACGCTGCTAAGCCCCGCCCCCTTCCTCCGACCACCCGCAGCGCCCCGCCCAATTATTTTAAAATAGATAGTTTTACCGTGCGAGTGGGCTTCGATCCTGACCGGACAACATGGAGGAGGACTGGGGGAGGAGGAGAACTGCCCATGGGAACCGCTGTAATGGCGGTGGGAGCGGTGCGGCACACCGCTGTCTGATGCCATGCTCCCTCTGCCTGGAGTAAAGCTATCCAGGTGGGGGGACATTCCTAGGAGGAGAAAACCCCATTGTCCCATGACTTTACCTGGAGCCTTGGCCAGAGGAAGCATGTAGCTTACACACAGAGACAAGGCTGACAAGCATGGAACAGGTATGTGCTCTTGACAGCCCCCGGTGGTGACTGTAGGCATAGCAACATTTAGTTTAACCACTTCAGCCCCGGACCATTTGGCAGCCAAAGGACCAGAGGTCTTTTTTCAATTTCGCACTGCACTACTTTAACTGGTAATTGCGCGGTCATGCAATTTTGTAACCAAACGAAATTTGCGTCCTTTTCTTCCCACAAATAGAGCTTTCTTTTGATGGTATTTGATTGCCTCTGTGATTTTAATTTTTTGCGATATAAACGGAAAAAAGAGCGAAAATTTTGAAAAAAAAAGAGATTTTCTACTTTTTGTTATAAAAAAAATCTAATAAACTCAATTTTAGTCAAACATTTGGGCCAAAATGTATTCAGCCACATGTCTTTAGTAAAAAAAAAAATGCCAATAAGCGTATATTTATTGGTTTGCGCAAAAGTTATAGCGTCTACAAACTAGAGTACATTTTCTGGAATTTACACCGCTTTTAATTTATGACTGCCTATTTCATTTCTTGAGGTGCTAAAATGGCAGAGAAGTAAAAAACCCCCCCAAATGACCCATTTTGGAAAGTAGACACACCCAAGCTATTTGCTGAGAGGCATGTTGAGCCCATTGAATATTTTTTTTTTTAGTCCCAAGTGATTGAATAAAGACAAAAATAAAAAAGATTTTTTTTTTTTCAAAAAGTTGTCACTAAATGATATATTGCTCACACATGCTATGGTTATATGTATAATTGCACCCCAAAATACATTTTGCTGCTTCTCCTGAGTATGGGGATACCACATGTGTGGGACTTTTTGGGAGCCTAGCCGCGTACGGGGCCCCGAAACCCAAGCACCGCCTTCAGGATTTTCTAAGGGTGCAAATTTTTGATTTCACTCCTCACTACCTATCACCGTTTCGAAGGCCATAAAATGCCAAAATAGCACAAAACCCCCCCAAATGACCCCATTTTGGAAAGTAGACCCCCCAAGCTATTTGTTGAGAGGCATGGTGAGTATTTTACAGCTCTCATTTGTTTTTGAAAATGAAGAAAGTAAAGAAAAAAACATTTTTTTTTTTTCTTTTTTTCAATTTTCAAAACTTTGTGACAAAAAGCGAGATCTGCAAAATACTCACCATACCTCTCAGCAAATAGCTTGGGGTGTCTACTTTCCAAAATGGGGTCATTTTGGGGGGTTTTATGCCATCTGGGCATTCCATGGCCTCCGAAACTGTGATTGGCAGTGAGAAGTGAAATAAAAAAATTACACCCTTAGAAAGCCTGAAGGCGGTGATTGGTTTTTGGGGTTCCGTACGCAGCTAGGCTCCCAAAAAGTCCCACACATGTGGTATCCCCGTACTCAGGAGAAGCAACAGAATGTATTTTGGGGTGTATTTCCACATATGCCCATGACATGTTTGAGCAATATATCATTTAGTGACAACTTTTTGTAAAAAAAATATATATATTTTTTTTTTTTCATTATTCAATCTCTTGGGACAAAAAAAAAAAAATATTTAATGGGCTCAACATTGCTCTCAGCAAATAGCTTGGGGTGTCTACTTTCCAAAATGGGGTCATTTGGGGGGGGTTTGAACTGTCCTGGCATTTTATGCACAACATTTAGAAGCCTATGTCACACGTCACCCACTCTTCTAACCACTTGTAGACAAAGCCCTTTCTGACACTTTTTGTTTACATGAAAACATATTTTTTTTTTTGCAAGAAAATTACGTTGAACCCCCCAAACACTATATATAATGTTAAAGCAAAGGCCCTACAGATTAAAATGGTGGGTGTTGCATTTTTTTTTTCCACACAGTATTTGCGCAGCGATTTTTCAAACGCATTTTTTGTGGAAAAAATACACTTTTTTTTATTTTAATGCACTAAAACACACTATATTGCTCAAATTTTTGATGAAATAAAAAATATGATCTTAGGCCGAGTACATGGATACCAAACACGACATGCTTTAAAATTGCGCACAATCACGCAGTGGCGACAAACTACATACATTTTTAAAAGCCTTTAAAAGCCTTTACATGATACCACATTAGATTCACGGAGGAGGTCTACTGCTAAAATTACTGCCCTCGATCTGACCTTCGCGGTGATACCTCACATGCATGGTGCAATTGCTGTTTACATATGACGCCAGACCAACGCTTGTGTACGCCTTTGCGCAAGAGAAGGGGGGGCAGGGGTGCTTTTTTTTTGTTTTTTTGTTTTTTTTTTATTTATTTAGCTTTTTTATTTTATTTTTAAACTGTTCCTTCCATTTTTTTTCTTTGTTATGATTTTTATTGTTATCTCAGGGAATGTAAATATCCCCTATGATAGCAATAGGCAGTGACAGGTACTCTTTTTTTGAAAAAATTGGGGTCTATTAGACCCTAGATCTTTCCTCTGCCCTCAAAGCATCTGACCACACCAAGATTGGTGTGATAAAATGCTTTCCCAATTTCCCAATGGCGCGGTTTTATATCCGGGAGGGGGGACATTCCCTCCCACTGCTTGTAAAAGCAGTCTAGAGGCTAATTACCCGCTAGAATTGCTTTTACATGAAAGCCGATCACTGGCTGAAAAGAATGATACCAAGATGATACCTAAACCTGCAGGCATCATTCTGGTATAACCATTCAAAGTCCAGCAACATACTGGACATATATTGTAATCTTTTTTTTTTCATGCAGCCTCTTGGCTGAACGAAAAAAAGAGATTGATTGGTGGGTATGCCCACCATTAGAATACCTCCCTTCATCCACCCACTTCTAATGATGGGCATACATGCACCATTTATATATGCCGATGCATGGGGGCATCCTCCCGCAAAAGTTATGCCGTGTACACACGGTCGGAATTTCGACCGTATGTACGTGGCATTAGGAGCCAATCGCTCCTCCCCCCCCTGCTGCCCCCATGCTTCGGCATATATGCTCTTTTTTTTTAACTGTGGTGGTGAAATCACCTCCTACAGCGTTGGAGTCGCGGCTTTATGTATCGTGGGAGCAAACGCTGTTGCTGTCAAGATAAATAAATCCGCGTTGCAACTGAATGGCGCACCTGAAAACAAAAAAATGCTTAACACTAAAACACAGTAAACAAAATTACATACCTGAAAAGCAAGCATGATAAAACATGATAAAACATAATAAAACATTGCAGAATAGAATGGAGTAAAAAAAGAGCAACAATAGAGAGAGAATAGAGTGAGAGAGAGAACAATAAAACGACAACTATTTTATTTTTTTTTATTTTTTTGAGATTCACAGGTAAAAAAGCTCCTGACTGAAGCGACTGAATCAAAACGCTACCACAAAAAAAATGTTAGCGATCGCAGGGATCAGGCCTGACTCTGCGAACGCTGCAGTTATGTGTGCTTAGTGTTTTGTAAGTGACAGTGATCGATCGATACTGCACTTGGGTGGGCTGGGCTGGGCGGAGGGGGAAAACGCAGGTGCTAGCAGGTATCTGGGCTGATCCCGCTAACAATGCGTTTTTTTTTTGGAACCCTAAACTGCTGGGACGCTAGTATAGATCTGATCAGATCAGATATTGATCTGTTCAGATACTGTGCCACTAAGGGAGGTGTATGCTTTGCGCGTGGGTGTTTGCGGTACTGGCACTAACCTGGGGCGACGCAGACCTTATTTGACCCTAAAACCTAATTGATATCACCCGCCGGGCGATCAGGGGGTTAAACCGTTATTGGGTAATAAATGGCGGGTGCCCTGACAGTATAAAAAACAAGCTAACTAACCAGCGTCACCCGTAACAGTAATACAAAAAAAAACTGGTTACCTAGCGACACTAATGCAGCGATCAGAAAAACGATCGCTTAGTGACACTGGCAAAAGGGGGTGAAAGGGTTAACTAGGGGCAATCAGGGGGTTAAAACCTTTATTAGGTAATATATGGGGGTACCTGACGCTATATAAAAACCTGACGGGGAACCTAAATAACGAAATAACTAACTGGCTAACCAGCGTCACCAGTGACAGTTATACAGTGATCACTGGTGAAAGGGTTAACTCTAGGGGCAATCAGGGGGTTAAAACCTTTATTTAGGTTGTAATATGGGGGTACCTGACCTATAAACCTATTTATGAACCTATATAAACATGGCGGTTACCTAAAAAAAAAAAATGGTTACCTAGCGACACTAATGCAGCGATCAGAAAAACGATCGCTTAGTGACACTGGCAAAAGGGGGTGAAAGGGTTAACTAGGGGCAATCAGGGGGTAAAAACCTTTATTAGGTAATATATGGGGGTACCTGACGCTATATAAAAACCTGACGGGGAACCTAAATAACGAAATAACTAACTGGCTAACCAGCGTCACCAGTGACAGTTATACTGTGATCACTGGTGAAAGGGTTAACTCTAGGGGCAATCAAGGGGTTAAAACCTTTATTTAGGTTGTAATATGGGGGTACCTGACCTATAAACCTATTTATGAACCTATATAAACATGGCGGTTACCTAAAAAAAAAAAATGGTTACCTAGCGACAGCAGTGACACTAATACAGCGATCAGAAAAACGATCGCTTAGTGACACTGGCAAAAGGGGGTGAAAGGGTTACCTGGGGGGCAATCAAGGGGTTAAACCTTTATTAGGGGGGGGTAGGGGGCTACCTTGGACCTAAAACTAACTGCACTGACAGTTATTACAGTCACACTGACACTAAATGCAGTGATCAGTAAAAAAATGATCACTGCAATTAGTGACACTGTGACTGGGGGGGGAGGGGGTGATCTGGGGGTGACAGGGGGGTGTTTTGTGTGCCTATGTGTACTGGTGTCAGTGTACTGTTGGTGCACTAACCTGTACATGTTGACAGCTCGGCGTTCCGGTCACATAGACCGGCGCACCGAGCGTGACATCACTTCCTCTGCCTGTGTTTTGATTGACACAGACAGAGGAAGCATCTGATTCGCCAGGAGCGATCGCGAGGGGGTGGCCAGAAACCACTGGCCGTCCCCTCATCCCGGATCGCTCCTGAAGCGATCCCGACCGTCCCCGCCGGCCGGGGGGGTCCGATCGGACCCCCCACGCGCCTGAAGAATGGCACGTACAGGTACGTGCTTCTGCCTGTACGTGCCATTCTGCCGACGTATATCTACATGGGGCGGTCGGGAAGTGGTTAAAAGGAGAAAACCCACAAGAATTTTAAAAAATCCTTAGGAATCTCCCTTACCTTATCCAGCTGCAGGGTTATGTGGTAATAGACCCAATCTTCCCCTCTCGCGGTGGGCTCCGTTTAGAAAATCTTCAGGGACTGGGGCCACCTTTTTTTTTTATCGGGGGATCCACAGCCCTGGGCCTGTAAAAAGCACCCCGCCAGTAATATGGCAGAAAAAAACAAATACTGGATCCCGGGGTCCAGCTCTCTAAAAAGAGAAGCGTTACAGGTAAAACCTTGTTTCTTCGGACACGAGGCCTGGGTACCATACAATTCGGCCTGGAAAAGACACTTTGAATGGATCCGGTTGCATGGCTTGCCCCAGCAAGGAATATCCCAGCGGAGCTCAGCCTAGCACATCTTTACTCGTGACCAACACCTAAAACACTGGCAAAAAAACTGAGGTACTCCCAATATAGGGAGGGGTTATATGGGGAATTGAACTTCCTGTTTAGGGTGTGCCAGTGTCCATCACCTAAATGTGCCATATAACCCATACAGTAATTACTGTGGCTCTGTGTCATGTGATGTACGGTAAAGAAAAAAAGTATTTGATCCCCTGCTGATTTTATACGTCTGCCTACTGACAAAGAAATGATCAGGGATCAGCAAGATGTCCGCACACGGACACCAATATCCGTGAGCGTCCCCAGAAGGGTCCGCGGCCGCCATTCTCTGTATGTCTCACTGAGGTCCTCCCTCCCTCATGCCCGATACGATGTTCTAGTCCCTCCTGTCACAGTGCACTGTGAGTTGTAGATCCGGCCAGCGTGATGCAACCCACTCAAGTGGAGTGGTGGTGGAGTCCTGCGTGCCGAGTGATCTGTTGGAGGGACTGTGCTGTGCAGCGGCCACCCAGTGCAGGAGAACCGGAGAACAGCCGGGGGGATCTAAAGTGGGATTTAAAGGGGCAGCCTAGCCTGGCCTGGTCTGCTCTAAAGGGGGATCTATGGGGACCCTGGCCCGCTCTAAAGGGGGAACTATATGGGGGACCCTGGCCACGCCTGGTCTGCTCTAAAGGGGGATCTATTTAAAACATATTTATACTTGTGGAACTAGGCATAGACAAAGTGTTTTTTGATGGTTTTAGTTTGAAATGTACCTTGGTGTTCTTCACTAAGGTCTGTACTTTGGAAAATGTCTGCCACAGCCTTGGTCTGTGCCTATCCCTGAAGATGATCAATCTATAATTGTAATGGTAGGTTTATTTTAAACGCGAGAGAGACAGAATAAAGAATTGATTTACATTTTAGTAAAATATGTATTTGATCATCTAACAATCAGCAAGATTTCTGGCTCCCAGGTGTCTTCTATACAGGTAACGAGCAGAGATTAGAATCACTCTCCTAAAGGGAGTGCTCCTAATCTATTACCTGTACAAAAGACACCTGTCTGCAGAAGCAATCAGATTCCAATCTCTCCACCATGGCCAAGAACAAAGTGCTGTCCAAGGATGTCTGGGACAAGATTGTAGACCTATACAAGGCTGTTATAGGCTACAAGACCATCGTCAAGCAGCTTGGTGATAGGGTGACAACAGTTGGTGCCATTATTCGCAAATGGAAGAAACACAAAATAACTGTCAATCTCCTTTGGTCTGGGGCTCAATGCAAGATCTCACCTCGTGGAGTTTCAATGATCGTGAGAATGGTGAGGAATCAGCCCAGAACTACATGAAAGAATCTTGTCAATGATCTCAAGGCAGCTGGGACCATAGTCACCAGGAAAACAATTGCTAACACACTACGCCGTATAGGACTGAAATCTCGCAGCACCCGCAAGGTTCCCCTGCTCAAGAAAGCACATGTACAGGCCTGTCTGAAGTTTGCTAATGGAAATCCAAATAATTCAGAGGAGAAGTGGGTGAAAGTGGTGTGGTCAGATGAGACCAAAATCAAGCTCTTTGGCATCAACTCCACTCGCCGTGTTTGGAGGAGGAATGCTGCCTATGACCCCAAGAACACCATCCCCACTGTCAAACATGGAGGTAGAAACATTATGCTTTGGGGGTGTTCTTCCGTTTAGGGGACAGGACAACTTCACGGCATCAAAAGGGACGATGGACGGGCCATGAATCCTTAAATCTTGGGGGAGAACCTCCTTCCCTCAGCCAGGGCATTGAAAATAGGTCGTAAGTTTGGTATTTCACCATGATAATGACGCAAAACACACGGCCAAGTGAAAAAAAAGGAGTGGCTCAAGTATAAGCACATTAAGGTCCTGGAGTGGCCTAGGCAGTCTCCAGACCATAATACCATAGAAAATATGTGGAGGGAGCTGCAGGTTCGAGTTGCCAAATGTCAGCCTTGAAACCTTAATGACTTGGAGAGGATCTGCAAAGAGGAATCGGATAAAATCACTCTTGAGAGGTGTGCAAACCTGGTGGCCAACTACAAGAAATGTCTGACCTCTGTGATTGTCAACAAGGGTTTTGCTAAGTACTAAGTCATGTTTTGCGAAGGGGCCAAATACTTCTTTCACTCAGTAAAATGTATAACTTTTTTTAAATGCATTTTTCTGGATATTTTTGTCATTCCGTCTCCCACTGTTAAAATAAACCTTCCATTAAAACTAGGGTTGCACCGAATGGGTTTTTTGGTGCTGAAACCGATACCGAAAATTAAAAATACACTATGCTGAAAACCGAAACCGATACAGCACTGATACCGAAAGTGACTGTTTTTAAAAATATTTTTATACAGGAGATAGTCAGCGACTGGGGACATGGTACCGGAGATGGTCAGAGACTGCATAGATGGTACAGGAGATGATCAGAAACTGAGGACATGGTACAAAAGATGGTCAGAGACTGCGGACATGGTACAGGAGATGGTCAGAGACTGCGGACATGGTACAGGAGATGGTCAGAGACTGGGACATGGTACAGGAGATGGTAAGAGACTGGGGACATGGTAAAAGAGATGGTCAGAGACTGAGGACATGGTACAAGAGATGGTCAGAGACTGAGGACATGGTACAGGAGATGGTCAGAGACTGAGGACATGGTACAGGAGATGGTCAGAGACTGAGGACATTTTGTTTGTTTTGGTATATTGTCTAAGAGCATCTACAGTCTAAACCTTTTTTGAATTTGAATAAGGTGTGGAGGGGTCAGATCCCCAGATCAATGTTACTAGGACCAAAAACGCCAACATTTTACAGCTGTCATCAGTACAGTAGGAGAGAAGGCATGTTCTAATGGGGAGAACAGTTCCACTGATCTAGTAAGAGCATTTCTTATAAATTTGGAATAGATTTTTTCTCACTTTATGTTGTGTGGGACTGGAAAATGAACAGAAATATCCCAAATGAGACGTAAATATCAAAAAAAATAACCATAATCCCATAGAAAATATGTGGAGGGAGCTGCAGGTTCGAGTTGCCAAATGTCAGCCTTGAAACCTTAATGACTTGGAGAGGATCTGCAAAGAGGAATGGGATAAAATCACTCTTGAGAGGTGTGCAAACCTGGTGGCCAACTACAAGAAATGTCTGACCTCTGATTGTCAACAAGGGTTTTGCTAAGTACCAAGTCATGTTTTGCGAAGGGGCCAAATACTTCTTTCACTCAGTAAAATTTATAACTTTTTTTAAAATGCATTTTTCTGGATATTTTTGTTATTCCGTCTCCCACTGTTAAAATAAACCTTCCATTAAAACTAGGGGTGCACCGAATGGGCTTTTTGGTGCTGAAACCGATACCGAAAATGAAAAATACACTATGCTGAAAACCGAAACCGATACAGCACCGATACTGAAAGTGACTGTTTTTAAAAATATTTTTATACAGGAGATGGTCAGCGACTGGGGACATGGTACCGGAGATGGTCAGAGACTGCATAGATGGTACAGGAGATGGTCAGAGACTGAGGACATGGTACAAAAGATGGTCAGAGACTGCGGACATGGTACAGGAGATGGTCATTGACTGCGGACATGGTACAGGAGATGGTAAGAGACTGGGGACATGGTACAGGAGATGGTCAGAGACTGAGGACATGGTACAACAGATGGTCAGAGACTGCGGACATGGTACAGGAGATGGTCAGAGACTGGGGACATGGTACAAGAGATGGTCAGAGACTGAGGACATGGTACAGGAGATGGTCAGAGACCGAGGACATGGTACAGGAGATGGTCAGAGACCGAGGACATGGTACAGGAGATGGTCAGAGACCGAGGACATGGTACAGGAGATGGTCAGAGACCGAGGACATGGTACAGGAGATGGTCAGAGACCGAGGACATGGTACAGGAGATGGTCAGAGACCGAGGACATGGTACAGGAGATGGTCAGAGACCGAGGACATGGTACAGGAGATGGTCAGAGACCGAGGACATGGTACAGGAGATGGTCAGAGACCGAGGACATGGTACAGGAGATGGTCAGAGACCGAGGACATGGTACAGGAGATGGTCAGAGACCGAGGACATGGTACAGGAGATGGTCAGAGACTGAGGACATGGTACAGGAGATGGTCAGAGACCGAGGACATGGTACAAGAGATGGTCAGAGACCGAGGACATGGTACAGGAGATGGTCAGAGACCGAGGACATGGTACAGGAGATGGTCAGAGACCGAGGACATGGTACAGGAGATGGTCAGAGACCGAGGACATGGTACAGGAGATGGTCAGAGACTGAGGACATGGTACAGGAGATGGTCAGAGACCGGGGACATGGTACAGGAGATGGTCAGAGACCGGGGACATGGTACAGGAGATGCTCAGAGACCGAGGACATGGTACAGGAGATGCTCAGAGACCGAGGACATGGTACAGGAGATGCTCAGAGACCGAGGACATGGTACAGGAGATGCTCAGAGACCGAGGACATGGTACAGGAGATGCTCAGAGACCGAGGACATGGTACAGGAGATGCTCAGAGACCGGGGACATGGTACAGGAGATGCTCAGAGACTGGGGACATGGTACAGGAGATGGCCAGAGACCGAGGACATGGTACAGGAGATGGTCAGAGACCGAGGACATGGTACAGGAGATGGTCAGAGACCGAGGACATGGTACAGGAGATGGTCAGAGACCGAGGACATGGTACAGGAGATGGTCAGAGACCGAGGACATGGTACAGGAGATGGTCAGAGACCGAGGACATGGTACAAGAGATGGTCAGAGACCGAGGACATGGTACAGGAGATGGTCAGAGACCGAGGACATGGTACAGGAGATGGTCAGAGACTGGGGACATGGTACAGGAGATGGTCAGAGACCGAGGACATGGTACAGGAGATGGTCAGAGACCGAGGACATGGTACAGGAGATGGTCAGAGACCGAGGACATGGTACAGGAGATGGTCAGAGACTGGAGGACATGGTACAGGAGATGGTCAGAGACCGGGGACATGGTACAGGAGATGCTCAGAGACCGAGGACATGGTACAGGAGATGCTCAGAGACCGAGGACATGGTACAGGAGATGCTCAGAGACCGAGGACATGGTACAGGAGATGCTCAGAGACCGAGGACATGGTACAGGAGATGCTCAGAGACCGGGGACATGGTACAGGAGATGCTCAGAGACCGGGGACATGGTACAGGAGATGCTCAGAGACTGGGGACATGGTACAGGAGATGGCCAGAGACTGAGGACATGGTACAGGAGATGGTCAGAGACTGGGGATATGGTACAGGAGATGGTCAGAGACTGGGGACATGATACAAGAGATCAATGCAGCCTCACCAGTGCCCATCAGATGCAGCCAGCTATTGTTCCCAGTAGTGCAGCCAGAGTCCCCATTGCAGCCAGCGTCCCCAGTAGTCCAGCCAGTGATTAAATATTCTTGCACAGAAATAGGTGGGAATTTTTCCCAGAAAAAGCAGGAATGGCTGGACTATAAAGTGCAAACTGCATAATGCGATATCTTACCTAAAAAAAAATGTGAAATCAAACAAAAAGTTAAAAAAGAAAATATTCCCCACATAGCTGTAAAAGATTATAAAATGGAAACTTTGAGACCTATAGGTGCCTAACAAATAAAAATACGATTTCTCTTTGTAGATAACCAACTTTCTTGTACAGCCTCTAAACACCGTTTCTTATACACATGAATTTCCTAAAGGGGAAATACAGTCTTATTTTTTACTTTTGTTTGTTTTGGTATATTGTCTAAGAGCATCTACAGTCTAAACCTTTTTTGAATTTGAATAAGGTGTGGAGGGGTCAGATCCCCAGATCAATGTTACTAGGACCAAAAACTCCAACATTTTACAGCTGTCATCAGTACAGTAGGAGAGAAGGCATGTTCTAATGGGGAGAACAGTTCCACTGATCTAGTAAGAGCATTTCTTATAATTTTGGAATAGATTTTTTCTCACTTTATGTTGTGTGGGACTGGAAAATGAACAGAAATATCCCAAATGAGACCTAAATATCAAAAAAAATGTTTTAAAAAAAAATCATCCTTTCTCTCTACCATTACTTTCCATAATCCTTTACATTGGCACATTTAGGCCTCGTTTAGAGGTCTTGCCTCTTTGTCAAAAGATGATTTGACAAAGAGGCAAGACCTTGAAACGTCATCTTGGAGACCCTGTATGCTTACTGGCACTATGGACTCCGGTAATATGTCCACCTGAGGACTTCCAGTTAGGAGTAATGCATTTCCAGTACAACAGAGCAGCTCTAGCATCCCTGCTGGCTTAAATGCTGCAGCTTCCTCCACTCTTAGCATGGATCTTGCCACATTATACCCGCTGGTTGGGTAGTCTGAGAGCGTGTACCTCAGACAAGAATCCCATCGTGGTTTAGATATGCTTTTCATCCAGTGCACACTGCCGAAACCAGTGTATGCATAATTTATGATTGCTGCTTTTATGTGGACACCATTTACTCACTGTGGACTTTGTGTTTCACCCCTTGACTCCATAAAGTGTCCACTGGATTTTATACAAGATTGGCATCTGGGCACATTATCGCACCACCACCACAAAAGAGTATGTATTGCTGGGGCATGTAGTTGAGCCCTATGTGTAGCACTGGAATTAGTCAACAACTGGCATTCCCAGATAAGTATATTCTACTTCTCCAGCTCCTTTTCTACCCGTTGTGGCATTACATAGTTCACCTAAGTGCAGTCAGTTGCTTCTAAATTATGATGTCTTACAAAATTTCAATCATTGTCATCCAAAGCCAGTACTGAAAAAGGCAGCATGTGGAGAGAACACATGAAAAAAGTAACATTGTCTCCGTTACGAACTTTAACATGCCTTTTTGCCATTAGAAAGACTTAGCAAAAAAAAAAAAAAAAAAGGGGGGGGGGGGGGGGGTTTAAAGGTTTAGTTTTACTTTACACTAGAAGTTGATTTAAGAGTCTAATCTAAAAGAGAGAATTTAACTAAGCAGGAAAGTACAAAGATATGCTGCATGGGAAGACTGCAGAGATTAAATTCTCAGTTTTAATATATCTGTGTGACTTTTAAAAGCTCCAACTCGTGGTGGCTATTAAAGAAAATCACATAAAATAGAAAAGTGAAAAAGAAGCTCAGCTACCTTAAAAGAGAAGTGCGTTACAAAATGGCATCTGTTTCATTATAAAACTTGGTTTAAACACGGCTGTACATATACCAAGTGCGGCCTGCTTCAGTAGTCCCTCCTGCCCCTCTGCTAATTAAAGAAGATGGTACACTTGTCACGAATCCAGTCAAACACTGCAGCACCGGCTAATAAACAAACAGAAACAGCTGGTAACTTGCAGCACACGCTGAAACCTCTCGCCGCCAGTCAGGTCTGATTTACTTCACAAACTAAATCCTCTCCGAAGCATTAATAAAACACTGGTGTGCATCTTCCATCAGCTACGCACAAACACAAGAGATGGAGGCAGAACATAATCAGTTCAAGTGAAAGCTGCTACACAAACGACACAGAAGAGGTCAAAAGCAGTGGCATGCAATTTTAACACAATCCGTTTTATAAACTCCCTGGAGGAATGACCTCATACAAAGTATTTCGATTTTATAGGGAGGAAAATAAAAAAATAAATAAAAAAAAAGATGAAAAACGAAGATGCAGTTCCCCAGAAGTAAAGCACAGCCATGACAAGGGGAAAATGAAAACAAGTAACTGACAAAAAGCTCTGGCCCTCGTTACCTTCTCTACTTTTCCTCCATTGATGTCGCCAGGGAGAAATTTCTTTCCAATAGTTCTAAGATCTGTCTGAAAGATACAATTGAAAAAAAAAATATATAGTAGCATTTTGCTTTGAGGATACATCACACAGAAAGAGAATTCAATATGAAAAAATAAATCTGCAATAAACATATGTAAATAGGCACATTTACTCCATCACATGCATAAAACGCAGTAACCAAGATATGTTCTAATTGATCTCTTAGGACCACAAGAGCTCCAAGCCTTAGATATTCACATGGGGTGTATTTTTTAGAGGGTTTTTTTTTGTTATTATTATTTTTTTTAATTATAATTTTCATCACGTTTCTCAAACATTTAATATATAAAAATAGTATAATTGCATGGCTCATTCCTTTATACCAAGCAGATCACAAGTTAATAATCACTGATAGAGAGAGTGTACATATCCGAGTATTAAAACTTGATTTTTTTGTAATATTTTTTATCATAAAAGTAAAAGAGGGCAACATAAAACTAGTGCGATATTTGACACAGTTTTTAATAAACACATCAATATCTGATTCAATGGATATAGTAGTCATTCTTAATAAATTTCTCAAGCAGCTCATAAGATATTTTGGTCCCAAGTTTGCCCTTCGTGTACTTCATCCTGGAAAATAGTTGCTCGCAAATATAAGTGCAGCCAAAAACGGATGACATAAATAAGGCGTGATTGTGAAGAGCGGGATCTTTTTCTTTGAGGTAATAAAACGTATAAAAGTCCAGTAAAGAGACACGTTTAAATGTTTCTTCCACTGCATATGTCTGCTAAGTGTAAAATGTATTTTTACGAAAAATTCCAAAAAGAAGGTACCGTATATACTCAAGTATAAGCCGACCCGAATATAAGCCAAGGCACCTAATTTTACCACAAGAAAATTGGAAAACTTATCAACTCAAGTATAAGCCAAGGGTGAGAAATGCGCAGCTACTGTAAGTGGAAAAGAGGGTCAACAATACCCATTTGCAGCCTCACTGTGCCCATTTGCAGCCTCACTGTGCCCATTTGCAGCCATAGGTCCTCCGAACTTCAAACTTGGCAGTTAAGGGTCCCTAGATGCCCCCTAGCTGCAGCCAAAATTTGGGGCCTCTGGGCCCAAAGGGTCCCGAAATGACATTGCTGCAGATGGACACAGTTGACAAAAAAAGGGGCCCCATATCTCGGGGCCACTTGGTGCTAGGAACCCCAAATTTGGTGTGCAAACCCAGTGGAACTATCACTACAACATAGATGGGGTTCCCATCACCAAGTCGCACCGAGATACGAGGTCCCAAAGTCGGTTCGGAAAATGTCAATCACTTTTCTGCAGCAGAGAATGACATTTTCCGAACCGACTTTGGAGCCCCGTATCTCGGGGCCACTTGGTGCTAGGAACCCCATCTCTTTTTGTAGTGCCAGTTCCACTGGGTTTGCACACCAAATTTGGGGTTCTTAGCACTAAGTGGCCCCGAGATACGGGGCCCCAAAGTCAGGTCGGAAAATGTCATTCTCTGCTGGAGAAAAGTGCTTGACTCGAGTATAAGCCGAGGGGGCATTTTCAGAAGAAAAAAAAAAAAGAAATGTGCTGAAAAACTCAGCTTATACGAGTATATACAGTATGTTTGCTATTTTGTGTTTGTGTGGCCACATTCATAGCCATGCCGCAGGTGGAGCACCCCTGCTTTATACAGTAGTATTTATTCCTTAAAATCCTATGATCCATCTATATCTAGTAGGCATAATACAGTATTTTCCAAATTCATACTACTCTGTATGAATAAAAAACATTCAACCTGGAGAGAAAATAGCCTAAGGCCCCTTTCACACGAGACGGGCTCCGCTTGCACGGAGCCCGCCTCTGTCCGCCGGCTCAGCGGGAGATCTCTCCGTTGATCTCCGCTGAGCCGGCGGATGACAAGCCTCTCTCCGCTCACTGAGCGGGGAGGGGGCTTGCGAGCGCCGCTGATCTCTATGGAGAGATCGGATGAAAACGGACAGTGTGTCCGTTTTCACCCGATCTCACCCGATCTCACCCGATCCGACGGATCTGGACGTGTGGTCCATACGTCTGGATTTGGCGGATCGGACCGGATCGGATGTCAGCGGACATGTCTCCGCTGACATCCGACGCTCCATAGAGTAACATGGAGCGCCCGTTCAGATCCGCCGTCAAAACTGACAGGCGGATCTGAACGGGCCTTCCGTGTGAAAGGGGCCTAATATTATTATTTATGCCCCTATTTACACAGAACAAATGCACATAGTGTCACAGGATGAATAGCTCTGCATTTATTTATTTTTTATAAGTACACTCTATAAAGTTGACAAGGTGTATACATTTTCATAATGTATAGTTAGAGCTGCACTGACCAGATTCTGTCTAAAATGAGAATCACTATTTTTTTTTGCTTAGAATAAAGATCAAAATTCTCTCGTGATTCTCTAGGCACAAGATCATCTTTCACATTATACAAAAAAATTTGTCTAACTTTACGTTACGTTTTTTGTAAATTCATTAAAGTGTATTTTTTCCAAAAATATTGCGTTTGAAAGACCGCTGCGCAAATACAGTGCGACATAAAATTATTGCAATAACCACCTTTTTATTCTCTAGGGTCTCTGCTAAAAAAATATATATAATGTTTGGGGCTTCAAAGTAATTTTCTAGCAAAAAATACTGATTTTAACTTGTAACCAACAAGTGTCAGAAAAAGGTTTAGTCTTTAACCGATTGCCAACCGCCTGACGCAGATATACTGCGGCAGAAGGGCACGTACAGGCAAACTAACTTACCTGGACGTGGCCCTTTAAGAGGCGGCCTGCGGGCACGCGTGCCATGCTCCGTGAGTCGGGTAGCGGGATACCCGCGATCTTCTCACGGAGAGAAAGAACGGGGGGTTGCTGATGTAAACAAGCATCTCCTCGTTCTGCCTAGTGACACCGTCACTGATCTCTGCTCCCTGTGATCGGGAGCAGAGATCAGTGACGTGTCACACGTAGCCCGCCCCCCCCCCAGTTAGAATCACTCCCCGGGACACATTTAACCCCTTCACTGCCAGTGTCATTTACACATGCTGTATAAATGACAATGGTCCCAAAAATGGCTGATGTGTCCACCATAATGCCGCAGTCACGATAAAAATCGCTGATCGCTGCCATTACTAGTAAAAAAAATAAAAAATAATAAAAATGCCATAAAACTATCCCCATATTTTGTAAACGCTATAACTTTTGCGCACACCAATCGCTTATTGCGATTTTTTTTACCAAAAATATGTAGAAGAAAACGTATTGGTCTAAACTGAGGAAAAAAAAAAATTTAATATATTTTTGGGGGATATTTATTATAGCGAAATGTAAAAAAATAATGTGTTTTTTTTTTTGTCTATAGCGCAAAAAATAAAAACTGCAGGGGTGATCAAATACCACCAAAAGAAAGCTCTATTTGTGGAAAAAAAAGGATATCAATTTTGTTTGGGAGCCACGTCGCATGACCGCGCAATTGTCAGTTAAAGCGACGCAGTGCCGAATCGAAAAAAGTGCTCTGGTCAGGAAGGGGGTAAATTCTTTCGGGGCTGAAGTGGTTACACTGCCCTCATCTACAGACAGAAGAAGTTCATACCTTTGATCTAAAATAATGAACTGTTACAATGTTTATCTTCATCTCACCTGAGCTATGTTGTAATAAACTTGGCAGGCTGCCTGTTTTGTTTTTTTTGTTTTTTGACAGCTGTCGGCTTGAGCAGAGAACTCTCTGCACTGAATGGAGGAAATACTGTGTTAAGATCGCAAGGGGGGTTAAATCGCGATCTCAATTCTTTAACGATTAATCGTGCAGCTCTAATGTAAGTTAAAGAAAATGCCGAAGTCCCACTGAGGTTGTAGTCCTTGGCTCCCTTCCCTCTCCCTCCCCCCCCGGCCCTCCCTTCCTCCCCCCCCCCCCCTCCCCTCCCTCCCCCCCTCCCCCCTCCCCCCCCCCTGGACTGACCTTCCCCTCCTGAGCGTCCTGACCCACCCCCTTGACAAGGTAGAACATACTGTACCACCTGTTCTTCATTGCTATGTACCCTATGAGTCTACTATCCAGAATGCAGTTGGTTGTACTTTCTTGCTATGAATACGTGTATGCTTGTACCCTCGAATCTGTTCATGCATTGTATGTATTTGTTATTTCGAAATAAACACCTCTTTACTGTTAAAAAAAGTTAAAGAAAATGCAGATATGTCACATGGAAAAAAAGTCAGTACACCCCTACATTTCCCACCAATGTATAGCCACAAACCAAAATTTAGGTGTTCCAGATTAGGTTCCAATGATTAAAACCTAAAATAGGGAGCACACAGGTGGATCCCATCTTATTAGAAGGATAAGTTCACTATTTCATAAAAAATTATAAAATGCCTATTTTTTTCAGGTAAATAATGTGCATTTATTATTTATTTTCTAGAGAGCCTGCAGAGCTCAGCAGATCATGGGTGCAATGCAGAGCTCAGCAGATCATGGGTGCAATGCAGAGCTCAGCAGATCATGGGTGCAATGCAGAGCTCAGCAGATCATGGGTGCAATGCAGAGCTCAGCAGATCATGGGTGCAATGCAGAGCTCCTGCAGACTCTCAAGATAAGTGTCTGCCCGTACCTCGCACCAGTAGGAAGAATCAATGAACTACGAAGACGCTCACCAGTGCCTTCGCAGTTCATCGAGAACTACAAGCTGTCAGCCGCAATGGCTGATGGTAGTTGTAGCCAATTAATTCATAGGAAACTGTGAATGAATGACACAGCCATTTGGGCAGAGTTCATCACTGTGTCCCCAATGGATGCCATTTCTGCTGGCAATTCTTCAGGGTAACGTGGCGATTCTCTTTAGCCGTTGAATCGTCACTGATGATGAAACAAAGTGTTTTTCCATTTTCCAGGGCGACAAGCACATGAAAATTATTCCCCATTAAATCCTATGTAACTATTCACACTGCAGGTGTGCTGTGCTTTAAAATTAAAAAGTCATGCATGCTGCATCTTTGGTGCAGCTTTTCAAAGCACACCTAAAAGAAACCTTTGGTGTTAAAGGGCCCTAAACTGAAGGACAAAGGATTAAAATGATATTAAAGCCTTGTTTTTTTTTCTCTTTCTTTTTTTAAACAAACATGTTTTACAGTGGTTTTGAACAGAGCAGCCCAGATCCTCCTCTTCTTGGGTCCGGTGCTCCTTCCTCCTCCCTCCTGCTGGGTGCCCCCAGAGCAAGCAGCTTGCTCTGAGAGAACCCAAGCAGTCGCGATCCCGACCCACGGCTCTCTGTGTCACAAACTGCGCCATGGGTCAGCCTTGTCCCCTCCATCCCCTGATAGGCTTTTGGCAGCAGCAGGAGCCAATCAGGAGTACGTGTTCCCGGAGAAGCAAGCCTCTCGTGGACATCGCTGGATCGAGTGGGGGCTCAGTTAAGTATTGGGGGGGGGGGGGGGGCACACACAAGGTTTTTCACCTTCATGCATAGAACGCATGAAGGTAAAAAAACCTTGTGCCTTTACAACCACTTTAACCACTTAAGGACCAAGCCTAATTTTTACACTTGGTGTTTACAATTTAAAATCATATTTTTTTTTGCTAGAAATTTTTTTTTTAGAACCCCCAAACATATTTTTTTTTCAGACGATCTAGAGAGAAAAATGGTGGTCGCTGCAATACTTTATGTCACACTGTATATTTGCGCAACGATCTTACAAACGCATTTTTTTTAATTAAAAAATAAGAAAACAGTAAACTTAGCCCAATTTTTTTTTATATTGTGAAAGATAAGGTTACGCCAAGTAAATTCATACCCAACAGGTCATGCTTCAAAATTGCACCCACTCGTGGAATGGTGACAAACTTTGTAATAAAAAAATATCCAAAGGCAACGTTTTCACATGTGTAGTTTGAACAGCATTTACATATGCGGGCGTGACTTACGTTTGACTTACGTATGATTGGAAATAAAAATACATAGTCGCTTCCTCAGGAGAAGTTATAGCATCTGAAGCAAACCCCCCCCCTTCTTTCCCCCCCCCCCTTTCACCTGCAGTCTGCCCCATCCCTCTTTCCTCCAAATCCCCCACTCCTTCCCCCCCCCTTTTCTTTTTCCTCCCCACCCCCTTCTTTTTTTTCCTTTTTCTCCCCTCCCCCTTCCAGCCCTTTCCCTCTTCCCCCCACGACGTCCACTCACTCAGTAGAGTGGCAACACTAACTTTACCCCTTTTAGCCCACCTATCCTCCCCTATTACTAATTGCAGTATATCACACATCTAGGGCCCCCCGTATCCGCCCTGGGCGGGTCACCCTACAAGTGGGTGCCCCAGGTGCCTCAATCTTTTTGGACCCTCATGGGATCCGAGCGGTGAGTCATGCCTACATATTATTCTACTCCAGATACTATCGCCTTATATTTTTCAATGTTTTCACAATGAAATGACTATTGCAACTGTGAGACTGTATTTTCCCTTTGCTTCAGATGCTATAACTTCTCCTGAGGAAGCGACTCTGTCGCGAAACTAGTTGAGAAAAATCATCGGCATCTGCTCATCCTCCCCATAACACAGGGTTTTGGACCTATGTAAATTGTGTCTACTGTTCTATGTCTTAACATTTGTAATACTGTATTAGCAACCCTATGTTTGGCTTGCATACATTTAATGTCTATTGTTAAATTTCTTAATAAATATCAATTTTTATATATCTACTTTCCTGTTTTTGGGTATCGAGATAGTCCATCATTCCCACAGGTGCTGTATGGTAATACCAGGGAGTAGTCCATGCAGATACACCTATCTTTTTACATTAATCGTTTAGGATGATGATACCCACCCCTACCCTTTTGTCATATAATATAGAGGCCACACCAATCTTTTTATAAAAGTGATCTTGTGGTGAATCCACAGCAGAGACCACTTTTATCCTAAAGTGGACCGCCCGCCGTGAATAAAAATACTTGGGTTATGGCAGCTATCTGCTATATTTGCGGTATTTAACATCAAAGTAGCGACGTATTCAGTAGGCGGTCCGGAAGTGGTTAATATATAGCAGGAAATTAGTCCTTATATGCAGTGGCAGCATTCGTTTTATTTTTTTTATGTTTTCCTTTTTTTTAATCAAGCGATCCTGCCAGTTTCATTACTTAGGTGACAATGCTCACTCATTGTAAGGCCTCATGCACACTGGACGTTATAAAAAAGCCAGTAGCATGCGCTGTAGAATTCGTTTTTCATCGTTTTTGCTGTAGCGTTTTTTTTTAGCTGTAGATTTTTTTTTGTTTTTATAACAAAATTCTACTCCCACAAAAGTGTATGGCTCAAACACTAATGAACGCTGAATAGTCATGTTTTTCAGAGTTAGAGCATTTTTACAGCTCAAATACTCCTCTCAAAACCCACTACTAGTTCTGGGCTTTTTTTTTTAAAAGTAAAGTAAAGAGGAAAACCTGTAAATATTCTGCATCTCAGGAACTATTAGAGTCATATGGACCCCAAGAATAAGTGTATTGATTAAAAAAAAAAAAAAAAAAAAAAAAAGTTTCCATCTGGCTCCTTCAAATTTTCTCATCACTACACTCGAAAACAAACCTCAATTTGACCCCAACAACAATTAAAAAATCGAAACATTCTTGAAATGAAACATTTTGAATTAAAGTCCACTAGTGTATAGCCAGCTTTAGCCAATTGGTGCCTATGCTTTGGAGGTGAACACAAAAAGAATACCGTATATACTCGAGTATAAGCCAAGTTTTACAGCACATTTTTTTTTTTGAAAATGCCCCCCTCGGCTTATACTGGAGTCAAGCACTTTTCTGCAGCAGAGAATGACATTTTCCGACCCGACTTTGGGGCCCCATAGGCCGGTGCCACTTAGTGATAGGAACCCCAAATTTGCTGTGCAAACCCAGTGGAACTAGCACTATAACACCAAGGGGTTCCTAGCACCAAGTGCCCCCGAGATATGGGGCCCCAAAGTCGGTTCAGGAAATGTCATTCTCTGCTGCAGAAAAGTGCTTGACATTTTCCGAACCGACTTTGGGGCCCCGTGTCTATTTGGGCTTGCACACCAAATTTGGGGTTCCTAGCACCAAGTGCGGTCAACTGTGTCCATCTGCAGCAAAGTCATTCGGGACCCTTTGGGTCCAGAGACCCCAAATAGCTGCAGCTAGGAGGCATCTAGAAACCATTAACTACCAAGTTTGAAGTTCGGGGGGCCTATTGCTGCAAATGGGCACAGTGAGGCATGCAAATGGGCATTGTTGAACTTCTTTTCCACTTACAGTAGCTGCGCATTTCTCACCCTAGGCTTATACTCAAGTCAATAGGTTTTCACAGTTTTTTGTGGAAAAATTAGGTGCCTCGGCTTATACTCGAGTATATACGGTAGTTGAATAGTTTAGCAAAATAAATCTGAATTAGGGCTGACAACACACACACACACACACACACACACAATAAAATAAAAGCCAAGTGCATTTTGGGCAAATCAAATTGCCTTCACCTAGACAGAGTCAAATCAATGTAAGGCTACTGAAGAGAGGACTGCGTCAGAGTACAACCCAAACTTTTACATGGCTGGCGAGCAACAGTTCATAAAACACCCATGCACACTATTGTACAATTCAATCTCAAAGAAAATAAATCAACACTATAAAATATACAGAATTTACAATGAAATGAACATTTCAAAACATTCTGCAATGAGAGAAAATGACATATGACAGTCGCTGTGAGTTATAGTTTTGTTTTCCTGGTTCTGGTTGGAAGTCACTAAAGCACGGAATTAAGCCAATTGCTCAGCTGAATCACAAATCATTTGAACTGCCATGCGATAATTAACATAAGCATCTGGTATCCAACAGAGAATCATTCCAGCGCTATAGGAGATGAAGTATGATAGGACAAGGGTTATTAGGTACGATTACTGCTTTTATCTTTAAACCTGTATTTACATACATTTAAAAAAGGAAGAGGATTAATTGTCCTAACTCTTTTTTCTACTAATTAAAAAACAAAAAAATAAAAAAAAACGCAAAATTATAAAAATATATCTTTGTACTGTGCAGCAAAATAGGATTTTGTACTCACTGTAAAATCCTTCTATTGGAATTCATTGAGGGGGACCTAGGAAGCGTTTACCCTTTGGTTATACTGTCACCTACAGGAGGAATGGACATTCGAAAACACACTGTAGGCCAGCCCAGGATAGCCCCTCCTACAACCACCATACCTTTGTTTTGCAGCAAAGCTGTATAAACAGCATTATCAAAATCACAGAGGGGAGAGGCCTGTGTCACTCAATGGACTCCAGGAAAGGGCTTTTAGCGCAGATTCTATTTTCTTTCTTATCCATTAAGGGCACACAGATTGAAATTAAAAAAAAAAAAAAAAAGATCCCTGAGGGGTAGCCAACAGCAAAAATGCACTAACAGGAACAAATGAGAGTAGTGACTGCCTGCAGCTCAAGAACCACCCAAGCACCAACACCCAAAGCTGGCACCTGATAAGGCTGCAGCCCCCACCTGGTAACAAGTACATGATAATAAAACCAGGTCCCCACCTAGCATGGGGAAACAATGCCTGATGCCAGAAAAAAAAGCAAGAAATTCCCCCAATAATTAGGAAGTGACACAAGGATTGACCAGAGAGACCAAGGTTCAATTCCATAGAGTGAGCATGGTGAAATTGGATAAGTGCATGGGAAGTCCATGTAAAAGGAATAAGTAGAGGAAAGAAAGTAGACCTGTGTATCCAAATTTTAGCAAAATAGGATGCAGACTTGATAGATGGGACTTGAGCTTGGCGCTCAGCTCTAATTGCAAGGAAGGAAAAATACCCTTGGGGTAAAGCCCTAAGGAAAAACTTGGTAAAAAATCCTGCAGCCTTGAAATGGTCACAGTTTTACAGCTGCTAATTGCTCCCAAGATCCAAAGACGCAATAGAGCCCATTAAGGAGTCTTATCAGGACAGTGAAAAGCATTCACCTGGGTTAAACCAAAGCAAGGAAGATCGCCAGAGAGACATTCCTACAGAGTGTAAGAAGCAAAAGAAGAGAAAAAACCTAGCTCTGGATAAGTAGCTCCCATGGAATCAGTAGATCCTTCCTTGCTATTAGGAAATGCTCTGCTCTTTGGAGGGATTTTGACCATTCTGCCATGGTTTCACAAATTAAAGTCACAGCCAGATTTGGGCAAAGGCAGGTCCTGCCAGCACAAATTGGGTTTTAAAGAGGGATTCCAACAGACTATCAGTTGCAGTGTCAGTGCATCCATAAGGGCGCACAGGCGCCGTCCCCTCTCTCCAGCCACCCCTTCTATGACCAATGGATAGATTCATGCATTGCATGAATCTATCTACGGCTCCTGCAATTACAGCAGCGGGGGGTGTTTTTGAAGCACCTGATTAGAGCTATAGGCTGTAATAGACGTCAAAAAAAGATGACCTGCAGTTCACCCAGGTGTGTTAGAACAGCGAATGAATATTCGCTATCCTAACACTGAACTGCCTCTCCGCCAATAAGGTGCTCGGGCTGTTACTCGTCACATGATTGGCTGAAACGACAGGTGCTGTGATTGGTTGCCTGACGGGAGAGGATGGGAGGAGACTAAATGGAGGACAGAGCTCACCGCCGTCACCCGTTGCCTTACCAAGACAGGGTACGTGCCAGAAGGCGAGCGGGTGAGGGGGGTCAAAGTGGCGGCATTGGATGGCACAGTGGCAGCATTCCATGGGCACAGTGGCAGCGTTTCATGGGCACAGTAAGGCTGCAATTGATGATTTAATTTTTTTTTATTTTTCAGTTTGTTTGCGCCACCCCCCCCCCCCCAAAAATTTTGAGCATCAGCCGCCACTGATCAGTTGAGTGTCTTAATGTAAGAACTCCCTCCACTGAACGCTGTTTGACAAAGTTGTTTCCAAATGGAACCAGGTTCAGTGTTTAGACCTTATGGTCATAGGATAACACAGTACCTTCGGTTACCCTAGCTGGTAGTTAAAAGTTAGCTGGTAGTCCCCTGAGGCTCTGATGGCCAAATGAAACTAAAGTCCCTTTAGAGGGACAGTTTGAACAGACTGGAGATCGAAATAATGGGAGACTCTTCCTAGGCATGGAAATGTGGGGGGGGGGGGGTGGGGGGGCGCAGAGCTTGCGACATTTAGCATATAATTGCAGTGGTCAGTACATCAGCAATAGCCCCTTCTGCAAAATAACCGAAGCAGCAATTATAAAAGTACTCAATGATCCCAACAGTGAGCTAAGGCCCTAATAGAAGTCAAAAAAGGTGACCTGCGAGCGCCATGCTTGGCACTCGCAGTTCACCCAGGTGTGTTAGAACAGCGAATGAATATTCGCTGTCCTAACACTGAACCTCCTCTCTGCCAATCAGGTGCTCAGGTCTGTTACCCATCAGCTGATTGGCTGAAATGACAGGCGCTGTGATTGGATGCCTGACAGGAGAGGAGGAGACTAATGGAGGACACTGCTCACTGCCATCACCCGCTGCCCCACCGAGACAGGGTAAGTGCCAGGCAGATGGTAAGCGGGTGGGGGGGGGGGGTCACATTGGTGGCATTGGATAGCACAGAGGCAGCATTCCATGGGCATCAGCTATGAATCCCACGGCTTTGAACATTGGAAAAAATTTTGGTATTTTTTCTCTTGGGGTACCTGTGACCAAATGCTCTTCAAGCGACAGTAGTGGCCAATGCTGGTATTAAATTGGCCATGGACACATCCCAAGCCCTTTTTAGGACTATATCTGGTCTCCTATCCATAGGATCGTTGAGGTGTCCCATGTCCTCAAATGCTAAGTCTGCCTGCTTAGACACCTTGGACAGGGGTGCGTCTAACTTGGGATTCGTATTACAAATGGCTTCTGGATTTTCATCAAAAGGGAACGGTCTCTTTAAGGAATTGAAGAAAAATACTTTGTCAGGTTCCGACCACCCCTTACAAATTAGATCCGACAGGATCTTGTGGACTGGAAAAACTCTTGATTTCTTTTCCCCAGACCCTGATACATCATATTGTGTCTGGATAATTGAGCCTCTTCTTCCTGGATTTCCAGAGTATCATAAATTGCACCTAGAAGGCCATACACTATCTCTAGGGACAGATTATATTTTGCAGACTTGCTAGACTCAGCCTGTTTTTTTTCCTCCTTATTTGAATCTGAGTCTGAAGAGGCCGGCCTGACTGATGTCAGGCTCTGCTCCCTAGTCCCCAAGTGCTCTATTAGATTAGAGATTGCAGGAACGGGAGAAGAGGGTACTCTCACCGCTGTACTACGAGCACTGTAAGTGCACATGGGATGCGAGTACCTGTGTATTGTTGAGTATTAGTGTCAGAAAGCTAGTTGTTGGTTAATTTGGACAGGGTATAATCCTCACTAAATTAGTAGGTATGCCTGTATATCAAGAATAGTGTACAAGTTAATGTGAGAGATGACATCACTAAGGGAGCTAGGGAGGAGGTGGAATCCTTATGGGTAGCGCTCGAAAGGGATGAAACCAAGGGGAGAATAAAACTGGGAGTATGCTATAGGCCCCCTAACCTGAGGGAGGAGGGGGAGACGGATCTCCTATCACAATTTGGATTAGCAGCAAGGATGGGAAGTGTCATCATAATGGGGGATTTTAAGACCTAGACTGGGTGGAAGGAACCGTGCATTCGTCTAAGGCTCGCCAGTTTCTAAATGTCTAATCAGGACAATTTTATGGGTCATCCGGTAGACGCACCAACTAGAAACAAAGCGCTACTAGACCTACTGATTACCAACAATACAGACCTGATCACGGATGTGGAAATAAGGGGCAATTTAGGAAACAGCGATCACAGGTCAATTAGCCTCAGTATAAATCACACAAATAGGAAACATAAGGGGAATACAAAGACACTGAATTTCAAAAGAGCCAACTTCCCTAAACTACGAACCTTGCTAGAAGGCATGAATTGGGATAAAATCTTAGGAACAAAGAACACGGAGGAGAGATGGGTTTGCTTTAAGAGCATATTAAAGAAGGGCATTAGCCAATGCATACCATTGGGTAATAAATTTAAAAGAGCAAACAAAAGTCCTGGATGGCTTAACTCGAATGTAAAAATGCATATAAAAGCAAAGGAGAAGGCCTTCAAGAAATACAAGGCTGAGGGATCATCATCCGCATTCAGACATTTCAAAGAATGTAACAAGAAATGTAAGGGTGCAATTAGGGCAGCTAATATAAAGCACAAAAGACACAGCGGAGGAGAGCAAAAAAAAATCCCAAGAAATTCTTTAAGCATATAAACAGTAAAAGAGGGAGGATAAACCTTATTGGCCCCATAAAGAATGATGAAGGGAATCTGGTTACTAAGGATGGAGAGATGGCAAATGTATTGAATTTATTCTTCTCCTCAGTCATCACAAGGGAATCGGGGGGCTTCAGTAACCAAATCTGCAGTGTTAATCCTCATGATACATTACAGGTAGCACCCTCAAGGCTAACAGAGAACAGAATTAGGAATAGAGTTGAAAAACAAAACATTAATAGTTCACCAGGACCAGGGAACTCGGTCAAGTAATTGCCAGACCATTGTTCCTAATTTTTACTGACAGTCTACTGACTGGAATGGTACCAGCTGATTGGAGAAAAGCCAATGTAGCACCAATATTTTAAAAAGTGCCAAAATACATCCCTGGGAATTACAGACCAGTTAGCCTAACATCAATAGTATGCAAGCTATTGGAGGGGATGATAAGGGACTATATACAAGATTTTAGTAATGAAAACTGTATCATCAGCAGTAATCAGCATGGATTCATGAAGAATTGTTCTTGCCAAACCAATCTATTAACCTTCTATGAGGAGGTGAGCTGCCATCTAGATAAGGAAAGGCCAGTAGACGTGATGTATCTGGATTTTGCAAAAGAATTTGACATAGTTCCCCATAAACGTTTACTATACACGGACCATAGGGTGAGTATATGGATTGAAACCTGGCTACAAGGACAAGTTCAGAGGGTGGTGATAAACGGAGGGAGTACTCAGAATGGTCAGGGGTGGAAAGTGGGGTCCCCCACAGTTTAGTGCTGGGACCAACCCTATTTAATTTCTTCATAAACGACCTTGAGGATAGGGTAAACAGTTCAATCTCTGTATTTGCGGATTATACTAAGCTAAGCAGGGCAATAACTTCTCCACAGGATGTGCAAACCTTTCAAGAAAATCTGAACAAATTAATGGGGTGGGCAACTACATGGCAAATGAGGTTTAATGTGGAAAAATTTAAAATAATGCATTTGGGTGGCAAAAATATGAATGCAATCTATTCACTGGGGGGAGAACCTCTGGGGGAATTAAGGATGGAAAAGGACCTGGGGGTCCTAGTCAATGATAGGCTCAGCAACCAACACCTTTGCAGCCATTGTGCTACTTGCTGGGTGTTTGGTGTGCTCCTGTACCTTTAAGAAGGGGTGGGCTCTCCTTCAGTCCTCATTTATCTATCAGAATGCATGTGCCTCCACTGTGGGGTCATATTTTAGTGTTAGGACCACAGATACCAGGGTGCCGTGACGAGGCTCTGTGGCTTACGCATGTGTGTGCAAATGCATGCGGACTAAACCCCTGTTTTTAACGCACTGTTAGACAGATTCATTTGGTTGTCTGCGAGCTGGTTGGTAAGTAGGCTTGGGTTTTTTCCTGGGCATTCCGCAGGCTTTGTTGTTAGGCTCAGAAATAGCATGCAATGCCAAGCTGCTGCTAACAAAGCAAACAGAATATTGGCATGCATTAAAAAGGGGATTAACTCAAGAGATAAAGCGATAATTCTCCCACTCCACAAGACTCTGGTCTGGCCTCACCTGGAGTATGCTGTCAAGTTCTGGGCACCAGTCTGCAGGAAAGATGTACTGGAAATGGAGCGAGTACAGAGAAGGGCAACAAAGCTAAGAGGATATTGGTTATGAAGAAAGGTTACAAGCGCTTAACTTATTCTCTCTGGAGAAGAGATGCTTGAGAGGGGATATGATTTAAATTTACAAATAGCTTACCGGTGACCCCACAATATGGATAAAACAGAAAAATGTTTAATTTATTAAAAAAATAAATTTTTTAATTAATAAATATATATTTTTTAATAAATTCGTTTTTTTTTGGCAAACTACTGCACTATTGGGGGGTTTTGTGATTCTCCCTCTATGAGGATACCATTATACACTGCAATATACCACAAGCGCCTTCATACCATCAAGGAGATCTTAGAAATGGAGAAATTTGGATCTGGATGCAAGACCCGCTTGAGACCTGAGTGAGCCGCAGCGTGTTCTACGTGCCTGTTACTCCTGCAGGGGTGCAGGCAGCTGGTGAGTGGGAAATCCTGAGGGGGAGCACCAAAGTCACTTGAATTATTACGAGCACTATCCGCCACTTATTTCCGGAATTTCTAGGCTCGGACTGTTTAAACCCTATTAGTGAATGTTGATGGACTCCATGTCGCATACTGCCTATATGTGATCTGTGTTTAAACTGCACTCCTTATATACTTATATTTTTGAAAGTACTAAAAGTGGGATATAAGGATTTAATTTTAGGAATAACCACCATTTCTTTTGTGGACCTTATACAAAAAATAATTTATTTTTTTGCGTATTATACTAGCAAACATGTCTTAGTTGTTTATGTTTACTTCGATATATTTTTGCACAGATTAATATACACATACCTGCACAGATGCAATATACACTGAGACACTTTAACCACCATTAGCCTTTAGTGGGATAGGTACCTCTATGTCTATGGTGACTTGCTTATGAAATATCACCATATATTTAAACACACTTTTTTCAGTAAATGTGCACATCACTCAGCACTGTGTTACTAATATTGGTGTACACTGTGTATTGGATGTATGCACAAACATTTGTGGTTCACTTCTCTTGTCTGTATGTATGTATGTATGTATGTATGTATATATATATATATATATATATATATATATATATATATATATATATATATACACATATATATATACACACACACACACACACACACATATACCTTTCTTTCTTTTTTGCCTCACATTGGTCCAGATGTTTCAATATTGAGATATAGCCACATTGGGTGGATTTTTATTATATGTTTCACATATTATTCTCACGACTAACATTATAACTATAGCACTGTTTGTGGTTTCAAGAGCACTATGATGTACATTACAGCAGCCCACACAACAGTATAAGTACATAAATAAGGACTTTGTTATCACTAGTTGTATTAGGTGAAGTATATCACCCTATCTACCCATATCACAGGTAGCGCCTGACCTCAGTGTCATCAATTACTTTTCAAGCATCGGGGCTCAATCCAAGGATAGCTCCCACACTTTCCCCTGAGGTGGCTACAACCTAGATACATTCCACCTAAGCGCGGCTCATTACATATAAACAATTTGTTCTAATACCAGCGTTTCCAAAACACTGTTATATGCATTGCTAATGGAAAAAACTGCTACACACTACCACCTAGCCATCACACCAGCTCCAAGGCTGGCCAGTACTTCAGTTTGTCAAGGGGGTACTTCAACTTGTATGATGACTTGGACTAGTTACATGGTACTTAAAATGTGGACTCCTGTCCTGTTGGAAATTCTTGCATCCCTCCCCAATGACATCTTATTTCACAATGCAGACATGAATCTGGTAGATTCTCGTGGCTATAATACCACCCATGAGCATTTTATAATCAATTTTTATCATTTTAATTGTTTTATTTTTATTTTTTGCATAATATTCTTATTAGCTCTTTAAGAAGTTGGAACACAGAGCCATTGGGTCAATATCACCATTTGATGCAGGCAGGGCTGCTCTGAGACATGATGCTATGAGACATAATGTGCTTGAGAAGGAGTTACAGGAAATGTATCTGTACTCTAGGCATGACAGAAAACCCAGAATGGTGTTCTTTAGCAGAGCTACAACTTATCAAAGAATTAGGTTATTAAATCAGAAAATGAACTTACATTGAGAGCAACAAGGAGAATAGCACTTTTATTCACTTTATCTGATGAACCTCTACAAGCTTCAAATCCCTCTTCAGTAAGATACCTGTTAAAAGATACATAAAGAACATTTCATTACAGGCTAGTCTGATAGAAAGCATGCTGTTAAAAAATTGATAGGTCTCGGACACATTACAGCAATGTACAGAATATCTATCGTATAAATACTTAAGGACAAGCACGCTGAAATGTTCTAAAAACAAATTTTGGAAGTTCCTGCAAAACAAGTAAACTAGAAGGAAAAGCTTTACAAAACTATGTATAGACCAGCCATGCGGTCAATAAGTCTCCTTACATTGAGCCTGGGTTTTGACCACATAGTGCAAAGCAACAGGTTCAGTTTAATCTCTGACTGACCCTCAGTAAATAACCAGTTTATCTTAGCTCTGGCAACACTAGTGGTTGCCAGGAGATAAGAAAATTATCTTTACTTCTGAGTATTTGGGAGTATGCAACTCACAACCCTTCGATCAAGGTGACAGCAATGGTGCTTGGCCACTCAGGGACCCAGCACCGTCCTATAGGGGAAGGGACAAAGTTCCAGTAAAGTTGGGACTTGGCTTCTTCTCTTAGTCTGCTACCCACTATATTGACACCACTACATACTTTCCTTGTGCCAGTAAATGGCAATTAAAAAAAAAAAAAACTATTTTCTTGCTGTTACTAAAAATAATTTTCTTTAATGGTTGTTATAGCATGTCTCCAAACCTTCCAATATGCTGAAGTAGACACTTTAGACTATATTGGCAAAGGACACATCCTTGCCAAATACCCACCATTAGCTTCAGTAAGTCTCAAACTAGTGGTTCTTGACTTCTGGAGGAATGCTTATGCCAGTCATACAGTGACAAAGCAGATAGGCTTAGGCACTCCTTGCACTAGGTTTTTGTGCTTTAACTTGGGTGCCAGTTCACCCTGAGCTGCCCCACAAAATAGTTGCGGGAAACATACATAAAGTTCACCTTGCTTGAAGCATTGCTAAGTTGCTAGAAGGAAAACCAATATGCAAAAAGCTTACACCCCACCAAAAACAAATAGCTGTGTGACTAAAGCCTTGCAGTGGCTATAAACAGCCCAATGACGCCCAAATGTATAACTTCAGAGTTCAAACCTTTTTGACCACCTAAGGATTTCTGCCAGAGAACAAATTATTACTTGGGTTTGTCATATTCCTGATTTGCTACTAGCTAGCAATGAGCTCAGACAACCTAAACCCCTCCCTCTCTATTTTGTATTCCAATGAGCTGTGGGCCAGTACCTTCCCTACCACGCTGCTTCTATGAGTTCACTACTACTACGACTACTCCTCATCTCTGAAAGGATGCCAAAGTTGCCCAAATGAAAATGTGCATGTCTAATACAAATACCTAGCAAAAATCTGAAATGTAGGGATCCCCAGAATAGTGGAATAGACACTTAAAGCGTTTTTTAACCCAAAAAAAGAAAACAGATCATGTTCCCTTAAAGCATACAGCACAGTGCTTGTGCTGTGTCATTTGGCCCCCTGCAACACCTGTAATACCTGTCTGATCCTGCCTGACTATACCCTCCCCCTGTACGCTGACGCCAATATATCAGAGCTGCTGAGCCCTGACACAGTTGTCAGCGTATGTGCCTCCATCAGCCATAGACCTGCTCTCTGACTCCTGTGTCCTCCCCTCCATCCCTTCTCCCCACCCCTCTCTGTCTGCTTGTGTCAGCACTCCCCCCTCCTCGCTCCTGCTGCTTTCATACTTAACATTAAAAGCTCCCATCCCCTCTGTATTAGAACAAGAACAAGATGTTCCCCAGTCTGTGATCTATCATAAATATGCTTATCTGTACTGATAACACAGCGTCTTCCTGCGATCATGTGACTCCTGGTCTGTCTCTCCTCCCCAGCTGACGTTAGCGCCAGTGCTCGGCCCGGCCCACTGGAACTGTCAGCCGGAGAGAGGAAGCAACTGATTGCTGGAAGACGGTGTATTATCAGCATATTTATGATATAACACAGACACAGGGAAATCTATTACAGAGGGGATGTGAGCTTTTTCATACAAGTGGCTTACCAACCACTTTAAAGTATTGTGCTGTCCCTTCACATGTGATGTCACCCTTCGCTTGTAGTATAGGGGAAGTCAACAGATGCCATTGGGGTTAATTCACTAAGAGATAAATAATGGCCAATACAATGCGGTAAAATACTTCATGCGGTAACAACTGTGCAAGTGTTCAATTTATTGAAAAATTGAACATCCGCTTTTCGGAATCCTCCCCCCCTCCGGTGTCACATTTGGCACCTTTCAGGGGGGGGGGGCAGATACCTGTAAAATACAAGTATTTGCACCCACTTCCAGGCATAAACTCCCGCCTCCGCAATGTGCCTCCGTCGGCCACAGCCTGCTATCCGTCCCCTGTGTCCTCTTGTCTGCCCCCCCCCCCTCCTGCTGCTGCTGTTTTTATATTTAATATTAAAAACTCCCATCCCCTCTGTATTATAACAATAAGTTCTCCTGTGTCTGTGTTATGTAACAAATATGCTCATAATACCGATAATACAGTGTCTTCCTGCGATCATGTGACTCCTCGGCTCTGTCTCTCCTCTCCGGCTGACGTCAGCGGCAGTGCTCGGTCCCGCCCACTGAAACTGTCAGCCAGGCAGAGGACAAAAGAGGAAGCACCTGAGCGCAGGAAGATGCTGTGTTATCAGTACAGTTAAGCATATTTAGGATATAACACAGACAATGGGGAACTGATTGTTCTAATACAGAGGGGATGGGAGCATTTTATAGACGTGGCTTTACAACCAATTTAACCTACGGGTTGGAGGCAAATAATTGAAGTTAACATTTTTCTAAAAGCCATTTTGCACTATGTACCAATTCTGAGGTAATCTACAGCAGGTTTCACAATTGTTATGGTTTGTTGTCATATCTATTTAGGCATCTGCAAAAGACACCTTAATGGGTCCACTAGTGCATATGTACTTATCTTTTACTCAGTAAGTTTAACCTTGTTTAGAAAAAAACATTCCTCTGAAAAGTTTGATGAAAAAAAATATAAATATGCAGCCTCTTTCAGAGTCAACAAGGTCGCCAAACTTTATTTGCATACCTTTTAAGGTTTAGCTCAACAAAATATATTTGATTTGAAGCTAAATGAAAGCTTAAAATGCAACTGTGTATTGCTTCACGGGCTTCCAAATGTTCAAGTAAATTCACTCTAAATATATTGTACAGGGAAAGAAATGAGCTTTCAATAACGAGAGTAAAAAGAACATGCGCTAAACCTACTTTATCAAGAATTTAAAAAATGAATACATTTATATTATAACCAAAATGACAAATCTACAGATCTAAGCACGAATACAAGATTTCTTACAAACAATCTAGGCAGTAGTTGCGGATTTAAAAGTACAATAATATTACTTGAATAAAGAAAAACTCTAAAAATCAACAGATGCCACTGGTCCCATAAAATCATTTTGGAGCAAGGTAAAAAGTTCTGCTCCCTTCCACAATATTTGTCTTCCCAGATTTGGTGCATCAAAGATGATCAGTCAACTATTGTGTAATCCACAGCCGTGTTATTACACAGGATTTATATAGAGCCCCCCCTGCACGCTCACTGGAGAGCTGAGCTGTGGAGGGGCACGGAGTGGCTGTCTCAGCGGCTCTCTGAGAGGCTGAGACTGCCATCAGTCCAGGCACCTGGCGTATCCAGACTTCGGAAGTCAGGATGACATGGTGCCTGGACTGATCCTGGTGACATCACCAGAGAGAGGACTTCAGACCGATCTCTGCTAAAAACGGGTCACAGGAGCACAAAACTAATTGCACTCCTGTGACCTTTGGAAAAGCCAAGCCAAATCGCTGTGCCGGTACATCAGCTTGAGAAAGTGGGTGCAAAAGGGTATAGCCTGCAGCCGTACAGTTTTTCAGAGCGGGGGGATAGCCACTCAGTCGCTATCTCAGGCAGCGGGGGGGGGGGGCGTCCCCCCTCCTCGCGCAGCTCTTCCCGAGACCCGATCCACGATCCGGCGTGTCTGCCGGCTAGGCTGTAACTAGAACAAGGCCGGATTCGGCTTCGATCGGGTCTCTGTAGTAAAATCCTGAAAGCAACGTCACTTCCTATTTACTCGGCTGCTAATGGAGCAGATTTAAAAAAAAATTACAGGTGTTCAGAATCGCCGATTTTGGACATCTGAATACTTTGAAGTGCAAAGGTGGGTTTTGTGATCTTTTAGACCCCCGATCCCTCCATAAAGAGTACCTGCCACTGCCTGTTACTGTCACAAGGGATGTTTACGTTCTTTGTGACAGCAATAAAAGTGATCAGATTTTTTTTTTTTAAAGGATAGCATCACATCACCCAAAGTACACCATCCTGTGGGGATGTTTTTGAGCAGTCGGGACTGGGAAACTGGTCAGAGTTGAGCGAAAGATGGATGGTGCTAAATACAGGGATATTCTTGAGCAAAACCTGTACCACTCTGTGTGGATTTGAGGCTGGGACGGAGGTTTCCCTTCCAGCAGGACAATGACCCCAAACACACTGCTAAAGCAACACTTGAGTGGTTTAAGGGGAAACATGTAAATGTGTTGGCATGGCCTAGTCAAAGCCCAGACCTCAATCCAATAGAAAATCTGTGGTCAGACTTAAAGATTGTTGTTCACAAGCGCAAACCATTCAACTTGAAGGAGCTGGAGCAGTTTTGCAAGGAGGAATGGGCAAAAATACCAGTGGTAAGATGTGGCAAGCTCATAGAGACTTATCCAAAGTGACTTGGAGCTGTGATAGTCACAAAAGGTGGCTCTACAAAGTATTGATTTTAGGGGGTGAATAGTTATCCACATTGACTTTTTCTGTTATTTTGTCCTATATATTGTTTGCTTCACAATAAAAAAAAGTAAAAATCATCTTCAAACAACAAATAGGACAAAATAACAGAAAAGTCAATGTGCATAACTATTCACCCCCCAAAGTCATTACTTTGTAGAGCCATCTTTTGCGGCTATCACAGCTCCAAGTCGCTTTGGATAAGTCTATGAGCTTGCCACATCTTACCACTGGGATTTTTGCCCATTCCTTCTTGCAAAACTGCTCCAGCTCCTTCAAGTTGGATGGTTTGCACTTGTGAACAGCAAGCTTTAAGTCTGACCACAGATTTTCTATTGGATTGAGGTCTGGCCTTTGACACATTTACATGTTTCCCCTTAAACCACTCAAGTGTTGCTTTAGCAGTATGTTTGGGGTCATTGTCCTGCTGGAAGGTGAACCTCCGTCCTAGCCTCAAATCACACACAGAGTGGTACAGGTTTTGCTCAAAAATATCCCTGTATTTAGCACCATCCATCTTTCCCTCAACTCTGACCAGTTTCCCAGTCCCGACTGCTCAAATAAATCCCCACAGCATGATGCTGCCACCACCATGTTTCACTTTGGGGATGGTGTTCTTTTGGGTGATGTGATGGGTTTGCGCCAGACATAGTGTTTTCTTTGATGTCCAAAAAGTTAAATTTTAGTCTCATCAGACCAGAGCACCTTCCTCCATACATTTTGGGATTCTCCCACATGCCTTTTGGCAAACTCAAAATGTGCCTTTTTGTTTTTTGCTGAAAGCAATGGCTTTCTTCTGGCCACTCTGCCATAAAGCCCAACTCTATGGAGTGTTCGGCTTATTGGCGTCCTATGTACAGATACTCCAGTCTCTGCTGTGGAACTCTGCAGCTCCTCCAGGGTTACATCAGGTCTCTGCACTGCCTCTCTCCGATTAATGCCTTCCTTGCCCGGTCCGTGAGTTGGCCGTCTCTTGGTAGATTTGCTGTTGTGCCATGTACTCTCCATTTGGTTATGATAGATTTGATGGTGCTCCTAGGGATTATCAAAGATTTGGATATGTTTTTATAACCTAACCCTGACTTGTACTTCTCAAAAACATTGTCCCTTACTTGTTTGGAGAGTTCTTTATTCTTCATGGCAGTGTTTAGTTAGTGGTGCCTCTTCCTTAGGTGTTGCAGCCTCTGAGGCCTTTCAAAAAAGGTGTGTATATGCAATGACAGATCATGTGACACTTAGATTGCATACAGGTGCACATAATTTCACTATTTATGTGACTTCTGAAGGTAATTGGTTGCACCAGAGCTTTTTATGGGCTTCACAACAAAGGGGGTGAGAATACATATACGCACATGCCAATTATCAGTTTTTTTCCTGAAAAATATTTTTATGTATATATTTTTCTAATTTTACTTCACCGACTAATGCCGCATACACACACACGAGCAAATTTTTCGTCGGAAAAATCTCAGATGTTTTTTTGAACGGAACAGAATTCCGCTCAAGCTTGGCTTGCATACACACAGTCACACAAAAGTTTGCTGAACTTTCGACCGTCAAGAACGCGGTGACGTACAACACTACGATGAGCCGAGAAAATTAAGTTCAATGCTTCCGAGCATGCGTCAAATTGCTTCCGACCACGCGTAGGAATTTTGTGCATCGGAATTGGTACAGACGATCAAAACTTTTTCCGACCGAAAAATTGAGAACCTGCTCTCAATCTTTTGCTGGAAGGAATTCGGCCAGCAAAAGTCCAATGGAGCATACACACGGTTGCATTTTCTGACCAAAAGCTCTCATGGGTCTTTTGCTGGCCGAATTTCCAATCGTGTGTACACACATTAGACTATTTTGTTCTGATCAATCACATATAATTCAGATTAAAAAAACATTGAACTAAAGGCTGTAATGTAACAAAATAGGTAAAAAGCCAAGAGGGGGTGAAGACTTTTATCATGAATAGGGGCCTGCTACTGTTCCAGTCAAGATGACTAGCACACTATTGAAATCACTGAAATCACTATTGAAATCTTTTCTGAGAGAAACACTAACCTTCTCTCTATAGAGAGTTTGAACTGAGAAAATTATGACTATCACCGTGAAAATCATAAGTTGGGATATGGCTTGTGGTTATGAGGTCTCAGGTTGAACTGAACTGGGAATTGCAATTTCTCTATTCCAATATGCTGCAATGCCCAATGCTCTCATCCCTTTAATGTGCTGCTGCTCCTTCATTATCTGGTCACAGCTTGAGGTTATGATGTTTAGCTGCAGTTTAGTCTGCAGAAAGGTGCTCAGTATGTGCAGAACATGGTTGTGCCGTCTGAGAGCAATGACTGGATCTCTAGATTGAACAGAATTACAGATCTTGTGTCAGGTAAAACAAGTTCCACACAATCTTTGCACCTTCACTCAGTATCCCATAATGACAAAGTGAAAACAGAATTCTAGCAATGTCTGAATTTTTTAAAAAGAAATACTCAAATATCACATGTACTTAAGTATTCAGACCCTTTACTCTGTACTTTGTTGAAGCACCTTTGGCAGCAATTACAGCCTTGAGTCTTTTGGGTATGTCGCAACAAAGTTTGTACACCTGGATTGGGGGGTGTCTGCAATTCTTCTTTGCAAATCCTTGTTCAGGTAGGATGAATGGGGACTACCGGTAGGACATTTTATAGTCTCTCCAGAGATGTTCAATAGGGTTCAAGTCAAGGCTCTGGCTGGGCCACTCTAGGACAGTCCCAGAGTTGTCCCTAAGCCACTCCCGTGTTGTCTTGGCAGTGTGCTTAGAATCTTTTTCATGTTGAAATGTGTACCTTCGGCCCAGTCCGAGGTCCTGAGGGCTGTGTTACAGGTTATCAGTGAGGATACCTCTGTACTTTGCTCTTTTCAGCTTTCCTTCAACCCTGACCAGTCACCCAGTTCCTGCTGCTGAAAAAACACCCCCACAACATGATGCTGCCACCACCATGCTTCACTGTTGGGATGGTATTTGGCAGATGATGAGCGGTGCCTGGTTTCCTCTAGACATACCATTTAGAATTTAGGCCAAACCGTTTAAATTTGGTTTCATCAGACCAAAGAATCTTTTTATTCACAGTCCAGGAGTCTTTCAGGTGCTTTTTTTGCAAACTCCAAGCGGGCTTTCGTGTATTTTGCACTGAGGAGAAGCTTTAGTTTTAACCACTCTGCCATAAATCCCAGATCAGTGAAGGGCTCCAGTGATAATTGTCCTTCTGGAACGTTATCCCATCTCCACACAGGATCTCTGGGCTCAGAGTGACCATCGGTTTCTTGGTCACCTTTCTTATTAAGGCCCTTCTCTCTTGATTATTCAGTTTGGCCGAGCGACCAGCTCTTATGCCCCGTACACACGGTTGGAAATTCAGACGGAAAAAGTCCGATCGGATTATGTTTGTCGGAAAATCCGATCGTGTGTGGGCTCTAGCGGACTTTTTCCATCGGAATTTCCGACTGAAAAAGTTTGAGAGCAGGACCTAAAATTTTTCCGATAACAAAATCCGGTCAGACTTTTTCCGATCGTGTGTAGAGAATTCCGACGCACAAAGTGCCACGCATGCTCAGAAAAAATTTGGAGACGAAAGCTATTGGCTACTGGCCTCTACGTAGTCCCGTCGTACGTTTTGTACGTCACCCCGTTCCAAATGATCGGATTTTCCGACAACTTTGTGCGACCGTGTGTATGCAAGACAAATTTCGGGCAAAACCGGAAATAAATCAGATGGATTTTGTGGTCGGAATGTCCGACCGCCTATACAGGGCATTAGAAAAGTCCTGAATGTGCAAAAATTCTTCCACTTGAGAATTATGGAGGCCACTGTGCTCTTGGGAACCTTCAGTGCAGCATAATTTTTTTGGAACCTTCATTAGATCTGTGCCTTGCTAAAATCCTATCTATGAGCTCTGCAGGCAGTTCTTTTGACCTCATGGCTTTTGCTCTGATAAAGTATGCATTGGTAGCTGTGAGGCATTTTATAGAGAGGTGTGTGCCTTTACAAATCATGCCCATTCAATTTACATTACCATAGGTGGACTCCAAGGTGTAGAAACATCTCAGCAATGAGCAAGAGAAATGGGAGCTGAATTTCAAGTGATGTTGCAAAGGGTCCAAATACTTATGCCAATGTGAAATTTCAGTATTTTTTTTTAAATAAATTCAGACATTTCTAAAATTCAGTTTTCACTGTGACATTATAGGGTACTACTGAGTCTAGATTAATTAGAGAAAAAAAAATAATTTAAACTGTAGAATTGGGCTGCAGAATTGGGCTGCAACATATCAAAAGTAAAAATTTAAGGGGTCTGAATACTTTTTTTAATGCATTGTATGTATTTTGGTGGTTTGCCTAGAGTTTCAAATTAAGAAAACTTCAAATATTCTTATCACAACTCTGAAAAGAAGCAAACCTGACATTTAAACATGTTAAGAAGTTAGACACAAACTGCATTTTCATTTTTCTCTCATTGCACGGAAAATAGGTATACATATCTCTTATACTTGGTGATTTCAGCTCGTCCACTCTAAATAAAAATGCAGTGCTTTTCCATGAAGCAGCAGTTCTTTAATTAAAGAGACGAAAAGGATTCATAATCCAATTATAAACCTTATGTTAAAATCTATAGCTTCAAAACAGGAGTGCCCATGGGCCTTAGTTTAGATTAAACTTCATTTTACAGGGGAATTTTATTTCGGCAATTTAACTGAAGAGTTATACTCTATGGCCAGTGTATTAAAGTTGACTTTTCCCCCTAAACAGTAACTTCCCTGGTGATTGCAGCTCTATATGCTGAGGCACTGGTGATTTAGTCCTGGCCGCATAGGTGCCCCCTGGTAAGGCTATATAAGCAGTGTCTTCCAAGGAAATATCTTTACTAAACTGCAAAAATGTGCAAAATCCCATGAGATGCCAGTGAAAAGCCTCTTCCGATTCAAGCAGAATTGTTTCCGTTTACAGGTTGCTATAGTTTCACAAATGTGTTGGCTGACATAATGACGCTCAAGTTGCTAACCCCATGGGAACAGATATACAATAAAGAACTGCCTTTAGATCTCAAAAAAGCGCATGAGCAAGATATGGCACAGATGTAAAAACGGTATGCAGGCAAAAGGGAACAGGGAAGAGGCCAGCCTACCAATGGCTTTTTCTTTTAAAATAGCAGCATGGACTTCAGGGCACAGGCAGGGTGGACCACTAGTACAACTTCATGGTCTCCATGCATCCATCGCTTAGCCTGGGGGCCTTGGGTGGACTCGGTGGAAGACCCCAGGCTAAGCGATGGATACATGGAGACATCCTTGGATGAAGTTGTACTAGTGGTTCTTATTTGATGGTGTTTTTGGTGTTCCCCCATATGGGCACAAACAGATATATACTTTTGTGAACTTCTTCGTCCATGTGTATGATCCCTAAATGCTGGACTTAGGTGGCGTTTTAGATTGGACAAAATAGTTATCATTATACAAGGGGGACCTGTATTGCTCCTGCAGGAGTGGAAATACACATAATATATTGAGCTTTATGTGAATGGGTGGTGGCACCCCCAGTTATAAATAGTATGACTGTCTGTCTTTGATAGGGACACTGTGATACTGGATATTATGTTGCTTTATTCTGTATTTTAATCAGGTTTTAATTTTGCATACATAAAGTTAGCATTTTTATTAATAAGAGAGTGTTATATAATATAATAAAGTCCACGGGCTGCGGTCCAAAACATTTGTTTGTTTGCAATTATTGAGCCAATACAGACATGGTCAAGAAGTTCAGCTGCTTTTGACAAAAAGTACAAAGAAATATAAAAAACATGGATGCAAGAAGTACAAATTTACAGTCACAGAAGTTTAAACATAATGGGTTCATTTTGAAGGGAGGGCCCACCTTTATATTATGGGAGGTTGTCACACTTAACTATACAGATGGTAAACCCAAAAGGTGTCCTTATATTGAGTGGAGAAAGCTTTTCTAAGCACACTTTAGGATGATTAAGAACCATGTGCACCTATTTATGGGTACTAGATACATTAATCTAATACAGAGGCCAGTGAATGTATATATGAAATCAGGAACCATGTTACACACAGAAAGCAAAGCTGAATGAACTGTAAATATACCGTTTCATGAAACATGTAAAAGAAACATCAAACAGCAGCTCAAAATACTGTATATTTTACTACACACTGGTTGGCCAAACATGCAGTATCTCACAAACGTGAGTACACTTTGCTACAATGTAAGTAGTAGTGAGTGTACAGCTTGTATAACAGTGTAAATTTGCTGTCCCCTCAAAATAACTCAACACACAGCCATTAATATATAAACCGCTGGCAACAAAAGTGAGTACACCCCTAAGTGAAAATGTCCAAATTGGGCCCAAAGTGTCAATATTTTGTGTGGCCACTACTTTCCAGCACTGCCTTAACCCTCTTGGGCATGGAGTTCACCAGAGCTTCACAGGTTGCCACTGGAGTCCTCTTTCACTCCTCCATGATGACATCATGGAGCTGGTGGATGCTATAGACCTTGCGCTCCTCAACCTTCCATTTGAGGATGCCCCACAGATGCTCAATAGGGTTTAGGTCTGGAGACATCCTTGGCCAGTCCATCACCTTTAGCCTCAGCTTACTTAGCAAGGCAGTGGTCGTCTTGGAGGTGTGTTTGGGGTCATTATGTTGGAATACTGCCCTGCGGGCCCAGTCTCCAAAGGGAGGGGATCATGCTCTGCCTCATTATGTCAGTACATGTTGGCATTCATGGTTCCCTCAATGAACTGTAGCTCCCCATTGCCGGCAGCACTCATGCAGCCCCAGACCATGACACTCCCACCACCATGCTTGACTGTAAGCAAGACACACTTGTCTTTGTACTCCTCAACTGGATGCTACCACATATACTTGACACCATCTAAACCAAATAAGTTTATCTTGGTCTCATCAGACCACAGGACATGGTTCCAGTAATCCATGTCCTTAGTCTGCTTGTCTTCAGCAAACTGTTTGCGGGCTTTCTTGTGCATCATCTTTAGAAGAGCCTTCTTTCTGGGACGACAGCCATACAGACCAATTTGATGCAGTGTGTGGTGTATGGTCTGAGCACTGAGAGGCTGACCCCCCACCCCTTCAAACTATGCAGCAATGCTGGTAGCACTCATATGTCTATGTCCCAAAGACAACCTCTGGCTATGACGCTGAGCATGTGCACTCAACTTTTTTTGTCGACCATGGCGAGGCCTGTTCTGAGTGGAACCTGTCCTGGTAAACAGCTGTATGGTCTTGGCCACCGTGCTGCAGCTCAGTTTCAGGGTCTTGGCAATCTTCCTATAGCCTAGGCCATCTTTATGTAGAGCAACAATTATTTTTTTCAAATCCTCAGAGTTCTTTGCCATGAGGTTCCATGTTGAACTTCCAGTGACCAGTATTAGAGAGTGAGAGCGATAACACCAAATGTAACACACCTGCTCCCCATTCATACCTGAGACCTTGTAACACCAATGAGTCACATGACACCGGGAAGGGAAAACGGCTAATTGGGCCCAATTTGGACATTTTCACTTAGGGATGTACTCACTTTTGTTGCCAGCGGTTTAGACATTAATGGCTGTGTGTTGAATTATTTTGAGGGGACAACAAATTTACACTGTTATACAAGTTGTACACTCACTACTTTACAGTGTAGCAGTGTTATTTCTTCAGTGTTGTCACATGAGAAGATATAAAAAAATCTTTACAAAAATGTGAGGGGTGTACTCTTTTGCGAGATACTGTATACTGCATTCATACATTATGCTTTTCTGTAATTTGTAGCATGTCATTAAAAAAAGAAAAAATCAAGTAAGAAAAGAAGTAAAATGTGCCTCTATAGCCCACCCTCGGGTTCTCTGTGCATTATGGTTTGCTACTTGAAAGGAAAGTGCTTTCAACAAGCATTAAATGCGTTTAGGACCAATATTTAGTCATTGCAGAGTACACCACAGTCACTAAAACATTACAGAGTTGAACTGCTATAAAATAACACACAAACATAGCTGTCAACACCTTGTAATAAAAGAACCCCCATCTACAAGACTCCATCACCAGTAGGCATATAATTACATAAAGATAATTAAATATTCAATTTAATCTCACTTTGGGGCTTGAACCGCAGCTGTTTCAACCATTCATGTTTCATAGGGAAAAGAGTTTTGGAGATTAATCTTTAAAGTGGTTGTAAACCCTTAGAAAACCACTTGGACCTACAGGTAAGCTTAGATTAAGGCTTACCTGTAGGTAAAAGAAATATCTCCTAAACCTACACAGTTTAGGAGATATTTGCCAAAGAATAGTCACCGCTGTCTATGGCGCATGCGCCGTAGACAGCGGCGAGCAGGCGCACTGAGAAAGTCGCTCTCAACGGCGATATGCCGCGAGTGGCGGCTCCAGTGCGCATGCGCGGGAGTGAAGTCATTGCGGCGCCGCCGAATGACATCGCTGGAGCCAGGAGACCCACCAAGAAGATGGAGGCGCCGTACACAAGGGGACATCGGTGACTTCGCTGGCTCCTGTGTCAGGTAAGTGACACATAATGGATTACTATGCAATGCATAGTAGTCCATTATGCTTTACTTTTGCAGGTAAACATTAGGGTTTACTTCCTCTTTAACAACTTAAGTTGGCCAGTAGAGGGAAAGCTTTCGGAATCTCTTGGACACCTTCGACATACTAAACCCTTGTATAAAATCATTCTTAATACCTTAACTTGTAAAATGTGTTGGCTTACTAGGAGTTAAGTCCAATAAGGTACCTACCAGCTGGTGAACTTATCGCCTATTTACAACTGACAGTTTTATTGAGCTCTGAGAAAAACAGCTATCATTACCCTCCCAGCACTCGGACATCATAGACACCGTCTTTCCCAGCTCTGCCTGCCCCTCCCCTCACCTGTTCAATCACAGAAGGCTTTGTATTTTGTGAATGGATACACAAAATACAAAGCACTCTATGACTGGACATAAGGAGAGGAAAGGCTGTCACAGTGGGCTGTATGCGACACTGAAGCTAAGACCTGGGAGGTCCAGGGTTGGAACTCCGAAGTATAGCGACAGCTAAGCTCCCAGCTCTCAGAAAAAATGTCAACTGTAAATTAAACAGATGTCAATGAGGTGACATGCACCTCATTGGACTTAAGTTAAGTAATCCAAAAGATTTTAAGAAGTGGTGGAATTCCTGAAGTTCAGCTTCAGGGTGGATTTGATTTAAATCAAGTCGATTTAAATCACTAGTAAAAACGCTTGATTTAAAGAAACTTGATTTAAATCATCATTTTTAAAGAGCAACTGTCATCTCTGAATCGCATTGGCTCCTCCTCAGACCCGCTGTTGACCCACCGACAGTCCCATTCACTTTAATGGGACAGCTGGTGATGTGGCAGTGACACAACAAGGTGAGGTGCCCACTAACAGGCACTGCCACGATGGATCTGAAATGGCAGGTACTCTTTAACCACTTGCCGACCGACTCCTGTACATATACGTCGGCACTTTGAAGAGGGATATCTCGGTGATGGCAGCAGCTGCTGCCACAACCGAGATACCCATCTTTTCAGGAGCCGGTCGTGTTTACGATAATGGTGGTATCTGCGGCGTGTTCGCCAAAAGATCACCGTTATTAGCGGCAGGAGAGGGCCCCCCTCTCCCGACGCTCTCCGCCGCTTACCAGAGCCGACGGGAGCAGTGGAGGCGATCGGGTACTCTTCCGCTTTTTGGAATCCCCCCTCCGGTGTCACATTTGGCACCTTTCAGGGGGGAGGAGATACCTGTCTAATACAGGTATTTTGCTCCCACTTCTGGGCATAGATAGCCGAGCCACCCGCAGGTATCTACCCCACTTCCGGCGCCTTCTCCGTCCCCCTCGCTGTCTTCTGGGAGACACACAGGTCCCAGAAGACAGCAGGGACCAGTGGGATCTCGCAGCCTGAGTCGCGCATGGGCAGTAGGGAACCAGAAAGTGAAGCCACAAAGATGGCGGCGCCTCCACCCGAGAGCCGAGGGACAGGTCCTGCAATTGCGGGCGACCTGGACAGGTAAGTGTCCTTATTTTAAAAGTCAGCAGCTGTAGCATTTGTAGCTGCTGACTTTTAAAAAAATAAATAAATAAATTAGGCGGAACTCCGCTTCAAGTTAGCCAAAAAGGAGTATCACTTGAACGCCAAACGTTCTGCATTACCTGATGGCTAACAAGGTACAAAGCTCTAAACTGGAACTTATACAGAACACAACTAAAGATTTGCCACAGAAGAGCACTTCAGCTCCATATGTGAGGTAAAATGCTGTATGTCAAATTCAAATATTCATCTTACAAGGGTCAAGCAGAATCTGCTATGTAATGTCATGCACAGTGAAGGTTAATGCATTTAAGCGGAAAATAGTTTGGAAAAGAACTAGTATGCAGCTTGGGAGTGATGGAATAGCAGTTTTCACCTGAAACTTGGACTTCCCCTATGCTTTTGAGCAAGCCAGCAGTGGTGAAACGTGTCAAGGACGGTTGGTTTCCGGTGGAGACCTTAATGTATGAAATCTTTTTTTTTTTTGAGAAATTAAACACAGAAAGAAGAACTAAGCCTCTAAATAAACTTGCAGCGTGTATCAGGAATCCACAGAAACAGAAAGTTGGGTGGCAAGTTCTTCCCCTGCTCCTTCCTGCAAAGGCCAATAGCAGCTGGAGCCCATGCTGTCCCTTCTAAACAGTGCATGTGGTAGAGTCAGGGTGTGCTCTCCCCTATCCAGAAGTTTGGTGAAGTGGCACTAAGCATACTTGCCAACTGTTCCGAATTTCCCGGGATTTAGACCTTTGTCCCGGTCTTACCGATTCCCTGGAAATCTGCGCTTTCCCGATTTTACCCCGCTGTTGCCACCGCTGTCGCTAGAGGTCAGCGGCCGGCACTGGTTAATTCTGCCTCCGTCGCCATTTTACCGAAGTCCAGCTTGTGATGAAGAAACAAGGGGCGGAGCCTAGGTGGCAATGAATGCAGCTCCATTTCTATTGCCAGCCGCTTTCATTGCCACCCAGGCTCATCCTCTTGGTTCTTCCCCTTCGGCATCCACGAGCTGGTCTCCTGTGATGGAGAGCCCTGGTTCCTCGGCTGAGTGAGACTCTGCTCGGTCTCACGGTCGGTCTCTGCGGCTGCCTCCTGTTACAAGCACGACGCCTGGAGAGTGACAGTCTGAGCAAGCAACCTCTGTTCGGCTGGATGTTGAATCCTCCGCTCGCTGCCCAGTGCATGAGAGGGGGGGTGGGTCTGTACATATGGAGGGGAGTGGGTTGTCCTGAGGGGTGGTTTGTCCTGTGGGGTCTGTACTGTTGGAGGAGGGTGTGGTTTAACCTGAGGGGGATCTGTGCTGGAGGGGGGTCTGCACTGAGGAAGGGGGGTCTGTACTGAGGGAGGACTATAGTGAGTGGGGGGGGGCGCCTCGTGTATGGAGGGACTCTGCTGGGGACGCCTCGTGTAAGGAGGGACTATGCTGGGGACGCCTCCTGTAAGGAGGGACTCTGCTGGGGACACCAGATGGCAGGTGACGGTGGCAAGTGTCAGTAAGGTCAATTGTTACTAGACTATTTTCTGTCTAGGTTGGATGTTATTCAGGTGAACAGCATGAAGCAGGAAAATACCACATTATGGCCACTAGATAGAGCAGATGAAGTATGGAATAAATACTTATATACTCTAATTGTTAGCTCCATCTAATGGCCATAATATACTATATTCCTAAGACATGCCTTTCTTCTTCTTATTTTTTTTTTTAAGAATCATACTTATCTAGGTGAATGCATCAGTCCGATGATGCATCTATCCCCCACCAGTTCTGAAACTGAGAATCAAGTGATCAATCAGAGCACACAGGCAGTGTGAGAGGGATACACAGAGTGAAAGCCACACCTCTTCTCCTCCACAGTAGTATTTGATGGTGGCTCGGTGTCCTGCTTGCACTGCCAGCGTGCACATACAGTTGTAGTCCAAGTGGGAATAAGTGTGTAGATGAGGCTCTGATGTGGCACACAGGGCAAACACAGTAAGTCAATGGAGGAGCGCGGCTGGGAGACTGTTTAAAAAGGGAAGCTCTGAAGAGGAAATAAATTGAAAAAGAAAAAAGGAAAAGAAAAAATCAAATACATACAAGTTATATTATTCGTATTTGAGTTAGGGAAAAAAAAATACTTCAATACCACTTGATATGAGAGTATTTAATACTACTTTAATGTCTGACCAATCCTAAATACTTTACAGAAGAGGTCGGTGTTGTTTCCTGCCTTGTTGTAGACTATGAAAATGAGCACAAAGTTTATAAAGGCAGTGTATCCTCATAACGACATATCAATAATTGTTAGGTGAGCAAAGATGTGTAATGTTACATTAGCACAGTAACACATTAATTCTTAAGTCAGTGCAGCATGAAAACCATTTACACCATTAATACCCAAGGTGCGGACAGATGCTTTACTAGCAATTCTGCTAATTGGTCACAAATACATCCACTAAAACGGCATAGAAAAAAAAATCTTAGCAATCAATTTCACACCACAACTGTAAAAAATGAATGAAAATGTGATGTGCATGTCAATTTATATTGGGATCACAAGTAGGGTTAACTTCTTGACAATAGAGTAGGGCTCAGCTTTTCCCTACAGAGAAAGATATTTTACATAATGGAATCACAGATGTAGACAATGAAGTGTTACTTAACCCTTTAAAGTCATGGTAGTATAGGAGGACTCGTGTTCTATCCCACTAGAGAACGTCTACTAGAGAAATAGTCAGCAATGGTGTTGATATGGGCATGTTCCAACCTGCCTTTCCTACTAAAAGCCACACGAGCGGAAAGGTAATATTCTCTGTTGGGTTTATTTTCTCCTAAAAAGCAACAGTGCGCCTGATTTATAGAAAGAACATCTTCCATCATATTGCTAGAAATGCTGTAAACATTGGTTTGTTCGGGGAGAAAAAAAAAGACATATGTGCTAATGCCATCAGCTATCCTTATCTCTTCTGTTCACCAAAAAATGACTTTTTCTCTTAACTGTAGAAGGAAAGGCCAAATACATTTTATACCACATTACAATAATCACCACAAAGCTCCGGCTCCTTGGTGTGAGTGTGCTGCTGCTGTGGCTGGTGACAGAGAACTCTCGCTCTGGTCAACAATGCCCAGGGTAGTGGATGCTGGAGGGTGACGTCACTGCTGCGGGTGATTCAGCCCCATTGCTGGCCCTTCGTATTACAATGAGGAGCCACAGCTTGCACATTATGCTAAAATGCAAGAGGGCCAATGGGGAGGCAACATTTTAAAGTATATGTATTTTTTAGCTTTTCTTTCTACTTTAACAGTTCACAGTAATCTATCTAGTAGATTAGTAGTAAAAAAAAAAGTAGAATTCCAGTCAAAAAAAATAATAATTTGCCCCCAAAAAAGATAAAGAAAAGCAGTTTTTCCCTTCGATATTCACCTTTAATCCAGAGCTGATAACCCAAAGTACTTCTCTGCCACTAGATTTCTTCAGTCTTGAAGACCCGTCACACTGAGGCACTTTACAGGAGCTACAGCGCTAAAAATAGCACCTGTAAAGAGCCGCTCCTGTCTCTCCACTGTGAAAGCCCAAGGGATTCACACTGGAGCGGTGCACTTGCTGGACATTAAAGACAGCATCTTTGGAGCGGTGAAGGAGCGGTGTATACACTGCTCCTGCCCATTGAAATCAATGGGGCAGCGCTGCTTTACCGCCGGCATAGCACTGCTGCAGCAGCACTTTGCGGTGGTTTTAACCCTTTCTCAGCCGCTAGCGGGGGGGTAAAAGCGCCCTGCTAGTGGCCGAATAGCGCTGCAAAATTGACGGTAAAGCACCACTAAAAATAGTGGCGCTTTACCGCCGACGCACCCGCCGCCTCAGTGTGAAAGGGGCCTTAGGCCGAATGACTGCCAGCATTATTCAACCAACTCTCTTTGAGTCTACAATGTCGTTGGCCCTGCTTTCTGCCTATGACTTAACAGTGAAAGGAGAAGAAACACGGTGATGAGCTCATCGCTCTGTCACTTTGCGCTCTGCTCCTATCCACATGCTTCTTGTGTTGCATTTTCCTCTTCTAGTCAGCTCTGCCATACCAATTCAGGTACTGCTTGCATTAAAAGAAAAAAAAAAAAAACAACAACATATTCAATTATGTATTAATGAATACAGAGCTGCATTTTTTGTGACTTTTATATCCACCTAGTTCAGCTTTAACAATATTGGCATTGTGATCATCTAGGGCAGTGTTTTTCTCCCTGTACTGCGGTCACAGGGAGTGCAGGGATCAGGCAGCAGCTGAAGCATTGTCAACAACAACCTTAAAAATTAATGAACATGTAGCCAAAGGTGAACTTATCCTTTAAAGTAACCTTTAGTTCCCCTTTACACGAACCTGCACAGCAAAACACAGGATTTTACTGCAGTGCAATGTGCATTTAAGTGTACTTTTTTTTTCTTCCAACTTGAACTGACTTTTCATTCATTTATTTGTGGTGCAGCTTGGAAACTGACAGTACACTGAGCCTTTAGGTGAGCTCCAGTCAGTTGTGGAAAAAAAAAAAAAAATGCATACAGAATGTATTGTTCTACTCCGTACTGCTCAGCACCCAGGGCCTTCTTTACAGTGTGAATGTAGAAAATAGAAAACAATTGTTTTCGGTCTGCCCTTGCAGTGACTGATGTTGATCCAATATAGGAAAACACCAGTCACCAAACCTAGTTTGAACGAGTCCTTACAGATCTCTCCGATTCAAGCACCAGTGCAGGAAAGAACAGTAGTTGTACACTCATAGAAAGCTCTGTTTGCACACAAGCACTTGGCTTCTTTAAGTCAGGTTAAAGTGGATGTAAGCCCTTACTTATACCCAGTGAAGTGAACAGCCTCAGATGATACATAGACATGAAAAAATAATCTTCCTATACAAGTTTTACTACGTATAGCTGTAGTCTTCCCCTTTCTCCGCCCTTTCAAATGTGCAGATCGTGCTAAAAAAAAAATCTTTCTTCATCTGTCAGCAGCACATAGGAAAGGGCGGAGAGACTGCATTCACATTGTGTGAGAGCTGATTGGAGGAAAGGGACACCCCCCTCCCCATAGGCAGAGTAATGAAGGAACATGCAGAGCTGTATTCTGAATAGATAAGCTAGATCCGTGCTCATCTCCCCTCACCAACACAAATTTGTAGCTCACGTTATCTCAGAAGAGACTCGTGCTGATAACAGAGGAATGAAGCACCAGAGACAAACAACACTTAGAGCTTTAGAGAGACAAGTAAACACTACAGATATATATGCGATTTGCTCAAATTCCATGACTGAGGTTTACAACCGCTTTAAGGGACCTGAAATGACACGTTTAATCTTTGCAGCTTGTCCTAACACAAGATAGTACGATTTATCCTAGAACCAATAACACTTACAGTAATTAAAGTGTAATGAAAAAAATGTATTTAAAAAAAGCAAAAAACAAACATGTTATACTTACCTGCCCTCTGCGGTGGTTTTGAACAGAGCAGCCCTGATCCTCCTATTTTCAGGTCCCCCGCTAGCGCTCTGATCACCTCCCCCTTGCCGAGTGCACCCATAGCAAGCCGCCTGCAGTGGGGGTACTCGTGCGTGCTCGCTCTCAAGTCGGCTCTCTGTGTCTATAAGACACAAAGAGCACGGCTCAGCCCCGCGCCTCACTGGTTGTGATTGACAGCAGTGGGCTCTTGCTGCTGCATCTCAGCCAGTACACTTCATTTAAGTATTTGCTTTGAAAAACCTCTACAGGATTACTGTGTAACATAAAACAACCCCCGCTATTTTATTCTCTAGGGCAACTCCTAAAAAAAAATATATATATATATATATATATATATATATATATAGATATATATATATATATATATATATATATATATATATTAGGGCTGGGGAAAAAAAACGATTTAAATCCTGAATCGAGTTGAGAGGTCACATCGATTCAAAATTTCAGCAAATCGATTTTTTAGATTTATCTATTTTTGTTCACCAGGACCGGCACTGACACCGCCCCGGGCCTGAGGGGCTGCGGGCAGGAGTTTTTAGGCGAGGCTGCAGCTTCGACCTAGTCCGCGAGGCCGGCCTCGCGGACTAGGCCAAAGCCGCGGCCTCGCCTAAAAACTCCTGCCCCCAGCTCCTCAGGACCAGGGCCGTTGTGCATAAAAAAAAAAAAAAAAAATTGGAAATCGTGAATCGAGTTTCTTTAAAAAAAAATAAAAAAATCAAAAAAATCTGATTTCTTTTTTTTGGAGAAAATCTCCCAGCTCTAATACACACACACACATCTACATACACACACACACACACTGTATATAATGTTGTTTGGGATTCTAAGTAATTTTCTAGCAAAAAAAAAATGCTAATTTTTACATGCATGACAAAATTGTCAGAATTGGCCATGTAGGTAAGTAGCTAACCACAGTTTGGACTGACGCAAACTCATTGAAAAGCATCTACCACGGAGCTAAAGAACATCTCCCATATCACAGCGTATGACTATACAATATAGCACCCAACATTGAGTTCTTTACCCCTTTGTTAAGGCAGACAGTGTGCAAGTAAGGTGTTTCAGTAAGTGGAAATGATAAGCAGCAATTTTAAAAAGGTATGCTATGCAAATAGGAACACATAACAAATATAAAATAGAGGTTACCCCAATTTGCCTGCAAAAGTGGAAATCCACTTTAAGGTGCTGGGAACACACCCACTGGGGTTCAATGGACCTGAAATGTCGCTGAAGTTAGATCTGTCCTTCCATTTAATGAATGGAATAGAACAAAACTAAACCAAAAAACTGCCCATATTCTGTACATCCTTATTAAAGATTCTGTAGGGAACATGACTACAGCAGGCATTCACCCATTCTCTTTTTAATTAAAATGAACGATATAACAGACAGTAGGACATGCTGCATTTATTCTTTAAACATGAGCAGATTCCCTGTTTCCACAGTCACTAGACAAAAGAGAAATTTGAAGAAGAGACAGATGAAAGCAGAACATATCCTACATCGATTCATTATTTCTGTGATATGTGCTCAGTGATCAAGAGGACAGAAGTCTACTCTATAGAGAATAAAATGTTCTGTGCACATGTCCTGCTGTCTATTCTAGCAGTAATGATATGTTCATTTTGTCACAGACGTAGCAATGAGCAGGGTTGTTCAGACTACAGTGCTGAAAACTAGCCCATCGCACCATGGAAAGCAGCGAAGAAGAACACCAAGGACATCTCCCAATGCTGCTTAACACGATACTTCTATATAAATGAAAAGTAGAAGAATAGTATACAAAGTAATTATAATATGAACGTGCCAGAACAGCTCCATGCAGAATGTTTATACTTTGCAGCTCTCCGGTGTGAGACGTGCAATTCACAACCACGGACAACTTGTCAGCAGCAGTTCCTTTGCAATACGACTGCCTGGGGGCCAAAACTAAATGGCACAAGTGTGGGCTAGTTGCCCTACACACATAAAAAATGTAATTATGCCTTCACAACGGTCCAAGCTTATTGTCGTAATTGTAAACAAATACACAACCCCGGGAATTCATAAATGGTGTTGTGGATACTCGGAAATCTCGGAGTGCAACAAATAGCGCAAACTTGCAACAGATTTATGGACATATCGGGAGGGTGTATAGAAATCTGTCCCGGATCGGTCACAAGCAGAGTTCTAAAACACAGAGAAGTTATTCGGAGAGGTTGAGTAATGGAAAAACATAAAATATCAGTCTGGCAGGGGATGCAACACAATGATTACACGTGTGGCCCAATCAGTGCTGCGGGATTTTCAGGAACTCAGGCAGCTTCTGGAAAGTGGTGGATTGTTTTCCAGAATATAGCCAAGCAGCTGCCTTCAGCCAATCAGGAGGTGATCCTGTCACGTCCTAAATGCCTTAAATGTATTTATTTTGCAGAACAGCGATTTTATATTGAACTGATTTGCTGCAACCATGAGCCAAGTGTTGGGCTTGTAGTTGTGGCTCGGCCCCACTGACTTGAATGGGAGAATTTGGCAGGCTTTGCCGCCTATCAACTCATCAAGCGCCATTTAAGTTACCAAGATTGCCGTGCAAAGCATGTGTACAGCCCCCCCTGACTGTATAGCTTTTAGGTGGGCAGCCTGGGGGGGTGGATATCTAGTCAGTATAAATTGGTCTTATTCCCAATGGTACTAATAGAAATATGATTATAAAGCGGGTATTTTATTTTTATGGAAAAAAAAAAAAAAAAAAAGACTATCTCTGTTTTTTTTTCGGCTTATCTGGTCATATCTGCAAACAAAATTATGAAGTAGTAAAAAAACATGGGTAGAATTGCCCTGTTAGGACTCATTCACACCCACCTGCATGCTGAAATATACACAGGCGGGTGTCTGTTGTGTAGAGGTGGTGCTTTGTGTTTTACAAGACAAGGCACCATATATTTGTTTTTTCAACTCTATAGACCACAGCATGTTGCGATGTGCTGCAGTGGGATAACATGTGATGTGCTGCCCCTCAAACCTCCATGCATGTATGGTGTGAACAGGGCACATAGAAAACAACTGTTTTCTCCTGCATGTACCCTGCCATTGATCCATGCGGCGCTATTCGGAAGTTAGGGGGGGGGCGGTTTTAACCCCCCGCGCTAGCGGCCGAAAAGGGGTTAAATCCGCCCGCAAAACGCTGCCACATCTGCGTTTTGCCGGCAGTATAGCAGCGCTGCCCCATTGACTTCAAAGAAGCTGCTGGCAGGACTTTTTCTGAGGCCCTGCCAGCGCACCGTTCCAGTGTGAAAGCCCTCGGGCTTTCACACTGGAGTGAATGGAGCTGCTTTTTTCAGGCGCTATGCAGGCGCTATTTTTAGCGCTGTAGCGCCTGAAAAACGCCTCCCGTGTGAAAGGGGTCAAAAAGACAAGAATCGGGTTGCTCTGTGCAAAATCACTGCACAGAGCAGATAAGTATAACATGCTTGTTATTAAAAATAAATAAATAAATGAACCTTTACTGTCATTTAAGAAACACACACACACCAAGAAAAATGTGATACAGTGTCCTATGATGCGTAGGCTGTATTATCTGTGACAAGCGTGTGAGGTCTGGGTCTATGCTTTGTACACAGGTAATGACATTCTAATGCTACTACCAATGTTTATACTATATATTTACTTTGTGTTTTCTTCTGCGTGCACATAAACCTGAATATTCAAATCCTGAATGGCTAAATCTTGTTATATGGTAACGATGCAAGCTTCTCAATGTTTTCAGCTCAACTCTTCCGTGTTTGATATGTTATCCTACACATGTTGTGAATGATACACAGTATGCATCTCTGCTGAATTAAAAGAAAGAGAAAAAAAAAAAGGCCGTCATTCGAATGATATTGCGAGCTGCAAAGAGTGATGAAATATACATTAGGTAGTTTCTTTTTCTATGCTCTTGACTATATCCACAAAGAAAATGCTGGCTGTGGGAGAACACAGGTCTCGGCGTTGGTCCCTGAATGTCTCTGCACTGAGCCTCCCAGAGAATGCTAAAGAAATGACTGGAGCTTTCTAATCAGCTCCCCTGTGTCAGCGAGGCCCACTTGTGAGAGTCGGAGCACAAGAGCAGCCCCTGAGAACACTTGTTTACTTGAACATCAGGCAAAAACACTGATTTCCCATCCTCCCGAAAGAAGGGCCTAAACTTGCAACATGCCAAATCCAATTATTTCCTTTCTGAACTAAAAATATAACAGCATAATGTTTACTTTAAAAAGCTGACAAGCTAATAGCACATTTTTATCTAATTAACGGACCGGGTAATAACCTTCCCGGTCAACTCCAGCTAATGTGTGTGGTAATATTAGACGCCTGCCGTCTGCAAGCAGTGTCTCCTGTGATAAAGCAGAGTGCTATGCCCATTGAAAGCTCATTTAGGTGAATGCAGTCCAGAATTACAAAAGGTCTCAGGCACATTAACCGCCTCTTATCTACATGTAGAGATAGGAAGAAATATGGCCTCCTGAGAGAAGAAACAATGATGATGTCCAAGAGAATACGGGTGTGACCACCTTTCCTACAGATAATGAAGCAATTTGTTATTACCAGCTACACAAATGTGCTTTTTTTATTCAAGCCGATTTCATAACACACAGGACTTTTTTGGTAAGGTTTTCTTTTTGGTTCCTCCTGAAGTTGCTAGTGTTTTCACTGTTAAAATTTCAGTTTATTGTAGAAAAGTCAAGTATGATACAGCATTCTGATCATTGATATAGAATACAAATCTGCGATGATAAGTACGGTATATACTCCAGTATAGGCCGACCCAAATATAAGCCGAGGCACCTAATTTTACCACAAAAAACTGGGAAAACTTATTGACTCGAGTATAAGCCTAGGGTGAGAAATGCGCAGCTACTGCAAGTGTAAAAGAGGGTCAACAATGCCCATTTGCAGCCTCACTGTGCCCATTTGCTTGCCTCACTGTGCCCATTTTCAGCCATAGGTCCCCCAAACTTCAAACTTGGTAGTTAAGGGTTCCTAGATGCCCCCTAGCTGCAGCCAAAATTTGGGGTCTCTGGACCCAAAGGGTCCTGAAATTATATTGCTGCAGATGGACACAGTTGACTGACTTTGGGGCCCTGTATCCCAGGGCCACTTGGTGCTAGGAACCCCATCTGGATATATTGTAGTGCTAGTTCCACTGGGTTTGCACGCCAAATTTGGGGTTCCTAGCACCAAGTGGCCCCGAGATACGAGGCCCCAAAGTGGGGTCAGAAAATGTCATTCTCTGCTGCAGAAAAGTGCTTGACTCGAGTATAAGCCGAGGGGGGCATTTTGAAATCCAAAACCAAAATTGACAAGGATCGAGGTGATTTTTCTTGGATGTGAGGATGGCGACGACTCCTCTGGTCCGAGTGTCAGGATGGGGGATGACTCCTCTGGTCCGAGTGTCAGGATGGGGATGACTCCTCTGGTCCGAGTGTCAGGATGGGGGATGACTCCTCTGGTCCGAGTGTCAGGATGGGGATGACTCCTCTGGTCCGAGTGTCAGGATGGGGGATGACTCCTCTGGTCCGAGTGTCAGGATGGGGGATGACTCCTCTGGTCCGAGTGTCAGGATGGGGGATGACTCCTCTGGTCCGAGTGTCAGGATGGGGGATGACTCCTCTGGTCCGAGTGTCAGGATGGGGGATGACTCCTCTGGTCCGAGTGTCAGGATGGGGGATGACTCCTCTGGTCCGAGTGTCAGGATGGGGGATGACTCCTCTGGTCCGAGTGTCAGGATGGGGGATGACTCCTCTGGTCCGAGTGTCAGGATGGGGGATGACTCCTCTGGTCCGAGTGTCAGGATGGGGGATGACTCCTCTGGTCCGAGTGTCAGGATGGGGGATGACTCCTCTGGTCCGAGTGTCAGGATGGGGGATGACTCCTCTGGTCCGAGTGTCAGGATGGGGGATGACTCCTCTGGTCCGAGTGTCAGGATGGGGGATGACTCCTCTGGTCCGAGTGTCAGGATGGGGGATGACTCCTCTGGTCCGAGTGTCAGGATGGGGGATGACTCCTCTGGTCCGAGTGTCAGGATGGGGGATGACTCCTCTGGTCCGAGTGTCAGGATGGGGGATGACTCCTCTGGTCCGAGTGTCAGGATGGGGGATGACTCCTCTGGTCCGAGTGTCAGGATGGGGGATGACTCCTCTGGTCCGAGTGTCAGGATGGGGATGACTCCTCTGGTCCGAGTGTCAGGATGGGGATGACTCCTCTGGTCCGAGTGTCAGGATGTGGGATGACTCCTCTGGTCCGAGTGTCAGGATGGGGATGACTCCTCTTGTCCGAGTGTCAGGATGGGGATGACTCCTCTGGTCCGAGTGTCAGGATGGGGATGACTCCTCTGGTCCGAGTGTCAGGATGGGGATGACTCCTCTGGTCCGAGTGTCAGGATGGGGATGACTGGTCTTGGGGCTCAGTGTGGATCAAGCTCGGGGGATAGCAGAGCACACATATCCCAGATGGGGGTTTGGCCCACACCCCCTCCTCAAACACTGATGTACATCAACCCACTAGGAGCAGACTGAGCTTCCACTGCTCATTGTAGATGATGTGTAATGCTGCTGTCTAGCATTAGACTTTATACAACAAGCTCTTTATATTATTATTGTATAAAAAGATTTTAGTCACACAGTACTCTAATAATTGCCCATCACTGTCAAGCTAATTTAACAACATGAAGTGCACAATAATTGTGTGCAACTCTTAGCAGCCAAATGTCACCTTTCATCTATGTAGAGCAGTCAGAGAAATGATCGCTGATTGGCTAAATGTCTTTATGCACTCCGTTCTCCAAGTAAAAGAAAGTGGCATTTTATAAAACAAAAGGAAATAACAATAAAGGATGAAGTAAAATTCTAAAATATTATGACTTGCCAGTTAAATATGTATAAAATGTTTATGTAAGAGCAAAAAGAAAAAACAGTAATTACGAGAGTCCGGGCGATTTAACACCAAGAAGCTGTCAATGCCGCTATCTAAACACACGAGTGACCTATGGATTACCCTTCCGACCTTTAAAATAAAAAAAATTATGACATTACAAAAGTTAATTACTTCTGAATGCAAGGTTGAAGTCAGTTTTTAAACTTTACCACGCTTGCCTTTATTTTTCATTTTCCCATTAGGGAGTCAATCAAACCAATTATTTTAGCAAAAAGAGAATACGGGAATGAAATACATAACTGATGACTATAGCATTAAAAACATAAAATGCCACATGTGCAGCTCATCACGCACTAAAAGCACATTGCTTTTAACATGCCGCGCTAACGTGATGGGTTACGTGGTTATGTAGCATTTACACTACGTAGACTGTACATATTACATGCCCATTAAGTTCCATTTCTAGAAATGGAGAACACCATTACTGTCAAGTAGAATTTATCTGCAACACAAATAACTTAGAAACACAACATAGTGCAATGTGTAAAGTTACATTTTAAAAACGATGAATGAATGAAATTAAATTAGTTGGAGGAGATGGCAAGTAGAACGTGTTCCCTAAACAAATGTCCAATACCCGATTAAATGCTCTTCTAGACCATAATCCCCAAAACTTTAGGATCACATATTCCATCGAAAGCATTAAGAAACCATGCAGATTTCTGTGGAGGAAAAATGTGAATTTCTTTTTACAACCCAAAAAGAGAAAGCAAACAAACATTTCTCTGGATTTTTCTATATGATCAGACCCTCAGAACATGATCTATTTATTCCAAACAACTTCTCAGTGCTTGACGATTGGCCTGTGAATATCTTTACAAGCGGACCCGACTTACCCCTGCGTGAGAACATTGTATCCATCAAACCTATCCAACCAGTTAAGCTGACCATAGACCAGGGGTGCCCAACCTTTTGAAGAGCGAGGGCCACTTAAGCGACTTGGTAACCAGTCGTGGGCCACAATGAGCGGAGCGGGTGGATGACATGTCCGTGTCTGCTCTGCATATGCAGCGTGGACACAGACCACTATACTCATTTTTTTTTTATTGGATTGGAGGCAAGACTCAAGTTGGTTTATGTCTGCTACTACTTAGAGGTGAATGGAGGGTCCAATTGGTCGGACTGTCAGACCGACCATGTGAAAGGGGCCCAAGGCTGCTTTCACACTGATGCGCTGCAGTTTACCCGCACCGTGGGTGAAATGCAGTGCACTTTTGGCTTTCCTGCACTTTGCAATAGACTTCTATTATATTCTGCAGGTTTGGTGCACTTTCAGAAAGCTCACCAAACTCTCAGGTAATAATAGAAGTCTATGGCTCAGTGCAGGTAACCCGCTCTGCACCTGCAGATCAGTTTGAAAGCAGCCCAGTAACCAACTGCAGAACAGATATGCCCATATATACACTGTGATTTTAGTAATAAACTGACCTTTAATAACAGTATTCTATTCCATACCAGAGCAGGAGGTCGTGGGCCACATCAGAGGGCTCCGCAGGCCACATGTGGCCCCCGGGTCACTGGTTGGGCACCCCTGCCGTAGACCATTTGAATCTCAGTCAATTCAGGAGGAACCAGCCAAGATTCCAATCATGTATGGGCAGGATGATTGTAACCAAGTCAGTCCATCAGCTGACTTGGGTAAAACCAGCATGTCGGATTTTTAGGATGCGATTATAGAAAATCATATCCTTTATGGCCGGCTTTAGACCTCTTTGGAAAGTAACAGTATAAAAAAAAGTAGGGCTACGGTCTCCTATTAAAAATGATGTGCTGTAACAATTATAAAATGCATCTGCACTGGTATATTCACACCAGATACGGTGGGACTGCATTACAGTTATTCCAGTACAGTCCCACTGCATGACAAGGCAAAATGTCTGATCTCCGGTGTGCCCGGTAACATCGCTGTGTTATGGTAGTGTTCGCTGAAAAAAAAAAAAAAAAGTACTGCTTGCTATACTTTTTTGCAGTGCAATGTAGCTCGAGGCAATGCACCACCTTGCACCATGCAGCCAACAATTGAACTTAGTGAAATGTCTCTGTGAAATTTCAATAAAGTCCATTAAAAAAGAAATAGAAAAGTGCGATGCACCAATATCGGCACATCAGCACTGCGGCAATTCCGCCAGAACCCATGCCAGCCATTGCGTTGTAATGCAGCGGCTGCTGTGGATTAGCCCTTATGGCGGCCTCCTAGTCCCTCTGAAACCTCCAACAAATATCTGTAGATCCCGTCAGTAACGTCCACTTGATGCAGTTTCCTGCGATAGCGTGGCAATGATGCTTCACTGCTCCTGAATTCATGTAGACTATGACTGCTGGCACTACAAAAGGATGAAAAAATTTGGCAGGTGATGTGGCCATTAGTATTGCCACTGCTCATTCACAAACCTGTAGCTTGTCAACCAGCACCTTACCACACCTATTCATACCTACTCTTTATGGATTGGCAGCCCTGCTGAAACCCTCCCATTGTGAACTGCAGTGTCTGGGAGACTCAAATGATGCTTCAGTTTTTACTTTTACTTTTCAAAGCTTGGGCATATCAACTGGATTTTGACTTTTTTTTTTATTTATCATACAGAAACTTTAGTTGTACTTTTAGGTTATCTGTATTTTTATTTTTCTGCAGAGAACAGGTCTATGGAACAACACCACCAACGAGAACGCCTAGAGAACATCAATAGCCCAAACATATTGCCATGTATTTTGAGTAAGAATCCACTTACTCCATATTTAACTATTATATATTATGTACTCCTATAGAAGTATGGGAGTTCCAGTATTAATGTTATCTCCCTCATCTTGGACGTCACATACAGTATATGAAAAGGACAATTCCAGAAAAAACAAGAATTTCAGTACAGAGCCGTGGCTGTCACAGCAGGGTCACACAGAAAAACACGGTTGGCAATCAAACCCGGCGCAACTACATTATAAATTTAAAGTGGTTTTAAACTGGAGACATGAAATATGAACAATTCATATAATTCAGATCTTTACATTTCATTTCTATCTGCTGCTTCGTTCCTCTATTATCAGCATGAGTCACTTCTGACAAGTTTTCCTGACACAAAAGGTTTTCCTGACACAAGTGACAGGGAAGGGAGCTCCAGCGGACTGACAGTCTCAGCTTCGTTCCTGTGTGCTGTCCCTTCCCTCCAACAAGCAGTCACTGAGCTCCGCAGAGTGTAACATCAGATCCCCACCCCTTGCTTTTCAGGGCTGAGAAATCCTGTGTAAATTCTGCACTTTGAATGGATGTGCAAGACCGATGGTTGCAGATAAACAGGTACAACGTAAGCAGAGTTTCACCCAAAAGTGGAAGCTCTGCTTATCCGCTTCTTCCCCCCTCCTCCGGTGCCATTTTTGGCACCTATCATGGGGGGGGGGGGGTTGATACCGGTGCTCACTTCCAGGAGACTTGGCTGTGCAGTAGGGAACCAGCTGTGAAGCTACAAGGCTGTACTGCCAGTTTCCCTTACAGAAAATGGCAGTGGCAGCACCAGAGAGGCAAAGGAAACATCGGCTGGAGTACTGACATCACTTGATTCCAGGACAGGTAAGTGTCCGAATAATAAAAGTCAGCATCTACAGTGTTTGTAGCTGCTGACTTTTCATTTTTTTCGTGGGGGGGGGGGGGGGGCTGGACCTCCTCTTTATTTCATCTCTGTTCATCACCTAAGGCCAGTCACTTCATTGGGTATATGTAAGGATTTACAAACACTTTAAAGCGGAACTAAACCTATCAATTGAAACAATTTCCCAATCAGATTTGATTCATGCCGTCAATGATAACGGTCACATTTGCTTTTGAACTCGATGGAACTGCCAAGCCATTAAATGGCTGGTGCAGCACCCTCACATGTGCAGCACCCTGGCCAACTGCAGATCAAATGGAGGCCAAGATGGCAGCTTCCTTAGCTGTAAAGTATAGGAGAGTTCCACTTAGTTCCACTTTAAAGCAGAATTAAAGTGTTAATAAATAAAGGGTCCTTTATTTACTATATCTGATCTTCCACAGTACACAGAACATGGAAATACAATTATTTTAGTAAATGTGAACCGCTAAAATACCTTTTCTCATCAGCAGTATAAGCAATCTTGTGACTTCTATCAGTGTCTGGTTAAGCCTGTAGGAGGAGTTTTCATTCTACTCTGACCTATGAGGCTGCATGACACCTGACCTTCTGTCTGGACAGTGCCGATTGGCCCTGTGCTGATCACATGCACCCATGCAAGAAAAAAAAAAAAAAAAAACTATAGTAATACACACCAAACTGAGCATGTGCAGAGTGACTCCAAAGGCTCTGTGCCGTTAGGAGATGGACTGGGGAGAGTGGAAGAAGGGGAGGATCAGAGAAGACAGAATCAAACAGCCTTTTTACACAATGCAGAGGATTAACCCATTAGGTTCCCAAGTGAGTATAACACAAGCATGCTTTACTGCATATACAGACTGATTTTACTGTTGAGGGTTTAGTAACACTTTAAACTGACATTCTGCTTACATTCAAGGCATGCCTCTGCTAATAAATGCCACAGATGTCAGTGTTGAGAGCTGAACATTCAACCTCCAAGATTGTTGGCGTCACAAAATGACCACATGTGCAACAACAAGGCTATCTATAGATCTAAACAGAGGCTAAGGCAGGGCAATCTTTGATTGTTAACCACTTCAGCCCCGGACCATTTGGCTGGCCAAAGACCGGAGCACTTTTTGCGATTCGGCACTGTGTCGCTTTAACTGACAATTGCGCGGTCATGCGACGTGGTTCCCCAAGAAATTTACATCCTTTTTTTTCCCACAAATAGAGCTTTCTTTTGGTGGTATTTGATCACCCCTGCGGTTTTTATTTTTTGCGCTATAAACAAAAAAAGAGCGACAATTTTGAAAAAAAAAAAAACATTATTTTTTACTTTTTGCTATAAATAAAAAAAATATATATAAAAAAACATTATTTCTTTCCTCAGTTTAGGCCGATATGTATTCTACATATTTTTGGTTTAAAAAAAAAATCGCAATAAGTGTTTATTGCTTGGTTTGCGCAAGTTATAGCGTCTACAAAATAGGGGATAGTTTTAAGGCATTTTTATTAATGATTTTTTTTTTTTACTAGTAATGATCATCGATTTTTATCTTGACTGCGACATTATGGCAGACACATCGGACAATTTTGACACATTTTTGGGACCATTGTCATTTATACAGCGATCAGTGCGATTAAAATTGCATTTAATACTGTGTAAATGTGACTGGCAGTGAAGGGGCTAACACTAGGTTGGGCTGTAGGGGTTAAGTGTGTCCTAGGAAGTGATTCTAACTGTGGGGGGAAGGGGCTACGTGTGACCCATCACTGATCACCGCTCCTGATTACAGGGAGCTGTGATCAGTGACAGTGTCACTAGGCAGAACGGGGAAATGCTTGTTTACATCAGCATTTCCCTGTTCTTCCTCTCCGTGAGACGATTGTGGGTATCCCCGCAGATATCGAGTCCGCGGGACCCACGATCCCACTCACGGAGGTTGCGGCGCGCGCGCGCGCAAACCGCTTCTTAAAGGGCAACGTGCAGGTACGTTAATCTGCCTGTATGTGCCCTTATGGGGAAATGCTTGTTTACATCAGCATTGCCAAGTTCTTCCTCTCCGTGAGACGATCGTGGGTATCCCTGCGGACATCGAGTCTGTGGGACCCGCAATCCTACTCACACTGTGGCATGGCGGCAAATTCAAAAGGGACGTACACGTACGCCCATTTGCGCAGCCGTACCATTCTGTCGACCTACATCGCCGTGTGGCGGTCAAGAACCGGTTAAAAAGAAATAAAACCTATAAAAAATAAAAACCCTTTCCCCTACTTGCCAGCATTTGTGTTCACTGAGCTGTGCATGTGCAGCCAAGCCTAAAATGACTGCACTTTTCTGTGATGTACCAATGTCTTGTGCGCATGCATGGGAGTGACATCATCACAGCTCAGCCAATCAAATGGCCAAAAAGTCTGAACTCAGAAGGAAGACAAATGACAGACTGGAGCACTCACACTCCAGCGAGGGGATCACTTAATTTTGATATAATGTGCCAATATGCTGTGTATTATAGCACATTATAGCTAAAAGATCCTGGGGCCCATATATATATATATATATTTTTTTATTTTTTTACATAGGTTTATTTCTACTTTAAAAAGGTTAGAATGGTTTCAGCTTTATTTTTTATCACCATTCTAAGATCTCAGCATAAAGCCAATATTTGCAAGGCTCTATATTTCATCACCATAGAATATGGCTATAAAAAATCCTTGCAGCACCAATAGATCTCTCAAAAACCTTCAGGATTTAATAATCATTAAAGTAAGGCTTGAACTTGAATAGGCGGTTACATCCATCATAAACTAAAATCTTCCCAGAGAACTTAAAAAAAAAAAAGAAAAAAAAACCCGAGAGGCCCATGGAGCACAACTCGATTAAGTTGCAAAACTTGCACTTGCTTCACAGGTTTCTCCAAATTTAACAGAGCCAATAAAAGTTTCATACATTATTTAAAAGAAACCTGCAAGAGTGAGCACTTAGTGCTACATCCAATCAATCAGACAAACTCCGCGCACTCCACGTATATACAGCCTGTTCACAGATAAGTAGGAATTTTTTTTTTTTTTTTTAAACAAATTTGTTCTTTTTATCAGTATGTGAATACCTGAGGCCAGGAAGCATTTAAATGACTTTTCTATTAGTCAATATCACATTTCTCTATCTAATGGGAGAAAAACTATTTTCATTTTTTTTTTTTTTTTTTTTTTCCCCATGAATAAATCATTTAAAGTTCAGGAGAGTTACAAACCGTTAATAACGTTTAATACATATGAATGATTCATGAAATTAACCACATCTGGTGAGATTAGATTTTGCAGGCACACTGGAGATAGGCATTTGTATAATTACCAGGGGAAATAAGAGAACTTAATTCACTGCATTACCCAAAATATCATCTTTACATATTTAAATAAAGATGACAAAAAAAAAAGAAGCGATCATAAACACACAGCCTGGCAACCTGTAAATAGTACCCCACTTATTTACAGCACTTGGCAGCACAAGAACGGCACTGAAATACTAATAATGAGGTTAAAATGCAATTGTCACCGAAAAAACCTGCTGCTCCTTGATGGGAAATGAATGGTTATATAAACTATTTCATGTATAGAAAAATACATACATGGAAACAGTAGGGATGCTGTATACAGAGAAAGTCCATAATAACCACTCAGGGCACAGAAAAATAAGAATGCATCTAGCTGGTTGCTTTATGACCTGCGTGGCATCATTACTCCGATAACATTCATTTTTTTTTCCACTTAAAATGCAGTAAAGAGAAGAGGAAAGGTCTGTGATATAGTAAACTCAGACAGTCCACATAGTTCTATTGTCAGTCCACAGGACACAAGGAAGGACAGATACTCACCTCTATTATATTATGCAACCCTTTACTGCGCTACAGAAACTGTTTTCTAACACCCCCCCTCGGTGTTTATTGTTTCTGTGTGCCCTCAATTCCTACAGCATATAGAAACTTCCCAATCAATGCCTTAAAGTGTTACTAAACCCACAACAGTAAAACCAGTCTGTAAAGCATGCTCATTATACTCACTGTGAAACATAACGGGTTAATCCTGCTCATTGTGTAAAAAGGCTGTTTGATCCTGTCTTCTCTGATCCTCCCCTTCTTTCACTGACTCCTAATAATTTCCTGATAACACAGAGTCTATGGAGTCACTCTGCACATGCTCAGTTTGTTGTGTATTGCTAGAGAGGTTTTTTGTCCTGGGAGGGTGCATGTGATCAGGGCCAATCAACACTGTCCAGACAGAGGGGCAGGGGTCTTGCAGTCTCATAGGACAGTCGGAAAACCCCACCTACAAGCTTTAACCAGTGCTTGGCTGGACACTAATAGAATTCACAAGACTGCTAATGAGAAAAGTTATTTAGCAGTTTATATTTACTAATACTAAGCCCCTGTACACACGGTCAGACATACCGACCACAAAATCCGATTTTTTTTGATGGATTTTGGTCGAAACTTGTCTTGCATACACACGGTCCGATCCTTCGGAACGAGATGGCGTCGAACACGTATGACGGGACTACGTAGAGGCCAGTAGCCTCATCTCCAATAGCTTTCATCTCCAAATTTTTTTTGAGCATGCGTTTGTGCGTCAGAATTCTCGACACACAAGTGAAAAAAGTCCGATTGGATTTTGTTGTCGGAAAAATTGAGATCCAGCTCTCAAACTTTTTCCGATAGAAATTCAGACGGAAAAAGTCCGATGGAGCCCACACAGGGGCGGATTTTCCGACAGCATGGTTCAATCTGACATTTTCTGTTGGAATTTCCGACCGTGTGTATGGGGCATAATGCATTTCCATGTTCTGTGAATTGTGAGAAACCAGATATAGAGAATGCAGGGTCCTGGGTTTAGTAACACTTTAACAAGTGTTAAAGCAGAACTAAGCTCTCTCAAACATTATCCATTTTAAATCCTTATGCTGTTTGCTTTAGTAAATAGGGCGGTATATTTTATTTACTTATTTTAAGACTTTTTTTTTTACATTTCTTCAGTTGCTTTCTGACCTAGGCCAAAGTGATGTCAAATATCCCAGTAATCTTTACAGGCATTTTTTTTTTTCTTTTGTCTGGAGAAGGGGCTTTCTCCGCTAAGCATACTCACTAGACATGTGCACAACAAAAAAATTTGTTTATTTTCGTTTCCGAAAAAAAATCGTTTTTTTTCGTAACGATTCGTAAGTCATCGGTGTTCGGATTCGTAACGATTCGTACATTTGTAAGAGTTATTTTTTCGTTGATTTGTTTTTTCGTTAGTTTAATTTTCGGACGCATTCGTATTTATTCGTAACATTCGGAGATTCGTAATCGGAGCATAATTCATAATTTTATGTAATGTGTATGCTTTTATTACATTTTAATAATTTATGAATCGAAAAAAAAAAGTTACGAATCGAAAAAAAAGTTACGAATGTACGAATTTTTTTGTTCAATCCATTCGAAGCACGTTTAGCAGCACCATTGTAAGGGACACGGAAAATTACCAATTCAACAAAAAAAAAAAAAAGTTACGAATGTACGAATTTTTTCGTTCGTTTTTTGGATTTTCTTCATTAGTACATTCGTTGTTTCTAATTTGTTTTTTTCGGATTTTCGTTGTTTTTCGGATTCGTTCGATTCGAATGATTCGTTAATCGGATTCATACGATTCGTTCATTCGTACGAAAACGAACGAACGAAAAAAAACGAAAAACTAAAAAAAACGAAACTAATTGCACATGTCTAATACTCACCTGCCCAAGCTAAGGGTAGATGGATCCCAGGAAGTAAATGCTACATAAAAAAATTTGCCCTTACACAAAATGGCTGAGGCTAAGAATGCCAGGGGGCTTTCTTCAAAGTGATTTCTTAACAAAATAAAGCAGAGAGACGTGGATGGATGGGTAAGTTTGCATTGAATGCTAAAAATTATACAGTTTAGTTCCACTAATGTAGGAGATGATCCATAACACAACATCTTTCCAGCTGTCAATGCTGTGGCAAAGTCCACCAGAAGTTCCGACCCCCTTCTCCTTCTCCCGCAGCCGGGCCATTCACAAAGTGCAGTGCACTTCGCGCATGTGCAGTAGTTAGCCGGCTGTGAAGCAGCAAGACTGCACTGACGATTTCCCTTACAAGAAATGGCGGCAGCAGCACCCAAGCGCCAATTGAAAAATCGGCTGGGGTGAAGACACCGCTGCATTCCAGGACAGGTAAGTGTTCTAATAATAAAAGTCAGCGGCGACAGTATTTGAAGCTGCTGACTTTTTTTTTCTGAAGGAGCATTGAGCGCCGCTTTAACCACTTAAGGACTAGCCTCGTTTTAGAATTTAGGTGTTTACATGTTTAAAACAGGTTTTTTGCTAGAAAATTACTTAGAACCCCCAAACATTATATATTGTTTTTTTTTTTCTAACACCATAGAGAATAAAATGGCGGTTATTGCAATACTTTTTTTCAAACCGTATTTACGCAGCGGTCTTACAAGCGCACTTTTTTTGAATAAATAAGACAACAGTAAAGTTAGTCCAATTTTTTTTAATATTGTGAAAGATAATGTTACACCAATTAAATTGATATCCAACATGTCACGCTTCAAAATTGCGCCTGCTCGTGGAATGGCGTCAAACTTTTTACCCTCAAAAATCTCCATAGGCGGCTTAAAGGGGGCACCCCACAAAGAGTTATATGTGATCCTGCGCATAACCTATGTGACTAGAATAACATAACGATGACAATATACATCCTAGTGAACAAAATATTATAAGGATGATTGTATAGTGATAAATCTATAAAAAAAAAATTGGACTTTTTCGCACTTTACACATTGAATTTTTTTTTATATATTAGAGTGAGGACTTTGCACTTTATACATTAGATTTTTTATCAGCCTGAGGATTTTTATCAGCACATGGATTTTATATTTATATATTATATGGCTTTCACTATATAATTATCACTATACAATCATCATTATATTTTTTTGTTTGTTCGCTAGGATGTATATTATCATCATTATGTTATTCTAGTCACATAGGTTATGCGTAGGATCACATACAATTCTTTATATTAATTTCATTGCTATTAGGTGATTTGTGATCACTGTTGGATTTTGCAGCATTTCCACATCTATCTATTCATAGGCTTTAGTTCACTTTAGTAGCGCAGAGGCCTTTTCGCAAAGCCCATTTAATGGATGTAGATATAACCAACGTAGGTATAGAATTGCAGAACAAGCAGTGAGGCAGTTGATAGCAGCACCCAGGTTGGGGTTTTCAGCAGTTTAGTGAAGTCAAACATAAGATGATATTTAATAAGGTGCTATAGGCTACTGACCTCTCATCTCAGACCACCATACTTTGATTTCAACCACTGCCTTATGATTTATGGAGTATGTTTGTCTAACTGCCTCCTCCATAGTATTGGCATATAACTGATATTTGTCTTATCTCTGCACATATACATTATGCATACGCTTGACTTCACCTCTTGTATGGGAGAAACTCCTATCCAGAAAACCAAAACAAATTAAGCCTGTTCTAAAACAGGGGGACAAGAATAAATGCAGGATGACGGGTCCACTGGAACATATGAAATCATATGTGTAAGATATTTCCATTATTGAGGTCATTATGTAACCAAATGAGCGCCAGCAATTTTTGTAAAATGCATTCATGCTCAGATATAAAAGGTTCAGAATATTTTAGCTCCTTTATTGCAGAAATTGTATCTATTTTTCACCAAAAATGATCTCCCAGATTCAAGTGGGTACTGTAAATATGTCCAGTCGCATTAATCAGACCGTTTTTTCTGCAATCATTTGTATCTTGATTTACAGCGTATGTATAAAATACTACGCATTGCTGTAAATGTGCTTGTAATACAATGCAGCAGTGCAAAAGGTGATCGATTTGAAATGAGAAAGCCTTCCTCATATACATACAAATGAATTCAACATCAATCTATGCAAAGATTTGTAACACTCTGGCAGCACTCAGGATAACTGTATCACACAACGCTGTGCAGTCATTAAAGCCATGTAATTAATGATTTAGACACTGGGTGGCACTGTTGGAACAGTCTAGAGTCTGCCAGTGACAAAGACAAAACAGCGTCTTTTAGAAGGAGCAGCCACTGTCAATTTATTTCACATAAAAAAAGAAAAGAAACAGGAAAGACACACGAGTGATTCCAAGCAAAAGCATCAATATATTTCTTTAAATTTAAAGCCCATCTCAGTGATGAAGACAATTTCCCTTTCACCCCCATCACTAATGGCTGTATTTAAAAAAAAAAAAAATGCACTTTTTACTTACCTAAAGCCATGAGCAGCTGACAATGCAGTCCCAAGGCTGCTCCCCTCTTCTGTTTATTTCCAGCGGGGTCCATCTGCAGGTGGACACTATGGGGTTTATTTAATAAAACTGGCTAGTGCAAAATCTGGTGCAGCTGTACATGCTAGCCAATCGGCTTCTAACTTCAGCTTGTTCAATAAAGTTTTTGTTAAAAAAAAAAAAAAAAAAACACACACAACAGGAAGCTGGTTGGTTTCTATGCAGAGCTGCACCAGATTCTGCAATTTTAGTTAATCAACCCCAGAATGTAAATTTTTTTTTGGGGGGGGGGGGGGTTTAAACAACCCCCCTTGGCGGCACCTCAAACCCCCCCCGAAGTCTGCTGGTCAGTTCGGCACTTTCCCCATCTAGGTGGCAGGTATCGGGCAGCGGCTCCTGTGTCTTCTCCGTCATCACGGCGGCTTCCGCCGTGCGTTTCCTCCCCTCCTCCTTTTAGCCAATCGGGTGACGGTCTCAAGACCCGCTTCCTGATTGGCTAGGAGGAGGATCAGTGTTACAATAGCAAACATTAATTCACTTTTGTAACACACCGGGGTGGGCTTGGTTTGCAGTGCTTGAGCCCCAAGGCCACCCTATTTTGAAGCCTATTAGAGCCTTTGGCTCTAATCAGGTGCTTCGAGGCGGTGCCCCTGCACCCTTAATGCCTCGAGGAGCAGCCCCTGCTCAGGATCCAGGGGAGTGATGGAAGGGGACTGTTGGGGAACAGTGGTTCCCAACACCCACAATCAGCAGCAGCAACAAGGGGCCTGGACAGGATACTTGGGTGAGTGTATGCTGCTTTACCAAGTAGAAACAAAAAAAATAAACCTTTGGGTTAGAGGGAGTCGGAGAGGAATCCTATATATTGCCCAGGGTGGAGCATTAAACACCATGAACATTGTTAACCACTTGCCGCCCGTCCATTGTCAAAAGACGTCGGCAAAATGGTTGTTAAATCCTGACAGGACGTCATATGACGTCCTCAGGATTTTGAGCCGCTGCGCGCCCCCAGGGGCGTGCATCGCGGCGATCGTTGTTGCGAGGTATCAGTATGACACCCTGCAACTACGATCTTGGTAAAGAGTGTCCGACGGAGACTCTTTACCACGTGATCAGCCGTGTCTAATCACGGCTGATCACAGTGTAAATAGGAAGAGCCGGTAATCGGCTTTTCCTCACTTGCGTCTGTCAGACACGAGTAGAGGAGAGCCGATCGGCTGTGCCTCTGACAGGGGGGGTCTGTGCTGATCTGTGCTGTGCAGATGCCCACACTGGACCACCAGGGACGCCACCAGACCACCAGGGATGCCCATCACAAGGTATGCCACCCTAGACCACCAGGGATGACACACAGTGCCCCCAATGGATGCCAATCAGTGCCCACAATGGGCATCACTGATTGGCATGCATTATTGTTTGGCACTGATTGGCATCCATCAGTACAAAAAAATTCTGCCCATCAGTGCCACCTATCAGTGTCCATCCGTGCCACCTATCAGTGCCCATCAATGCCACCTCAGTGCCGCCTTATCAGTGCCCATCGGTGAAGGAGAAAACTTACCTATTTACAAAGTTTTGAAACTGAAACAAAAATACTTTTTTTTTCCAAATTTTTGGTCTTTTTTGATTTGTTTAGCAAAAAATAAAAACCGCAGAGGTGATCAAATACCACCAAAAGGAAGCTCTATTTGTGGGAAAAAAATGATAATAATGTCATTTGGGTACAGTGTAGCATGACCGCGCAATTGTCATTCAAAGTGCGACAGCGCTGAAAGCTCAAAATTGGTCTGGGCAGGAAGGTGTTTAAGTGCCCAGTATTAAAGTGGTTAAAAGAAAAGTACGCTTTACAGTAGAATATAAAAAAAGTCTACACACCCCTGTAAAATAAGTTTTTTTTTTTTTTTTACCAATACTGCGCTAACCACCTTGAACCTACTAAGAGCCATCAAATGTCATGTTCAGTGCAAAGGTCTAAAAAGCAGCGCCTTAATAGCGTTTTGGAAAACTGTTAAATCAATGGGTTTAGTACTTTAGGACATCGGCACAGTGATTTTCTATAGCGATAGAGACAGACCCCTTAATGTGCCTTTAGATGTTGGCATAGACATGGCAGCAACAACCAGCAAACCTTCTATTTTGCTGACAACATGGTAAAAAAATTAATAAAAGAATACTACTATTTACTATGCTATGCCCAGATACATAAGACAATAAATCAGAATAAGACTGGGGCCTAATATTTCCGTCTAAAGGAACTGCTCTTGTTGTCCACAGCAACAATATCCTTTCTTTAATCCTCTGACACTGCAACAGAAAAACTAACTCAGGATTGTTATTAAAAAAAAGGTGCCTTCATCAATTTTATAGATAAGCCTAATATGATAAGTTTGACCACAGAGATGGTTTTATTTTGTTTGCTTTGTTCTGGTTGAAACGAATCACCTTCTTGTGGAGGTTTTACTGCTGAACAGAAACTGATTCACTTCTCAAAGGAGCCACAAGATGTCACCCTTGTCACAAAATACCATTCCAGTGCTTCAACCTGAAACCCAGGGAATATGGTTTTATAGAACTCAAGTCTCCTAAGTGTATCAAAAACTTCATACCTAAGTTTTAATGAGATGGACTGTGCTTTGTGGTTGCAAATTTACCTTCGAGTTCACCTGTACAATATTATTGAAGTACAGACACATCTACATGACTTTCAGCTTTATCTACAAATCTAAGCGAACAAAGAAAAGGGTTTTTTATTAGATAGAAATTGAGACTTTACAAACAGTATAAAACTAAAGGAAGCTTCTGTGCAGACATTCCAGCTGTGTAGAAGCTATTATGCTGAAGATATGTGGACCTACACTTATATAGTTATATTTACTAAAGAGAAAAGAATCCTCAGCATCTACCGTGATGTATGATCTCCTTACATTTTATATTGCAGCATAAACATTCTTTACCAAGAACGTTGGAATAAGGATTTTCTTAATAGTAGGAAGCACTTCAGAGGAGAAGTAAGCCATTTATTCTTCAGACATATCTAGATAGATAAAGCGCGAGAAGAGAGAGCGAGCGCGAGAGAAGAGAGAGCGAGCGCGAGAGAAGAGAGAGCGAGCGCGAGAGAAGAGAGAGCGAGCGCGAGAGAAGAGAGAGCGAGCGCGAGAGAAGAGAGCGCGAGAGAAGAGAGCGCGAGAGAAGAGAGCGCGAGAGCGAGAGAAGAGAGAGCGAGAGCGAGAGAGAAGAGAGAGCGAGCGCGAGAGAAGAGAGAGAGCGCGAGAGAGAGAGAGCGAGCGAGAGAAGAGAGAGCGAGAGAGAGAGAGAGCGCGAGAGAGAGCGCGAGAGAGAGAGCGAGAGAGCGAGAGAGAGAGAGAGAGAGAGATAGAGAGAGAGAGAGCGAGAGCGAGAGAGAGAGCGCGAGAGAGAGAGCGCGAGAGAGAGAGCGCGAGAGAGAGAGCGCGAGAGAGAGAGCGCGAGAGAGAGAGCGCGAGAGAGAGCGAGAGAAGAGCGATAGATATAGATATAGATATAGATATAGATATAGATATATAGAGATAGATATATATATATATATATATATATATATATATAGCTATATATATCTAGATAGATATAATCCCAAAGCACAACAGTTATCACAACATTGATCCACAATAAAGTATATGTAACCCCAACTTCTAAAATCTCATACAAGTCTTTTTCAATATTTTTTATTTGCAGCTTTCATAAAATCCCTGGTGATCCTGCCATGAAGGTCTTTCAAGCACTTCCTGTTAAAGAGTGACAACACACTGCCCCCGTCTACTACTTGTGCTCCTGTGCAGTCACTCTGGCGCTATGACCACAAGTGGCTGTTTGAATTTCTAATAAACATTACACAGACGTGGTTTACTGTTATAACCCACCAGAAACCCTGCCTGAGAATTGGAATGAAGTCACCTCCGCCCACAGCTCTTAAAAGGGACATTTTTTTTTTTTTTTAACCACTTAAGCCCCGACCAATTTGCAGCCAAAAGGACCAGGCCCCTTTTTGCGACACTGCGTCGCTTTAACTGACAATTGCGCGGGTCGTGCGACGTGGCTCCCAAAACAAAATTGGCGTCCTTTTTTTCCCCACAAATAGAGCTTTCTTTTGTTGGTATTTGATCGCCCCTGCGTTTTTTATTTTTTGCGCTATAAACAAAAATAGAGCGACAATTTTGAAAAAAATGCATTATTTTTTACTTTTTGCTATAATAAATATCCTCCAAAAATATAAAAAAAAAAAAAAATTTCCTCAGTTTAGGCCGATACGTATTCTTCTACATATTTTTGGTAAAAAAAAAATTCGCAATAAACGATTATTAATTGGTTTGCGCAAAAGTTATAGCGTTTACAAAATAGGGGATAGTTTTATAGCATTTTTATAATTTTTTTTTTTTTTTTTTTTACTAGTAATGGCGGCGATCAGCGATTTTTATTGTGACTGCGACATTATGGCGGACACATCGGACATTTTTGACACATTTTTGGGACCATTGTCATTTATACAGCAATCAGTGCTATTTAAATGCATTGATTCCTGTGTAAATGACACTGGCAGTGAAGAAGTTAACCACTAGGCGGCTGGGAGGGGCTAAGTTCCAGGCGTTTTCATCAAAGTTCATGAGGACAAAATGCTCAATTCTTCCTGAAAAGTAGCTCATGTACTTGTTTGAGCAACAGGCGTTTTGCTACAAGCGACAGGATGCTCAGGTGTGAACAAAGGCTATTGAAAACAATGGGGTTTTGCTTGTTGAGCGTTTTCGAGCTTTGAATTACAAAACAAGTGTGAACGGGGCCTTTATGTCACTTATTGTTACTTAACTGTAACAGAGAAAAATCAGATGTCCTACCCTGGCAGACGGATTTGTGCTGTGTGGAACATTGGTGTAAATCTGAAAACTAGATAGATTACAAATCCTCAATAAAACAGCTCTCACATACATATACATATACATTTTATATATATATATATATATATATATATCATATATATATATATATATATATATATATATATACACGTATATTTCATCTGTGCATTTTGCAGTTTTTATGGAGTTCAGCTTTAAAGAGTATAAATTCTATAAACAAACCTCCTCCCTTTGGTCCAGTACATTGAATATGATTGGAAGAGTTGTTTTATTTGGCAGAAATCTTGTCAGTTGATTTCTTCCTGTGCTCTCTGGATGTGCTTCAGTCTTATGAGTGACATTGTTCTCTCTTAGCTCTGAGGACTACAGAAGCCCTCCCTCTTACTTATGCTGTGGAGAAGACGGGGATAGGGGGTTCTGTAGCCCTGTCCATTTTTCTGTTGTCCTAATATAGTAGAGTGAGTTTTGTCAGCCTAGAACAGGAAGTGTGTTCCTAGCAGAATCACCAGGTGAAAATGAAAGAAAAAAAATGTAAGTGGTTCTCAAGGCTCAAATTGTTTTACTTTCATGTATTCTATGCATGAAGATAAAATAAAAACATCTGTGTGCAGCTCCCCCCCCCCCCCAAATACTTACCTGAGCCCAATCTAGATCCAGCAATGTGCACAAGAGCCTCTGCTCTGTCAATCACAGCCAGTGAGCCAATGAGGAGAGAGAGAGAGGGGCGGGGCCAAACCACAACTCTGCGTGTGAATGGACACAAAGAGCAGTGGCTTCAGATCAAGCCTGCTCAGGGGCCCCCCATAGTAAATGGTTTGCTCTGGGGGCACTCAGCAGGAGGGAAGTGCCTGGAGTGCCAGCGAGGGACCCGAGAAGTGGAGGATCCGGGCTGCTCTGTGCAAAACCACTGCAACAGAGCAGGTAAGTATAACGTTTGTTATTTTTAAAAAAAAAGGAAAACTTGCTATTAATATCGTTTTAACCACTTCAGCCCCGGAAGAATTGGCTGCTCAATGACCAGGCTATTTTTTGCGATACGCCACTGCATCGATTTAACTTACAATTGCGTGGTCATGCGACGTTGTACCCAAACAATATGGACGTCATTTTTTTACTCATAAATAGAGCTTTCTTTTGGTGGTATTTGATCATCTCTGCGGTTTTTACTTTTTTGCGCTATAAACAAAAAAGAGCGACAGTTTTGAAAGAAACAAAATATATTTTGTACTTTTTTGCTGTAATAAATATCCCCATTTTTTATTTTATTTTTAAAGTTAAATTGTTTTCCTCGGTTTAGGGCGATATGTATTCTTCTACATTTTTTTTTGGTAATAAAAATCGCAAAAAGCGTATATTGACTGGTTTGCGCAAAAGTTATAGTGTCTACAAAATAGGGGATAGATTTATGGCATTTTTATTATAATTTTTTTTTTTTTTTTACTAGTAATGGCGGCGATCTGCGATTTTTATTGAGACTGCAACATTATGGCAGACGCATCGGACACTTGACACATTTTTGGGTCGACCGACAATTATACAGCGATCAGTGCTATAAAAATGCACTGATTACTGTATAAATGTCACTGGCAGGGAAGAGGTTAACACTAAGGGGCGATCAAGTGGTTAACTGTGTTCCCTAGTGTGTGTTCTAACTGTAGGGGGATGGGACTGACTATAGGAGATGACAGATCGCGCTTCCCCGCTCGTAGGAACTCACAATCTCTCTCCCCTCTCCTCATAGAACTGAGATGTGCGTGTTTACACACACACGTCCCCATTCTGCCTCTCGTGCCCGCGATCGGTCGTGGCCTGCGCTGTATACCTGCTATCCCACTTAAAGGGACCGACGTATAGCTACGACTGTTCGTGGGATCGTGCCGACCTGCCACAGTATAATGACAGCAGCTGGTCAGCAATTGGTTAAATTATGAGGATTGGTAAACTACAATATAGAACATTTTTGTTTTTGGGTTTATGATTATTATACAGTATTTATATAGCGCCAATAGTTAGTGCAGAGCTTTACAACATATTTTTATATCAGTCCCGGCAGAAAATCCAATTAGGTAAATCTTTCTTGTATTTGATTAAATTAAGCTTTCAGATACAAGACTGAAACAAATCAGTTCTTCGACTAATACTTACCTGAGGTCCCTCTCTGTCCACGAGTGTCTCAGCCCTCCAGATTCTCCTTCCTGGTTGGCTGAGACACGGCAGGGGTGCCATTGGCTCCCGCTGCTATCAATCAGCTAACCAATCAGGTGAGAGAGGGGGCCATGTCGGGACTATGTGTCTGAATGGATACATGGAGTTGTAACTCAGATCGGCTGCCCCCATGCTGCTTGCTGTGGGGGGGACTGAATAGGAGGGAGGGGCCAGGGTCACAACAGAAGAGGAACCCGAGAAGAGGAGGATCTGGGCTGCTCTGTGCAAATCCACTGCAACAGAGCAGGTAAATAGAACAGGCATACAATAGAGATAGATATATAATTTTGGGTGTTTATTATTATTTTTTTTTTTGGTTCCTTAGGCGCAAGTTTTAGGTTGTTTATCAGGTAAATAGAACAGGTTTGTTATTTTTATAGGGGAAAAAAAAAACGAGGCTTTACAAATCACTTTAAAAAATATACCAGTCAATGAAATCTGAATAATCTCAGAAGATCTCAAACTGAAGCCTTAAAAACAGATATTAAAAAAACAAAAAATTACAACCCGTATACGTGTTAGCCACAGTCTTGACATAATAGGCAAAACATTTTCTTTTTGTTTTAAGCTTCTACTGCTTCAACACTTGTGGTTCAATCACTCATATTATTAAAGTATATCGAAGGCCCCTTTCACACTTGTGTGACTTGTCCTGCGATTTGGGACTGCAAAGCCACATGACAAGTCGTACCCCATGATTTCCAATGAGTACTGTTCATATCTGTGCCAGTTCAAAGTAGTCCCTGCACTACTTTGGTCCAATTTTAATGCGACTTGAGGTCCACAGGCCTCAAGATTACACAGGCATTGCGTCAAAGTTGCGCAACTTTCAGGTCACACAAGTGTGAAAGGGGCCTAAAGGGGCCTGAATAGAATAGAATAATTCAAGAAAATATACAAACACCCCTTGTACTTATGTAATATTTGTTTATTCCAGGAGCTCAGCTTTAACCTCTTCCCGCCCAAGTAGTGGGCGGGAAGAGCGTGTACCCTGCGTGCTCCCAGCACAGTCAGCAGCCAGGGTCAGGTGAGTATGGAGGTTTATTTGTCTTATCTACTGCAAACTTTTCCTTTAAGTCAACTGCATATAGCAGATTGCAGGATGCTTTTTTGAAATGATAACAATAACTTATGATCACAGGAATCAATTGTCCCACCAGATTCTGAATAGTTGCATATCGTGAAGCCCAACGTCGCACCTTAGTTTAACCACCTCCTGCTCGCCGCGTTGACAAATAACGGCAGACGACGGCTCTCCTTTTTTGGGACGTCACATGACGTCCTCCTACTCTCGCCGCACTTGCACACACGTAGGGGCGTGCAGAGTGGCGATCAGTGATGTGCTCTGTCTCTGGTACACGCCGCATCACTGATCTCGGTAAAGAGCCGATGACGAGGCTGATCACATTTAAACAAGGAAATGTCGGTTATCGGCATTCCTTTTCTCACACTGACTGCATGTGGAGAGGAGAGCTGATCAGCTGCATCTTCTCACAGGGGAATTCTGCACAGATAATCATGGCACTGATCGTCAGTGCAGCCCCAACAGCGTCTCGCAGTGATGCCAATCAGTGCCCATCAGTGCTGCATATTAGTGCCACCTCATCAGGGCAGCCTATCAATGCAGCCTCATCAGCGCACATCAGCTGAAGCTGCTGCCTGCACACCTCCAGCCCTGCAGCTCTCATTGGCCCCTCGTATGACTCATCCCCCCTCCCTTTCTGGCAAACTCTCACAAGAGTGAGAGAGCTGTACATGATGTCATAAGCCTAGGCTAACGACCAGACAAGGAATAGAGAGGGGGCAGTATAAGGTATTTACAGGGAGAAACAAAAAATGCTTTACTATCCAAATGTTACAACAGCAAAAGGCAGAAGATTTAATAGATGGAAAGTTGAAAAAATGACTGAAGGTGCACTTTAATAACAGTAGCTATGGTGATCTAAGCACAGCAACCAAAGCAACACACGAGCATGTGGATATCCCATACAACTTCTATGAACTAAATATTCTAAGCCCCCGTACACACGGTCGGACATTCCGACCACAAAATCCGTCCGTTTTTTTCCGACTAATTTTGTCCGAAACTGATGTTGCATACACACGGACAAAGTTGTCGGAAAATCCGATTGTTCCGAACGTGATGACGTTCGTTGTGTACTACGAAACTACGTAGAGGCTAGTAGCCAATAGCTTTGGTCTCGTAATTTGATCTGAGCACGCGTGGCACTTTGTCCATCGGAATTCCCTACACACGATCAAGTCTGATCGGATTTTGTTGTCGGAAAATTTGAGATCCTGCTCTCAAATTTTTTCCGTCGGAAAAAGCCCGCTAGAGCCCACGCACGATGGGATTTTCCGACAACATAATCCGATCGGACTTTTTCCATCGGAATATCCGACTGTGTGTACGAGGCATTAGAAATCTTTACTACAAAGTGGTCTTGGAGCCCAACCTCAGGCTTTATGCTGTCCTTACAAGTGCCTCCTTGCTTTTCTAAGCTGCCCCCCAGCGTGCGTGTAATGTTATTTATTATTATAGTATTTTACTTTCTTCTTCTGACTCATTTGATTACATCAAGCTCTGGGTCCTCTTCCTACCCTGATCGTACATAAATTTACTTTCCAGTTATGGTAATAATGTCTGGTAGGGATGTCTGGCTCCCAAAATTACACGCATTAGCCAGTGGATCAATATCCATGTACTCAAAGAGCAATTAAAGCAACACGTTTTACTGATATGTTCTGATAAAAGTGGTGCCTGGCAGATCATAACGAAAGGGAAAATCAGGTACTTGATAACTTTCAGAACAGAAAAAAATGAAATGTCAAGTTTTAAAAAAATAACACGTAAAAATAAAAAGACAGAAACAAAATGTCACTAGGAAATATCTTCAACGTACAAAAACAAGGTGACAGCAACAGTAGGTGTATATGTAGTACAGCACAATATTGGATCCTGTCAACAAGAACACGACCTTATTAGAAGATATACCGAATGTATCTTGGATTGATGTTCTATACATTCCCTGCAGCTACCAAGAAACCCAAAACAGATTGCCTTGTTTTTTTTTTTTTTTTTGAATTTTTTCTCCTAGCCTTTGTACATTTGGGTGTGTTTTTTTCCTACACAAGAAATGCTTGTCTTGTTTCAATCCACAAAGAGAAACATAAAGCAAACTAATCTGAATGGCTGACAATGCTTCAAGCATATTCACAAAGCGAATGTCCACTGCATTCATTGTAAAATACAGAGGATCCCAGTATTTCACTTGACTATTACACATTACAGGCTCGGAGAGCTTAAGCCATTCTGCTGAAACTGCTGTGTCCTGCACTACTGAATGGAAAATATTTATTTTCCTAAGCGTAACTCGCTTGAGCAGTGGCACATAAATCCTGCAGCTATATGTATCTGAATAGTTTGCAGATACATACATTTTTAATACTGGGGAATTTTTTTTATTTTTTATTGTCAGATCATGCTGCTGCATGTACCAGGGACAGTAATGTGTTTTAGATAGATAACTGTGAGAAGCAATTTCAGAATTTTAACATTCAGTCTGGGTGGTTTGTTCATCTTGTACAAAACAACGAGAAATGGGAAGCCAAAAAAAAGCAGCTTTCTGAAGCCAAAACATAGTGGACATCGGGAGCGATTATTAACCGGCAGGGTCTCGGATGTTACAAGGATTTGAAAAATAAAGAACAGTGCTAACACATTTGCTGAAGAAGATTACATGCCATCTAGCATCTGTAATTACAACTGTGATGCAGTGGGTGCTGTAAGTACACACTGGTTCATGGGCACTGATGGATAACTACAAGAAAAAACATGGAATAAATCATCAATACAATTAGAACAACTCATTTTAGTTATTCTATAGTGACAATAATAAAGAGTATCATATTATCCCAAAGCAGACCAGGAGCTACAGACACCTCTGTAGAAAACCTAAAAATGTTATCAAAGACCCTTCAATTATGGCTTCAAATGATACTAAAGTCTTTTTTTTTTTTATTTAAAAATAAACATGTTATACTAACCTGCTCTGTGCAGAGCAGCCCAGATCCTCCTCTTCTGGTCCCTCCCTCCTGCCGAGTGCCCCCACAACAAGCAGCTTACTATGGGGGCACTCGAGCCAACACGCTGCTCTGTGTGTCCAGATAGGAGCCGCGGCTCGGCACTGCCCCCTCTCTCTCCTAATTAGCTCACTGACTTTGATTGACAGCAGCAGGAGCCAATGACGCCCCACTGCTGTCTCAGCCAATGAAGAGGGGAGTCCCAGAGAGCCGAGACTCATGCAACAACGCCGCATCCAGATGGGGCCAAGGTATTAGGGGGTCTGCTGCACACAGAAAGTTTATCTTAATGCATAGAATGCATTAAAGATAAAAAACAACTTCTGTCTTTAGAACTACTTTCAGTCGCTATCTATACTCAGATTCAGAATACTTTAATAATCCCAAAGGGATTCTCCTAGAGGAGAAATCTGACTGGCATTCTGAGCTCTCCCCATATGAGCCACAGCTTCTGCTTCGGTCAACAGGAAGACTCCGTGATTTCTTTACAGCGCCCCGATTTTATTTCATTTGCTGCTATAGGCAAACAAAGGGGGTTAGATTTACTAAAACTGGTGCAGCTGTGTATTGTAGCCAATCAGCTTCTAACTTTAGCTTGTTCAATTAAAGTGGGGTGCCCCCTAAAAAAAAAAAAATTTTTAAGTCAGCAGCTACAAATACTGCAGCTTCTGACTTTTAATAAATCAGACACTTACCTCTCCCAGGGTCCAGCGATACGGGGGAACAAAGCCCGCCTCATTCCCCGCTCTGCTCGCAGCGCCGGCATTCTTATTGTGGGCACCCACGGCGCGCCATGATACGCCGCGCAGTCTTCTGGGACACATGACAGGTCCCAGATGACTGTGCGGCGCCGAGGGGAAGTGATGTCAGTGCCCGGACACTGAAGGAGGTATACTACGAGGGACCCCCTAGCAACAGGCATTTAGAGGTGAGTACATTTTTTTTTTTCCCAATTATTTTTTTATTTATTTTTTTATGATTTTTAAGCTATTTTTTTTTTTTCTGGTGGAAATGCCACTTTAAGCTTTGACAAAAACAAGTTGATCGGTTTCTTTGCAGAGCTGCACCAGATTTTGCACTCTCCAGTTTTAGTAAATTAACCCCCAGGCTGTCTGGAGTAGTTCTTTCTGACCCACTAATAATTAAGGGCCACTGTGGTTTTAAAGGAAACCTGCATTAAAGTAAAACTAAATAAAATACTTAATTAAAAAAAAAGATAATCCATAAACAATCTGTACTTAAATGGGTTGTATAAGCAAGAAGGTAAAAAACATTCTATGGACAGCTTCCCCTCTAGCCCCACTAATACTTACCTGAGCCCCATCTTGACCCAGCGATGTGCACGAGTGTGGCACCTCTCCAGGGTCGCTCCCTCCTCATTGGCTAAGACACAGCAGCAGGAGCCATTGGCTCCCACTGCTGTCAACCACAGCCAGTGAGGAGGGAGCGGGGCCGAGCCACATTCTGTGCATCGTACGGACACACAGAGGTGGCTCGGAAGCAAGTAGGCACGAGTGAACCCATAGCAAGTGTCTTGCAATAGGGTGACACTTGGCAAGGGGGGAGAGGCATAGAGCAGGTAAGTATAACATCCTCTGCAAGCTCCTGAACCTTTTCTTTCCTCCTTACTTCTGTTTTAAATGCATAGTGCACATTAGTTGTGGTCACGTGCACTGCTCTATGCACACTACACAACCCATAGACCATCTCAAGAGTGAAAAAGAGAAGGTGGTTATCTGCTCCAATATACAGTGGGACCAAGGAGAACGAACGCTGCCACCCTCTAACAAGAAATTGGATCACAGCAGTGAAAAAGGAATTTGGAGATAAAGAGGCGGCTGAGAGCAATGGAAGTTACTTTGAGTCAAGAAAACACACTTGAATTGAATATATATATTTTATTTAAACCAGAGTTTGGTGTCACTCAAACAAAAACGGTGGGCTGCAATAGCTGATTTCTCAATAAAAATGCTAATTGCCTCACGCATTTGGAGGCACTGACCTGCAACAATCATTCAACAAGTCAAAGTGAATTAAAAGATCTCCATTTGCATGGAATTAATAAAAAAAATAGTTTGGCTTAAAAATCAGCAGCAAATTTCTATAGTAATTGAAGAACAACATGTACAGTGCTGTGAAAAGAAAGAAAAACAGCCCTGAAGGTAGGAGTTTCCCTCCTGCATGTCCAACATGCACATAAATAATCATAGCACAACTTATAAGTTGCAGTACAAACTGTATATATCACATATTGAAGGAGGAGGTAACTTAGCCTGACGCATTTTGCCTATAATGGCTTCTTCAGGGGTTCAGGGGATATATGGTTTGAACAGAATTGGTGTGAGGGCAGGTGAAATCAGCAATATCAAGCAAGTTATTTCTTCCGACACAGTCAGAGATGCTGGAAGGTGTATAGATGCAGAAGAAGAATCAAGTCAAAGAGGGGGAGGGCCCCACCTCAAAGCCACGACAACAACTCCAGGAACAAGGAATGAATATCGAGGACCGTTGAGTGGTTAAATCAGAGCCACAGAGGAAAGATAATAACACACCCATATGTTTCTGCAGCACATGCACAGCAAGTCCCCTAGTGGATAACCAGGAATCCCAAAGTGAAATATGTAGCTGAAAAAAATAGTCACTAATGGGTTCCCACAATACCACGAGGGCCGGAGATGCGTGCCTCCAAGTAGATCACCTCATGGGAGGCACGCATCTCCAGCCCTCGTGGTTTTTGGGTTTCCTGGTTATCCACTTGGAGACTTGCTGTGCATGTGCTGCGGAAACATATAGGAGTGTTATTATCTTTCTTCTGTGGGTCTGAATTAACCACTCTACGGTCCTCGGTATTCGTTCCTTGTTCCTGGAGTTGTTGTCATGGCTTGGCCTCCCCCTCTTTGACTTAATAACTCTTCCACATCTGTACACCTTCCAGCATCACTGACTGGGTCGGAGGAAATATAAACATGCAACTCACCTAATATTGCTGCTTTCTCCTGCCCTCACACTAATTCTGTTCAATCCCCTGAACCCCTAAAGAAGCCATTATAAAGCATAAGACAGAGTATGCCCCTAAAGTAGTACCCCTAAAGAAGCCATTATAAAACTTCCTGTTTCGATATGCGATATATACAATGTGTACTGCAACTTATAAGTTGTGCTATGATTATTTATGTGCATATTAGACATGTAGAAACTCTGCCTTCATGGCTGTTTTTCTTGGTCTGAACTAAATTAGTGGGTATATTCATGTTTTTAAGGGGTGTTACCCCTAGTATGTCTTTATCAGATTTGTAATAAAAACTTTTCATTTTTAAATGTATAGCGATATTCATCCTGAGAGGTGTTTTTTTGGCACTCAAAGTCCCAACTATACTGTGTTGTTTTTCAATATCCATATGCATTCTTGATCTGGATAAGCAACACTGAAGGTAATAAGTAGTGATAGCCACACAAATATCGTGCTGTGACAAATATATTAGACGTTGAAGCCAATATCATTTTCTCAGTAAGTTTTCCTTTAAACTACTAACCTGACCGTAACCTACCAATACGCTCTGTATGCATATCAGTTACGAGTCGTAAAATGGAAATGTGGCCTGTCCTCTTCAATATGCATGTGTGCGAAAATGGCACGAGAGAGAAAGAAAACACGTCAAACTGATTCTTACTGTTCAACAACCACCTAGTGGATCCTAAGCCAGTTTAAAGTAGATGTAATCCCTAACTGAATTACATTTAGCTTGCTAAAAAAAAAAAAAATCTGTCTATCATATACAATTGCCTTTCCCCCCCCCCCCCCCCCCCCCCCCCATCTTCTTTTGTTAAATCTCAGCACTGCTTAACTCTTCGCAGCACTTCTTGTCTACAGCAATGCCTGCGTGGCATGTCAGGGTTTCCTTATAAAAAAGCCATTTCAATGAAAGCTTGTATGACAATGCAGGTTACAACGCGGAAGCACAAATAGGAGACTAAACATGGTCATCGTATAATCGCAACAGCCTGAATATAGACCTTCATAGTGTGATCAAATGATTGTATTCATACGTCAAAGCATGTGAAGAACAGGTCCATCACTGCTGTTGACAAACAAGATGAGGAGGATTACTAAAAGTGTCGTTGACAAAGGTTTTCACAACTTTGCATCAACTAAAGCACAGCCAGTCTGTGTAAAATGTTCATTTTCTAGAAAAAATTAAAAAGACAGATGCTGATACAGAACTTGTCTCAGACACAATTTGTTAACCACTTAAGCCCCGGACCATTTGGCTGCCCAAAGACCAGAGCACTTTTTGCGATTCGGCACTGCTTCGCTTTAACTGACAATTGCGCGGTCGTGCGACGTGGCTCCCAAACAAAATTGATTTCCTTTTTCCCCACAAATAGAACTTTCTTTTGGTGGTATTTGATCACCTCTGTGGTTTTTATTTTTTGCGTTCTAAACAAAAAAATAGCAACAATTAAAAGAAAAAAAAAAACGCATTATTTTTAACTTTTTGCTATAATAATAAATATCCCCAAAAAATATATAGAAAACATTTTTTTCCTCAGTTTAGGCCGATACGTATTCTTCTACATATTTTTGGTAAAAAAAATAAAAAATTGCAATAAGCGTTTATTGATTGGTTTGCTCAAAAGTTATAGTGTCTACAAAATAGGGAATAGTTTTATGGCATTTTTACTAATCATTTTTTTTTAACTAGTAATGGTGGCGATAAGTGATTTTTATCGTGACTGCGACATTATGGGGGACAGATCGGACACTTTTGGCGCGATTTTGGGACCATTCACATTTATACAGCGATCAGTGCAATTAAAAATGCATTGATTACTGTGTAAATGTGACTGGCAGTGAAGGGGTTAACCACTAGGTGGCGCTGTAGGGGTTAAGTGTGTCCTAGGGAGTGATTCTAACCACGGGGGGGAAGGGCCACGTGTGACATGACATTGATCACTGCTTCCGATTACAGGGAGCTGTGATCGATGTCATTAGGCAGAACGGGGAGATGCTTGTTTACATCAGCATTTTCCCGTTCTTCCTCTCCTTGAGTGGATCACGGGTATCCCCGCGGATATAGAGTCCGCAGGATCCGCAATCACACTCACGGCCGGCGCGCGCACAAAACGCTTCTCAAAGGGCAACATGCAGGTACGTTAATCTGCCTGTACGTGCCCTTCTGCCATGGTATATCGGCGTGAGCCGGTCGGCAAGCGGTTAATTCCCCCTATACAGTTAAGCTGAATGAGCAAATCAAACACAATAGGGTCAATTCACTAAACGTTACCACATGTGATGAGGGTATTATATTACTCATTTCCATAAATTATCGCATGCAATAAATTGCAAGTAAAAAATTCATCAAAAAAAATATATATAATTTTATTTACCGGGAAAAAAGATGTGGCCGTAAATATCGGTTTAAAAACTCTTAAAGTCCAATTCACAAATGGACCGAGCCGTAAAACATGCAATATTTACCATCAGGGTTTTGATGGCGGTATCACATGCGGTATTTGTCAAAAAACAGCGTGGGGGTCGAGGGGACCCCCCACATTGGCTTTTGACAAATAGCTGGTTGCTAAGGAGTGGGCCGGGAAGCCAGCTGCCGCGTCCTTAACATCAGATGACTCATCAGCTGTCAGCGGGTACCCTGCTAACAGCTGAATGTAAAAAAAAAAAAAAAAGAAGAGGAGACAATTAAAAATGATGAAAAATAAATGGCGTGGGGTCCCCCCCAAGATCCATACCAGACCCTTATCCGAGCATGAAGCCTGGTAGGTCAGGAAAAGAAGAGGGGGGGGCACAAGTGAGCCCCTCCTTCAGAACCATACCAGGCCACGTGCCAAGAGCCTCATCCCCACAACCGTGGCTGGTGGTTGTAGGGGTCTGCGGGCAGGGGGCTTATTGGAATCTGGAAGTCCCCTTTAAAAAGAGGGCCCTCGGACTGCGCCCCCCTCCTATGTGAATCAGTATACCCTACCTATTCACCAAAAATGTGTAAAAAAATAATAATAAAAATTATTAAAAAGTAATAAAAACAGACAGTTTTTGGCAATTCCTTTATTAAAAAGACAGTGTCCCCCGATAAATAAATTGCACCAAAAATCCTTCATTGGATGAGGGCTGGCGGCCTCTACTGCAGGCTTTGCCATTTGCTATAAAAAGGTAAGGGGCTGAGCCACCTGGCTACGTCACCTGGTGGTCCCGCCCCCTTGTGACTCCACCAACCCAGCATGCACCGATCTGTGATATCACATGGGGGCGGGATCACCAGATGATGTAGCCAGGTGGCCCCACCCCTTACCTATATAAGAAATGTCAAACAGTGGAGACTGCAATATGCGGCTAGCCCTCATCAACAGTGGGAGTATTTTTGTTTTCTTTTTTGGGGGGCGGCAGGCGGCGTGATTGGTGTATGAGCCTTTATAGTTGGAAATGTTTGAAATATGTATACAAAGTCTCAAAATGTAGCTTTGTTATTTTTAAATGCAAAATGCCAGAAAGCTAGGGTACATGTCATTTATGCCAAATGCTGCAAAATGGACACAGCCCAAATGGATGATGCCTATTGCCTTCCTCAAGTGGTAATATTGTGATGACCACTTCATTAGTCTGTCCATGGTGGGCTTTATTGCCTGGATATAGTGTTTTTTATGTGTATTTTGTGTATTTTATATGTATTTACCTGGCTGTGGTATTTTTAATGTGGTAGCCATTAGCAGATTGTAAAGATAGAGACACTCTGGTTGCTGTTGCTTCAGTGAATTGCTGCTAAAGCGGTGGCCAACCTCAGGTCTTTTACCAGTCAGACCATTCATCCATAACCATGCCAAACGTGGCGATCTCTGTGTCTGACATAGGTCATTCCCTGTGCTTATTGGTCACTTACCTGACTGCTAACTCCAGCGATGAGCCAATCCTTCTTTACCACTTGAATAAAATTTTCGAGCTGTACTTTGCCACATTGAATGGAAAGGAAAAAGAGAGGGAGTTACACAGAAATTAAGACATCAGATAGGTTTCAGAAATAAGCAAATTTCTCAGGCAGACTGGGCTTTTGAACATCTTGCCATATCAACATGGCAACTAGGATTTCGGCAGCCCTTTGAATTACTTGTGCAGTAACAAACAGTGTTGCAATACAATACGGTTTCTAATGTTAAACCAGCAGATCCACTTTAACTCCCAGAAAAAAAAAATAGATGAAATATACACCATTCTGTGCGCTCTGCAAGAAAAAGTCTGGCAGCCAGTCTCCCAAGATTCTGCCCCTCCCTTAACAATTATGTTTTATATAGCGCAAGTTCTAAGCATAACATTCTGCTGGCATAGTGACCTGCAGTCTTGAAGATCTTACAAAAACTTAGTTCTGTGAAAAAAAACAGAACAAAGGGAACACTTACAAAGCTCAAAGCAGACAGAAGGATCTGAACAAGATAGCAATTGTAGAACTAAACTACTGATTTTGGCTTCTAAAGTGTGGATCTCACACTTCTATGACCACATAAGTATTCAAAAGTGTTAAGTACAAGTTAAGAACTAGGAGCCGAGGGTTACTGACAACTGGCACTCACTAAGGACAATTAACTGTGTGCAATAGAGACCTAGAAAGCTATACACTTCAGCTCTGCTGTATTGTATGTTTCCTATTACAGCTGTTTGAGGAGAGGCCAACCGTATTAAATATTTTAACCACTGTATTATCAAAGCAACTACCGTATATACTCGAGTATAAGCCAACCCGAATATAAGCCAAGGCCACCTAATTTTACCACAAAAAACTGGGAAAACGTATTGACTCGAGTACAAGTCTAGGGTGAGAAATGCACAGCTACTGTAAGTGGAAAAGAGGGTCAACAATGCCCATTTGCAGCCTCACTGTACCCATTTGCAGCCATAGGTCCCCTGAACTTCAAACTCAGTAGTTAAGGGTTCCTAGATGCTCCTGAGCTGCAGCCATTTTTGGGGTCTCTGGACTGAAAGGGTCCTGAAATGACATTGCTGCAGATGGACACAGTTGACCGATTTTGGGGCCCCTTGGTGCTAGGAACCCCAAATTTGGTGTGCAAACCCAGTGGAAGTAGCACCACAACATATCAAAAGGGGTTCCTAGCTTCAAGTGGTCCCAAGATACGGGGCCCCAAAGTCGGGTCAGAAAATGTCAAGCACTTTTCTGCAGCAGAGAATGACATTTTTCCAAACCGACTTTGGGGCCCCGTATCTCAGGGCCACTTGGTGCTAGGAACCCCAAATATGTTGTAGTGCTAGTTCCACTGGGTTTGCACCAAATTTGGGGATTGCTAGCACCAAGTGGCCCTGAGATACAGGGCCCCAAAGTCGGTTCAGAAAATGTTATTCTCTGCTGCAGAAAAGTGCTTGACTCGAGTAAAAGCCGATAGGGGCATTTTCAGCACAACAAAAATTTGCTGAAAAACTGGGCTTATACTCGAGTATATATGGTATGTGAAAAATAATATATGGTATAAAAGAGTTAGTAAATTTATCAAATACCTTCTTCAGCTCTGTGTATACAAAGGAGCATGGGGCAGCTCATGTCTATAATGGGGATGATAGTGGCAAATCCCCAGATAAACCATTTTGGCTCAAAAGTGATATGTTCCAGAAACATTTACACAGAATAAAAAGGTGAATAAAGCACTTGAACCAGATGGCATACACCCACATGTCCTAAAAGAATTGAGCTTGGGCATTTCAAGGCCATGGTTTCTAATTTTTAAGGGCGCTTTGATGACTGGCATAGTACCGCTGCATTTGCATAAGGCCAACGTGGTGCCTTTATTTAAAATGGGGTCAAAGTCTTTATCATGTAACTATAGGCCTGTTAGTTTAACTTCTGTGATTGGAAAGATACTGGATAGTTTAATAAAAGACCACCAGTTTTTGCTAGAAAAAAAAAAATATTTTAAGAAATAGCCAGCATGGATTCATTGAAGACAGAAGTGGTTAAACCCGATTTCTTTTTATGAAGGAGGTAAGCAAAAATGTAGACAAAGATAAAAAGGCTGTGGATGTGGTATACTTGGATTCTGCAAAAGTGTTTGACACGGTTCCCCCCACACGGCTAACGTGAAAGGTAAGGTCTACAGGTTTGGAAATTTTTTTTGGGCATAAAAAGTTTGTAAAGGGATAGAAAAATGGCTAAAAGACCAAATTAAGAGAATAGTGGTTAATGATTCTTACTCTGAATGGTCTAAGGTTATAAGTGGTGTACCCCAAGGTTCGGTGCTGGGACCCTTACTTTTTATTATATTTATATATGATATAAGGTCTGGAATTAAAAGTACCATTTCAGTCTTTGCAGATGACAACAAACTAGTGGAATAACTTCTCCAACTTACAAGCCCTCCTCAATGCACTGTTTAATTGGGCAACTACCGGTATGTGGTAAATGAGGTTTATTGTTCATAAATGTAAAGTTATGCACTTGGGGTCTAAGAACATGCATACATAATAGGCATGCAACTTTTTTAATCTTCTCCACAGCATCCAAAAAGTCTCTAAACCTCGATACACAAAATATAAACTTGAGGCCCAAGGCAGTTATCTTGGACTCTTCATTCCCCAATCCAATGCACACTTTACAGGATGCTTGAAGGCCAACCAAAGCTCAGACTTGAAACCAAAGTCATTATTTGCATACCAAGCATGCCCAAACCTTAGAAAACAAGAAAAACTGCACCACAAAAAACAACCGAACAGGAAAAGTACGCTTAATATAAAAATGTCGTCCGGCATACATGGAGCCCTTCCTCCTCGTCTCTAGCGCGGTGATATCACTACACATCCTCCTCTTTGTGTAGTGACGTCACCGCGCTAGAGACAAGGAGGAAGGGCTCCATGTATGCCGGACGACATTTTTATATTAAGCGTACTTTTCCTGTTCGGTTGTGAGTACCCTGTTCATACATATTTTATTAAACGCAGTGTTTTTATACAGTATTACGCTATGGTCTTTCTAATTTAATTTACATGGTCCATGCCAATATGGTATTTACTGACTGCTGAGTCCAAAGGCTTGTTTTCTGTGCATCTGGGGAAGTGTGGCGTTGGACGTCCGGTCCGGTTTGTGAGAAGCTGTGCCTTTTGGAAAGCTGTTTTCTGGTAAGCAGCTCCAATATCGTTGGTGGGATTCACTTTTTCCATTGTTGTGCACCACGGTGGTTCTATGAAGATCTGGAAATACCATAGACTGTACAATTTCTTGTTTACCACCATTCTGCCTATATCTATGGACTGTCATTATGTTCTGTGAAATCCTGCACCAGTTATTATTCAGATCATTGCTTAATGTTTAGAAATCCACTGGGTTTTGCATTTTAAATTTTTTATTTTTTTTGTGGAGCAGTTTTTCTTGTTTTCAATTGTTATCTGGTTATCCCATATTACTGCATCCTATTTATACATTAACTATAGGTTCTTATTTAGGTCAGTGCTGTCTTTTTTATACTATGCCCAAACTTTAACTTCCTTTCAGAACAAGGGACGTAGCACAAATACAAGTGGGCAGCAAGAAAATGGGGTCCTTTTCTGCTTTTGGGTTTTTACTGTAAACCCAACTCAACTTTAAGGCTCCATTCACACTTTTGCTGCATAAAAATGGATTTCAAGCACAAATCCCATTCTTTACCTGTTATCTGGTTCACTTGAATGGACTGCAGTTTTGTGTGAAAAGCAAAGGGAAACTATATGGGTCCAATTCACACCAATCACACCATCAATACCATGAGCGCTGTGTGCACAATTGAACTGTGTGAATCCAACCTTAATCTTTCAATTTAATATGCAATTTCTTCTTTAAAGAAAAAGACCAGCCATTTTTACTTGAGCAGTACAATTCCTGTCTAAGACCAAGCACCACATGAAGCCCGTTATTAGCAATCTTAGATGACATTTTTTAGCTCCTGAAATAAGTTGATCTTGCCTCACCTGTGACAAATTCACTTTCATAAAAAAACATTAGTTATAGGACATTTTTACATTTTCCTAAAAGCTGAACTGCAGAAAGACATTTAAAAATACACAGCTGAAACACACATATATGCCATATGTCTTACTTGCCAAGGGCTTTGTAATTGTGTTCAGCCAGACTTATAATCTATGCACCCCTGCCATTTTTATTTGTAGTCGATCATTAAACCACCTGACATTTTCTTCATTTATTGTTTCAGACTTTTATATGTTCTTGAATTCCTTGATCCGCACACCTGCTGTGGCAATTGTGAACGGTTCCCCCAATGCCTGTTAGATTTGTATCTGGTATTATAGACAATTAACCAATAATGCATCAAGAAAAGGGGGTCTACCTATAACTGAAATCCCACTTAAAGAGGAACTTTAGTCAGAAAATTAAGTCCTGCTACATCACTTCAGGCTGGCACCTTTTGCTGGTATTGTTATCTAAAACATTAAAAATAAGTGTCTAGACTGTTTAAAATCCAGTAATACACTGTCTCACCCTGCTTGGCACATGTTGAGTTGCTCTCCATTTTTAGGAACTGCTGAATTTGTAGAGGTCACTCTTCTGACAGCCTTAAAACAGATTTTAACCCTCCTATCCTTTACAGCCAAGGAAGCTGCTTCAGTTTGATCTGCAACAGCCATGGTGCTGCACATGTGATCAGTTAGGACACCAGCCATTTGATGGTTTGACGGTTTTGTTGAGGACACACGCAAATGTGACAGTTAGAAATCCCGTCATTCCAGAAATGTAACTGTTTTTTGAAACTGTTGAATCGATCAATGGGTTTAGTTCTGCTTTATGAGGCTTCAGCAAAATGAAACAGGAGCAATGCTGGAGGCAATTTACAGCACACACTAATTTTGGCAACATAATTATTAATGTGGAATGGATGATCCTTGCTAAAGAACATTATTTGCTTTCAAGTTGTTATGGGTAGAGCTCCGCTTTACCTTTTCAGGATTAAAAGTGTATCTAAACCCCCAAAAAAAATAAAAAAAAATTCTATTTCACAGATGACTGGGAGTAATAAGGACAGCACTTTTGGTTAGCACAGAGTAATACATCAATATAATATCAATTCAGTCTTACCGCTTAGCCCATTTACTTTACAAATTCGTCTGGAAAAAAAAAATGTGATCCGCCTCTTCCGAACCACCAGCGGCTTGCTCCCGCTGTGATCACACACAACGGGAGCCCAGCGTCAGGTACCGCAAACTCGATGTCTGCCGCAATCAGCCGATGATCGAGGAGAGAGGCAGAACAGCGATGTAAACAAGGCAGATTGTCATTCTGTTAGTAGGGAAGGCATGGATCCTGTGTTCCTGCAAAGCAGGGACACAGATCCATGCCTTCCCCTTGTAAAAGCACCTCCCACACAGTACACAAACACGGGCTAGAAACACATTTAACGCTTTGATAGCCCCTGATGTTAATTTCTTCCTCTTCTTTTGGTTGAGGCCGGTTCCAGCCCCCGGAAGTGAAGTGATCCACCTGGTTGTCGGCGTGCGCTCCACTGACCGGAAGGGTCAGCAGTGGATGCCCCAGCACTATCAAGCAGACGATACAGCCTCCCAGGATACGGAAATCACTCCCATCACTCCCTTCATGAACATCCGGCCCAACATCTGTTCTACATGCCTTTGGACATTGTACCTTTGTGAGTACAACTACTTTTAACCTTTTATATTAAAAATGTCCACCTTTTATTGCACTTAGAGTGGCGCCTTTTGTTTCCATTTCCAGTGTCTCCAGAGGATTGCTTGCTGCTTCTTAAGTCTTCAAACTGGGCTGCCTTCTAAAACAGTGCTTTTATTTTCCAACCTTATGACATGGACTGTCACTGAACTAGGTTTTAAGCTATTGCTTTTTTTCATGTGGTGAAGATCACACACTGTTTAATTGACATTGTCTCTTCTATTTCTGTATGTAAGGCCCCTTTCGCACTGGGGCGGTGGGTGCGTTGGCAGTAAAGCGCCAATATTTTTAGCGGCGCTTTACCATCAATTTCGCGGTGCTATTCGGCCGCTAGCGTTGCGCTTTTAACTCCCGATAGCGGCCGAGAAAGGGTTAAAACCACCCACAAAAGCGCTGCTGCAGCAGTGCTTTGCCGGTGGAGGAGCGGTAAACACACCGCTCCTTCACCACTCCAAAGATGCTGCTAGCAGGACTTTTTTTTAGCGTCAGCCAGCCAGCGCACTGCTCCAATGTGAAAGCCCTCAAGCTTTCACATTGGAGAGACAGGAGCAGCTCTTTCAGGGCGCTTTGCAGGCTCTGTTTTTAGCGCTGTAGCACCTGCAAAGCACCCCAGTGTGAAAGGGGTCTTAATGAGGGCACTGTAATAAAATTGAAAAAAAAAAAAGGACCTTTTTCCTAATCGATATACAGTTCTCACATGACCCAGAACTTTCCCAGCCTGTCTGCAGGGAAACATAAGCAGGAGCTTCTCGTCACATTTTCCAAAAAATAAATAAAAATAGTGTTTGGAATACAGTGCAAATTCACACCACAAAAACTTTCAGATCCATTCCGAATGAGTCTCTGCATGCACGTTTTTAAACATGTTTTTTTAAGTTTTCCGTTGCATTTTTGAAGCGTTCCAAATGATTTTTTCATCTTCTTTCTTACTGCTTTCCAGTACAGTTTTGTGCAGGAAATATGCAGTATTTTTTTTTTCTGGAACAGGAATGCACTGAAAATGTCATTGAAAACCATGTAACCTAGCCCTAAAAACAATATCAATAAACCCTTTTAAATTGGCAAACAAACATTTGAAATCAAATCTTTATTTTGTGGAAATAACATGGTCACATGCTGTGTCACGTCACTCCAGCTGGTGTCTTAGAATAAGCCTAATCTTCATGCAATATCCCTCCTCCATTGTTTTTAGCTGGTTATTTGGCATGTAGGAGGAGGTAGGGAGTAGGCTGTCATTTACTACTGTGTTTACACCCACATGTGTGAGTCTATAGTTACATGGGCTGCTCAGGTGTGATGGGGAGGAAATGCTCAGCATAGAAACTCACTGAAAACTGAGCATGTGCAGAGCTGCCACCACAGCCGAAAAATCCCTAGCTGAATTGGGGACATGAACAGAAGGGGTTGATAGTGAGCAGAAGGATCAACCAGGATTTTTGCAGAATACAGGAAACAAATCTCATATTGACTATTGAGTATGAACAGCATGTAATATAGCGTTTATTGATCGTTATTTTATGTTGTGGGTTTAGTGACACTAATCTCTTACCACCCACGTAACGCATGTGTGGCAGAAAAGGAGGTTAGGCTTTCACACATCCATGGATGGCTGAGGTTTCTGTGCTAAAAGCACACACACACACTGCCTGCTCCCTCACATTTACAAGCCATAGTAAGCAGCTTGTAGACTCTAACAATAATTAAGAGTCAATGGGACCTGTTCCCACTCGCGTGACAACTATGTCAATCACAGTGGTCATGTGATTGGTTTAAACACCCACTTAGGCCCCTTTCACACTACTGCGACTTTGGCTGTGGTTTTGACACGACTTCAGGGAGACTTGAGGTCTACGGATCTCAACTCGCATCAAACTCGGACCAAAGTAGTGCAGGGACTACTTTGAAGTCGTACTAATATAAATGGTTGTGATTGGAAATCATGGGGAACGACTTGTCACTCAACTTTGTAGTCCCAAGTCGCAGGACAAGTTGTACAAACTTGAAAGGGGCCTTAAGTGGGGATCGGGGCCAGGCAGGAAGAGGTTTAGAAATCAGTGTATGTATGTGGAGTTGGAGAGTGGAACTAGTCAAATATCTTTTACAAAGTTTTTACATATTTTGCTTTAGAAAGATTACCAACAGTTGCATTTACTTTTAGTTTTTAAAACCTACAAATTTTGCCTGGAAAACTGTAAAGCGCCATCAATCAATGGAGTACATTGAATGCAACAACCTCTCGCTGTGAAAGCCAACTGTAAAGGTCAGTATACCGTATACAAGAGTGCGCTAATCAATAAAAGCACACAATATTGCTGAAGTAGCTAAAACGACAATTGCTCATTTATCTCACATACTTTCAGCTGTGAACAAAAGTCTGTGAAACGGCAGAATTTTTAAGAATTTCTATATGGGTTTCCTCTAAAATTTAACCTGATCTACAGCTAAAAAGATGCCTACTAACAGATTCATACACTGATAAGTCATAATGTTATGACCACTGACAGGTTAAGTGATTAACATTGATTATCTTATTAGAATGGCATCTGAAAGTCTGTGGGATATATTAAGCAGCAAGTAAACATGTTGTCCCTGAAGTTGACGCACTGAAAGCAGAAAAAAATGGCATGTGCATTCCTTAGCTGAGGAAACGATTACACCAGGATGCACCATAAGAAAAAGGCAAGCTAGCAGAGGCACTATGATGGAAAATGCTCGGCTGGAAACCTTGGTATTGCCATTCATATGGATGTTACTTTAACACGTACCACCTACCTAAGCATTTTTCCTGACCAAGTATAACGCTTCATGGAAAATGTTTAAGTAATGGTTTGAGGAACACAACAGGTTCTAGATATTTGCCTTGGTGTCCAAAGTCCAGATTTCAATCCAATTAAGCATCTGTGGGATGTGCTGCAAAAACAAGTCCTATCCATGGAGGTCCTACCTCACAACTTACAGAAGTTACAGGATCTGCTACTGACAACTTTGCATCAGTTACCATAGCATACCTTCAAAGGTCTAGTGGTGCCTCGATGGGTCAGGGTTGCTTTAGCTGCAGAAGAGTATGGTTAGATGGCACAAGGGGGACCTACTCAATATTAGGTGGGTGGTCATAAACTTATAGCTGGTTGGTGACTATCCCAACATTCTCTGGACAAGCAAGCTTGGATTAGAAATCCATTGGCCATGACAAACATTCTCTGCTGAACACTTTTCCTTTAGTCCCAAATTAAGCCAAAACTTGAGCATCTAATACCCCCTCCTTGACCCCCCCCCCCCCCCCCCCCCCCCCCCATCCACCTATTATTTTACCTGTAGTTATTTGTTCTTTTACGTTTTTAAATTGAGGTTTTATAGTACCTGACTTAGCGTGGGAATGATCTTTATACAAAAACAGAAATGTGCCAAACATCCAACCATGCACAACATTTGGGCCTCATGCACAGTGGACATCAAAAATGCTGCTTTTAATGGCATTTGACTTTTTTTCCTACCTCTAAACATCCCCCATATTAGCTAACATGTACATGCACATATTCGCATTTAGGCTAGGTTTCCACTAGTGCGACTTTTCATGTGATTTGGGACTGAAAAGTCACATGACAAGACGTACCCCATGATTTCCAATGAGTACCGTTCATATCTGTGTGACTTCAAGACACAGCGACTTCAAAGTAGTCCCTGCACTACTTTGGTCCCACTTTGATGCGACTTGAGGTCCATAGACCTCAAGTATACACAGGCATTGCTTCGAGTCGTGGAAAAAAATCCCATCACTTGTGCATTCAGGAGAGGAGCATTTTAGCGCATTTAGTGCTCGAGTGCTCATTAATTTCAGAATAAACTAGGAATGAATGCTCAAAAGCTTGATTGCAGAAGAGACGTTATGTCTCTTCTGTAATACCTGCCTGTTCGCAATCCTCTACAGAATGTACATGAGACATACTCCGCTCCATTTACATTTCCAGTACAGTGACAGTATTCTAGGAGGAATGCTCCCTGCTGATACGTGGGAGTAACATCATCCCACATCGCTAATCAAAACAGCCGACTAGCACTGTAGAAGAGGCCAGAGTCACTAGCGAGGGACCTCACGCATGTTGTACCATTGCAGCATAGGTAAGCATTTGTGCCTTTAGTTCTGCTTTAATAAATTTAGTATTTTACATTAATTTTTGCATTGTTTTGCCAACCTCTTCAGCCAACAGCATGTGGAGGACCCTCAGCTCAGAAAAGCTGCCCAGTCTTTGTCATCTGTGGCCCAAATATTAAATACACAGGTAATATGCAACCTTCAAAATAAAGAAAATGTAATTATAAATTAAAATTATTACAATTAGAGCATAGTCCTAAACTAACATTATTTAAAATGACAAACTCAGTAATGATGTCCAACCACACTGGCTTTAATCACTAAAGCTGCAATGAGGGTACAGGCCAGGAATTGCAACAGCCAAATTCTGTTGAAAAAGTCCTGGAAGATATTAAGAGCACTTAGTTGGCCTCAGTCAAGGTGACCAAATAAATTATGATTTCCATAGAGAAATATATACCGTATGTTCAGAAGTTCAATATAAATGCAATTTGATGGTTTAAAAAAAAATATACCACACCAAAAACGCTATAAAAAAAATAAATAAATACAAAAAGTCATAAATATTCTCCAAGCGAAGAAGGACAAAAAAACAGAAACTACAGACAAGTAAAGCAATACCACTAAAAAGAATAATAAGATAATTGGAACTTGTGACACTTGCAGAAATCTATTCAATGATCACTTTTAATCTTTTTCATGAAGAATGAAATTTTAATCTAGACCTTTCTTGGCATTTGACTGTAGGGACAGGATATAAAGCACCAGAGTGTTTCTTGCATTAAACCCCTACTGTCTCTATCACATCAATTAGCTAAAAGCAAGTTACAAATTGTGTTTAGCCACTTAGAATGTCAGAGACTTGCAGGCAACTGCCAGGTTTACTCAGATGTCCCGCGGTGTCCTCGGTCCCACAAACTAAAACAGACGGCACACTATTAATATTTAGGACCGAGAGAAAATGTCTCTGGCTATCCATTAGGGGAGTATCTTCTTGTTAGATTTAAAACATTAACCTTTTACTGCTTATGGTCGCTGTATGAAAGCAAATGGCTGAGGCACTAAATGCGCAGCGAATAAAATGGGTTTTCTGTGGAGATGTTTACCAAAGGAGACAACCTCATGACATTCTCAGTACCACATTAGAAATAAGTATTATTCTCAAATGAGAAATTAGGTCTTTTGTTGAGCCCATTAATTAAAAAAGAATAACATTTCATAATCAAACTTTGAAAAAGTAACACAGTTTTCCATTATTTAAAGTGAATCAAATTTTTTTTTTTTTTTTACTTTGGATAGAAAAGTGAGGCATTCAAACCCTTGTCACAAGATTTACTCTCTGTATTTGTCCTAGTAAGCACTGTCCTCAAGGAGTAAAATATGAGGGGGTCAATTCTGAGTTATAACTAGAAGAGGAATAGAAGGAAACCCTAGGGGGATTTCTTATTCAGGTAACAACTGTCTTAACCACTTCAGCCCTGGAAGATTTGCAATTCGGCACTGTGCCGCTTTAACTGACAATTGTGCGATCGTGCGACGTTGTACCCAAACAAAATTGACGTCCTTTTTCCCACCTTTTGGTGGTATTTGATCGCCTCTGCGGTTTTTATTTTTTCCTCTTTTCTTTATAAACAAAAAAAAAAAAAAAGAGTGACAATTTTGAAAAAAAACACAATATTTTGTACTTTTTGCTATAATAAATATCCCCATTTAAAAAAACATATTTTTGGTAAAAAATAAAAAAAACACAATAAGCATATATTGATTGGTTTGCGCAAACGTTATAGCATCTACAAAAATAGGGGATAGATTTATAGCATTTTTTTTTTTCTCCTAGTAATGGCGGGGATCTGCGATTTTTAATCGGGACTGCGACATTATGGCGGACACATCGGACAATTTTGACCCATTTTTGGGACCACTGGCATTTATACAGCGATCAGTGCTATAAAAATGCACTGATTACTGTAAAAAGGTAACTGGTAGTGCAGGGGTTAACACTAAGGGCAATCAAGGGGTAAACTGTGTTCCCTAGTACTTGTTTCTAACTGAAGGGGGAGGGGACTGACTAGAGGAAGTGACGGATCATGGGTCCTAGCTAATAGGAACACACGATCTGCCACTCCTCTCAGAACAGAACAGGGAAGTGTGTGTTTACACACACTCGTCTCTGTTCAATCTCTTGTGCTCGCTATCGCTCGTGGCCAGCGGTCATCGCGACCGTCGGCTACGAGCATCGCACCCCCGCTGAGCAGCGCGCGCCTGCTATCCGATCCTGCGAGCCAACGTATAGCTATGACGGTTCGCGGGATCGTGCCGACCTGCCGCAGTAAAATGACGGTGGCTGGTCGGCAAGTGGTTAAAGAACGTGTGTTAACCGCTTTCCGACCGGCGCACGACGATGTACGTCGACAGAATGGCACGGACAGGCATAAGGGCGTACAGGTACGTCCCCTTTAAGATGACGCTGTGCCATCGGGCGCGCGCCGGTCGCCGCGGGGATACCCGCGATCGTCTCACGGGAAGGCTGAACGGGGAGATGCGGAAAAAAAAAAGCATCTCCCCGTTCTGCCTAGCAATTAGTGACGCCGATCTCTGCTCCCTGTGATTGGAGCAGAGATCAGCATTCACTAGCCGACAGCCACGCCCCCCCACAGTTAGAAACACGCCTTTAGGCACATGTGACCCCTACACTGCCACCTAGTGGTTAACCCCTTCACTGCCAGTGTCATTTACACAGGAATCAATGCATTTAAATAGCATTGATTGCTGTATAAATGACAATGGTCCCAAAAATGTGTCAAAAATGTCCGATGTGTCCGCCATAATGTCGCAGTCACAATAAAAAAAAGAAAAAAAAAATCGCTGATCACCGCCATTACTAGTAAAAAAAAAAAAAAAAAAATATTAATGAAAATGCTATAAAACTATCCCCCTCTTGTAAAGGCTATAACTTCTGCGCAAACCAATCAATCATTTTACCAAACATATGTAGAAGAATACGTATCGGCCTAAACTGAGGAAAAAAAAATTTTTTTTTTTATATATATATATTTTGGGGGATATTTATTATAGCAAAAAATAAAAAAAAATGTGTTTTTTTTTTTTCAAAATTGTCGCTATTTTTTTGTTTATAGCGCAAAAAAATAAAAACCGCAGGGGCGATCACATACCACCAAAAGAAAGCTGTATTTGTGGGAAAAAAAAAAGGACGTCAATTTTGTTTGAGAGCCACGTCGCACGACCGCGCAATTGTCAGTTAAAGCGACGCAGTGCCGAATCGCAAAAAGGGGCCTGGTCCTTTGGCTGCAAATTGGTCCGGTCTGAATGTGGTTAAAAAGCTTTTGCTTTCCCATACAAGTCTATAGGAATGCAACATCTGTTTGAAGTGGGTCCAATGAACCAGGCAGTGAATTATTTGCGATAATCAGACGCACCTCAAATCGATTCCATCAACAAAAGCCCAAAGTCTGTTGACACCTGTTGTGTTCCATCACAAAAAAAATAATCATACATATATACATACATACATACATACTCAACTCTGCGCTGCAGTATTGGTGTGATGCTGCAGCTCTCCCGCCAGCTCTAAGCTCGAAAACCGAGTGATCACATGAGCACTGATCGCTCAGTTCTCAGTCAACCACCTTCAGCACTTACTGTTGTGGCAGGCTGGTAAAAAGGTGGGTACAGTGAATATCTCCTAAACTTTAACTGTTTAGGAGATATTTACACAGGATGCAGCCAGTGACATGACTGGAGCTCTGTGCTACAGCTGTGACTCCCGCACGCATGCCCGGGAGTGAGGTCATCATTGCTCGGCCAATCAGATGGCAGGATCACCCGGAAGAAGGACCCGGGGTGAAGATGGAAGTCCTGTCAGCAGTGACAGCTCGCCACTGGAGGGCTTCATTCTAAGGTAAGCATGTCATAATGTGTTAGTATGCGATGCATACTAGCACATTATGCCATTGTCCTGCAGTGGGTTTTTTTTGGCTGCAGTTTACTACTGCTTTAACATAAAATCGCTATTCTGACATATACATTTTGAACTGGACTGTCAGCAACCACCAGTAGAACTATACACATAAAAAAAAATCAACAGCCATTAAAAATTAAAAACTAAAACACTCTTTTGTACAAACCCATTCTAGGAAATCATGGTTGTGCTCAGGGAATAGGACAGGTATTTATTTTTAATTTATTGCATGCAAATTTAAGTTGTCAAACAAAGCCTGGTGGTCATTAAAATGATTAATAATGTTTTTGCTGCCCTTGACATGGAATGGTTTAAGAAATGCCAATTTACACAAGTAAACTTAATGAATACTGATTACATAATGACTGAAGGAGAGGGGCTACCCTTATGCAAATTAGCTATGCGAAAAACAAGAATTATGACAAAGAACTAGTACTTCTGCTAATAAAGGAAGTAGGACAAGTCAATTTTCTTATTAAAGTGCAAAATCGATGTATTTCATTTTGTTGTTCCCACATTTCACGAGGCCTAGGACTGCAACCAATGCATCCCCCCTTTCACCAACACCATGATACCTATGCCGCTTCTGGGATGTACACACTGACACATGGAAACAAGTCCCTTTGTAGTTTTAGACCCGACATTATCCTACCTTCTAGTGTTCGCAAATCTTTCCTCTCAACCTGCAGGTTTAACCCAGAAGAAATAATATAGTTACTGCACAAGTATCTAATATTTTGTGACCTTTAATAAAATTCTGGTGTGATCTTCAATTGACAAAAGAAATAACCTGGATGACACTATACAAATCATTTAGCTAGCATGAAGCAAATATGTTGAATATGAACCAAAAATAGGTTCACTTTTTTTTCCACCTGGTTGTTAAATCCAAGTACCGTAATAATCAGAGAGACATGAGTGTTTACGATGCCTATTTAAAGCTGAACTCCAGGTATTATCTTTATCTTGTATACTTACACTGGTACACCTTGGACCCATGGAAGTGTGTATATTACTGAGACATTATTTTTTACTTTTTGCTATAATAAATATCCCCAAAAAAATATATTTAAAAAAAAATGTTTTTTTCCCTCAGTTTAGGCAGATACGTATTCTTCTACATATTTTTGGTAAAAAATAAAATAAAAAAAGTTATAGCGTCTACAAAATATGAGATCGTTTATGGCATTTTTATGAACAATTCTTTTTTTTACTAGTAATGCCAGCGATCATCGATTTTTATCGTGACTGCGTCACGTGACTGCGACACGTCAGACAATTCTGACACATTTTTTGGACCATTGGCATTAATATATAGCGATCAGTGCGATTAAAAATGCATTGATTACTGTAAAAATGTCACTGGCAGTGAAGGGGTTAACACTAGGGGGCAGTGAAGGGGTTAACACTAGGGGACAGTGAAGGGGTTAATGTGTGTCCTGTGAAGTGTTCTAACTAAAGGGGAATGTGGACAGTGCAGGGAAACTAACAGATCTCCTGTTCATCCTCTGTATGAACAGAGGATCTGTCAGTTCTCCCCTCAGAGAACCGGAAACTGTTTACACACACACACACAGCTCCCAGTTCTCCATGTGCCCCGAGTGATCGCGGGAGCCCGGCGGTGATCGAGACCGTCGGGCACTCGCATCGGCTCCGTGGGCGAGAAGGGGGTGCGCACCCCCCAGTGGCCATCTATGGTACCGACGTACCATGGACGGTGATTCGCCTGCCTGTGCCATTTTGCCGCAGTATAAATGCGGCGGACGGTCAACAAGCGGTTAAACTTCGCAACCTCAGCTCCAAGTGGAAATTTAGTCAGAAAATTAAGTCCTACTAGATGACTTATGGCTGGCCCCGTTTATAGGTATAGCTATGTAAAACATTAAAAATAAGTACCTATACTGTTTACAATCCAGTACAGTATGACACTGTCTTACCCTGCTCTGAGCATGCTTTCGGCACTGTGCCAAATTTGTAGAGGCCAATCTGCTGACAGCCTAAATATTTACTGGATGTTCAGGGGCTCTGAGCTTCAGCAAAATGGCCGCCTCCAGCAAGAAGAAAAAGGAGCCATTTTGGAGGCAATTTACAGCACACACTAATTTTGGTAGGATAATTATTAATGTGGAATGTAGGTTTCTTGCTAAAGAATTTTATTTTTAGAAAGTCTTTTTATTTTTTTTAAAAGGTATTTATTTATACATTTTCTTTATACAATACCAAAGGCACATCTCATAGGAACACGAATACGCAAGAAATGTATGTAGCACACCGCCAGTATAGGACAACATATTAAAGTGGAAGTAAACCCTCCTATCGTTTTCAGCCAAGGAAGCTGCCATATTTGCCTCTGTTTAATCTTCAACTGCCACGGTGCTGCACATGTGATCCGTTATGACACCAGCCATTGGATGGTTTGACTGTTTGGTTGAGAGCACAGCCAATGTGCAGTTAGCATTCCCGGCATGCCTTTTTTTTTTTTAAACTGTTAAATCGATGGGTTTACTTCCGCTTTAACAAAAACACTAATGCCACGTACACACGATCAGACTTTCCAGCAGAAAAGGTCTGACAGTCTTCCCCACGGAGTTCTGAATGAACGGACTTGCCCACACACGAACGGACCAAAGTCCATTCATTTTTGAACGTGATGACGTACGACAAGACTAGAAAAGGAAGTTCAATAGCCAATAGCTGCCCTTGCATCGTATTTGGTCCGTCGGACCAGCATACAGACGAATGGTTTTCCAGATAGGAATTGATTCCGTCGGAAAGATTTGAAACATGTTCTATTTCTAGGTCCGTCTGAATTTTTGGTGAAAACCGATGGAATCATTCCACACACGATCGGTATATACGACGGAATGATTCAGTCTGACCTTTTCTGCTGGAAAGTCCGGTCATGTGTACGCGGCATAACACATCCCATATACCCTCCTTTATGGAGGAATATGCCATAGAATAACATATCAGAATGGCTTTAGGTGGGCTGCACAGAGCCCAGAATATTGCTCTTCTATCTTATAACAGAGAAAACATCAAAACACCCACACTAACACATATATACCAATCATACCCCACACCACCACCTACCTCTCCTTCAGGCTGGAGAACCAAGAAGCCCACAACATGGCATTTAGCAAACCACAGATACAACGGTAAAAGTTTGCGTCAACCACCTTACAACTGTAAAGATAGCAGAGTATCCTTCCAAAAGGAGTCCATTATATCAAGCCAGGGCTGTCAGGTTTTTTTTAAGAACCTTTTTGGGCAAGCCCTTCCGTTATACATTAGCTTGAAAACAGGTAAAACAAGGAGCAGAAGCACTTTTCCATCGTAGCAGAATCAATTTCCTAGAATAAAACAGTAATACACAAACAAGAGTTTGAGCATGAGTCCGGTGTATAAAGTCATTCAGCACACCAAGCAGTCCAACCTCTGGAGTGTGTGGTACAGGCAGATGTAAAGTGCTATCAAAAAGATAGAAAATATGTCTTTCCAATAGGTTGAAAGAGCAGGGCAAGGCCAAAACTTATGTAAATGATCTGCTTCCTTAGAACCACAACGGGAAAAGGCAGCAGCGGAGAAAAAGCCCATGCGGGCTAACTTAGCAGGAGGATAGTGCAGGACATGTGATGTATAAAACTTAAATTGTATAAATTGATCATTAGAACCAATAAGATCTTGAAAACAGACCTCTGAGGCCTCCTCCCACCCTTCCTCGGACAGCTCAGGGATCAATATCTCCCACTTCTTCTGAGCAAGTTGAAACGGGATGCACTCAACCGAATGAGAACATGAGTAAACAGTTTAGTGATATCGGGATAGGACAGTAGCACCTGTCATATGGCAATTCTAAGAGCTCTTGGGTCAAACCTCCAAACTGTGCATGAACGGCATGACGCAAGAATAGATATTTGAAAAAGAATTTGTTAGTCACTCCAGTCCGAGCCTTCAAATCCTCAAAGGAAACAAAAACATTAACAAAAATGTAGGAGCCATGGGTGACCCCAAGTCGAGTCCACCACAGAGTCTGGGTGACCCAAGAATTCTGGGAAATTGGGATTATGCCACAGTGGACATTAGGAGACACACCCACTGTTTGTGTTAACACTTTACCCCCCTTGTGCCAAGCCAGCCAGCTGATATCTATTGGAGAGCCTCACGAGCATCGTGTAATCGTAGACCTGTGTAGAGCATCCACAACAGAGGCTTTAGAACCATAAAATGCAGATAGTAAATTGGTGGAGGAATTCGAGGACTCACAGAACCAGTCATAGACAAGTTGTGATGCCAAAAAAAAGTTCCAAAGGTTTGGGCAGGCCAACCCGCCGTCAGATTTTGAAGCTTGGAGAGATTTTTTTTGCAATACATAGGTGTGCCCCTCTGCCAGAATAAGGTGGTCAGAATAGAGTTTTTTGAAAAAAAGTTTCTTTGGCAAGAAAACTGGGGCTGCCCGAAAAACAAACATTTTGGTAAATAAAATAAAAATATTCACACGGTCAGATTGAGAGTAAGGATGAGCTCAGGCGTGTTCACAACCCACACGTGCAGAGCCTGCCAGGAAGTCGGCACTGCACAGTGCTAATCACAGGCAGGGAGACATTTCTCGATTTCTGCAGCCGCGTGTATGCGCGGGAGTGATGTCATTGCGGCTCAGGCCAATCACATCGCTGGAGCCCAGATACCCGAAAATAACACCGGGAGATATGTCGCCAGCCACAGCGGTGTGCCGGGACCACTGTGGGAGGCTTCGATCTAAGGTATTTCATAATGAGCTAGTATGCTATGCATACTAGCTCGTTATGCCTTTGTCTTAAAGGTTTTTTTTTTTTTTTTTTCGTGGGTTTACAGCCACTTTAATCACATAAGAACTTCTATTATACCTATGTCACATATCCGTAAAGTTAATGAAGCTGGCATTAATTAAATGGAGGTGTCACTTTCATTGTTAACTCTTAAATTGTAAAATACAGGCAATGACAGACTAATTTTTTTTTTTTTTTTAAAGTCGAAAAGCATACTTCTTTATTGTAAACCGCTTCATATCTAAACACCTTATTCTAGGTACGAGAGTTTCTTTTCAAATACACTGCAGAGGAAAAGAAAAAAAGTTCTTCTAAAAGGGGAGTGCCTAAAATGCATGTTAAACACCCATCAAATGCCCCCAACCACTGGGCATGACAGGGTGTACTGAGCTGAACAGTTAGATTTAGTGTCACCCAGCACCTTCCTGAAAGTTGCATGCAGTGTTTGGGACACACCATTTCATTCATTGATTTCAGTTGCTTCTTCTGTCAGCCACCTACTGGGAGAGCACTAATGGCCTCTTTACATTTAAGTGTGTGCATTGGAGCTAGCACTAATCTGCATTATTACGCACATTAAAATGCACTACAACAATGTGCTCTGTAGCATGTGTTACAGTGCATTGCCATTCATTCACCAGACACTTAGCATCCATCCAGACAAGAATGTGAGATATCCAGCATTAAAGTGAACATTTTTTTCACCATACATTGAATTCTTTTAAAGCACCTGTATATCAGGATATGAAGGTATTTTAGGACAAATCAGATCATTGATTAACCCATGTTAATAGCAAAGTTGATAAAGCAAAACCATTTGCGATCACCTGAAATTATGAAAAGAGAGGAAAATATATGGCTGCATCCGCCAAGATATTTGTGATCACTAGATGGCACTGGGACTGTATACAAGGGTGCTTTCTCACGGACAAGACCCAACCCCCACCACCATCCAGATTAGAATTCACTTCCCTAGCAGCAATGTGTAATAAAGTATGGCCACATGCAAAGGACAAATTGGCCTTTTTCAAAGATAACCAATTTCCAGATTCTACCAAAGGTTCATTACAGTCCAACTTTAAATACATATATTTCCCAGTACAAACAGTAAAAACAATCTTGAATCAGCAGTGTGAGCAACTGGGCAACAAAGTAGTATTGACCCTTTGTATATGCAGTAAAGCATGCTTGTTTTACTCATTGTGGAACCTAAGGGGTTATTCATTTGCATTGTGTAAAATGGCTGATCCTATCTTCTCTGATCCTCCCCTTCTTTCACAGTCCCCAATCCATCTGCTGATAGAATAGATCCTTGGAGGCACTCAGTTTGGAGAGTATTGCTAGAGAGTATTATTTTTTTTTTGGAACGGTGCATGTGATCGACACAGGGCCAATCAGCACTGCCCAGACAGAAAGACAGGAGTCATGCAGCCTCATAGGACAGCCATAAGAGAATGAAAACTCCCCCTACAAGCTTTAAGCAGTGCTCAGCCGGACACTGATAGAAGTCACAAGACTGCTATATACTTCTGATGAGAAAGGGTAATTAGTAGTTTATATTTACTAAAATAATTGCATTTCCATGTACTGTGTTCTGTGGAAGACCAGCTATAGTGAGTGCAGGGTCCTGGGTTTAGTAAAACTATGCTCCACTACCTTTTTCACCTCGCCCCCTCCCCCAATCCGCAAACACTTACTTGGCTCCATTTCACTGTCACCAGCTCCAGCGTCACTCCCCTCACTTCCAGCTTTCACACAAATTCAAACTCCAGTGAGGAGGAAAAGGGGGCATGGCTTTCCGATGCCGTGTATTGGGGGGGGGGGGGGGTCGACAGATAGTATTCTGTAGATTTAAAGTTTTTTTTTTTTTTACACTTTTTTTTTTTTGTAATCACTTTTATTACTGTCACAAGGGATGTAAACATCCCTTGTGACCGTAATGGGCAGTAACAGGTACTCTTTATGGAGGAATCTGGGGACCCCAATCCCTTCCACTGCACTTAAAAGTATTCAAAATGCCAAGATCAGCGTTTTTGAAAACTTTCTACTTTTTAAAACTGGCGCCTTTAGGATGAGATTAATCAGGAAGTGATGTCATGACACCGTATCCGGGTTAATAGATCCAAGCAATCAGCTTCGTTAGGGTCTCTGGCCAGCCAGAACATGTGTCGGCTGGTCGCTCGGGCCTACCGGTAGGACGGGAGACCCGGGCTGAGTGTCGGAAGGCACCGGGGGGATATCCCCTCTGCTACTTCCTATAACGGCTGAGTGGCTGCTTAGCCACATCGATTGGTAATACAAGAAAGCCGACTGTCCGCTCCAAAGAATGGTACCAGGATGATGCCTGCAACTGTATGCATCGCCCCATTACAAACACTTGAAGCAATAATCGGTAAATTTGTTACAGATACCGATTCTTCAAAAAAAGTGATTATCGGTCGAGCCCTACTGTGCATGTCTATGAACTTGGGTCGCAAAGAAAGCGTGCATGCGCAAGTGCCTCCTTAGTACTCAATTTGCCACAGGAACTACCTAAAACTGAGGAAAAGCCTACAGCACAAGTGGGGACTATAGGAAGAGGGAGAAAGTGGCATTCCTATGCAATATTGTTACAAAAGGCAGGTAAGGGCTCCCTCTTTTTACTTATATTTTTTAAATTATGTAATGATTATTACTAGAATGTTTTACAGGCATTCACTCCAAAGATTAGAAGCCTTAGCTGCATTTATCTTTTTAAATAAACACCAATAATTAACAAATACATGCTCATATATAGATCATAGCCATATTTCTTAAAATCGTACTATAAATGTCAAAAATCAACAGTCTTTCTTTAAATTTGCAAACTTGTTGAAATCAATAGCAGTGATTTATCTTCAGAGTTAGTAAATCCCCACACCTTGTGAAAATCTGAAAATGTGATATGTATAAGCAATCCGTGCCACCTCAGTGCCCACAGAACTCTCACCTTAAGCCCTGGTTCACATTGGTGCGTTTGACATGCGATTTGACATGTCAAATCGGCGGCAATTGCACCGTCCTAGTTTCTGTACTACTTTTTGCAATTTTGGGGTGCGATTTCTATTGACATCTGTGCAGAAACCAACACAGATGTCTGTGAACTGCCGAAATCGGGACTGACATGTGGGAGTGAAATTGTGAACTCGCACAGATTCATTCCCGCAGCTCCGTGTGAACCTGGGTCCAAACTGATTGTAAATATCATGTATATACACCACCGAGGTATTCCAACTTCTCAGATAAGACACATCTAGGCTTCCTATCCACTAGGGTCTCCCTTAGTGGAACAACGGCTCCAGGGAATAAAGGATGTATCCTTTTAAGAACCTATTAATGCGGCCGATAGCCTTGCCCACAGTAGAAGAAAGCGTTAGTGGCAGCTGCGGATCAGCAATATTTGTTTTTTCAGTGGTCTTATTAATTAAAATCACATTCACTGGTAGCACAGGAGTTATTTTGTATCTTTTTTCTTTAAAAAAAAAAAAAAAAAAAAGTATCAAAAACATACAAGAATGCATATAAAACTTTGCTGCAACTTCAAAAAGGTAACTTCTTTCTCTTGTTTCTACTGAAGGCTAACTGAGGTAGAGTTATCCTTTAAAACTGAATTACAGTTAAGCCAGAATCCCTGTTTTCTGTGGAACAAGAACATCAGGCACTTTTCTCAGAGGTTATTTCCGTACCATGAAGCATAGCAGCATACCTAAATATAACTTCTTTTAAATCATTGTTCTGCAGTTACAATGGTCTCCCGAGAAGCCTCTTGCTGCTCCACACATTGGGACCAATTTGTGGAGTGCATCTATACACCTGTATACACAGAAAAGCAAGTTCAAACCTAACAACTTCACCTACTTTAAATCTGAATAATTTATCAAAATAATGCAGTGTATTAGAGGAACATGCATTTTATTACACTCTGCCTAGAATAAAGCCAATCAGTGATTTCAAAATAAGAACCTTCAAACTTATTAAAGTGATAAAGCCCCGAACCTTCTCTACTCAAGTCCTCTGCCTGCGCTGCTGGCTCCTTCTCTTCTCCGTGTGCCACCATAGGAAGATGCTTCATATTGTGGCACACCTACAGGTGTAATCCCAAGCCACGCTGTCTGCATCCATTTACAAAAAGATTTGACTGGCAGCAGCAGGAGCCCATGGCTCCCACTGCTATCAATCGTCCTGAGGTACTGCTCCTGAGCACAGATGGACTTATAAGATTTCAAACATACTGGGCTTAAAAAAAACGCCAGTTCCCTTGGCAGAAAAAAAACAAACGCTCACATAAAAAGCATTTTTGTACACGTTTTGGCACGCATAGTGTTTTTTTTTCCGTTTTTTTTTCCAGAAAACTTTAATCAAGAATGCAAACCAGAAGGGGTTTTTTTTCCCCCCCACTTCCAACCGCTGAACCTAAAAGAAAAACTAAATTTTTACACACGGTTTACAGTTTGTTTGGGCCAAGGTGGCCCAAAGGAACTAAGTCCCTCACTAACACGTGATGCCGCTGGAGGTGTGGTATGAATTGTATGTAACTGAGGCCACATACAGCATACTGCACTGTGTTCTGGGTGTGAGCCGAGACCTTCCCTGTCTCATAGCTGGAACACAGAAGAGTCTACCGCTGCGGCGCGCAGCTGCTCAGAGCAAACAATGTATTCTAGTAATAAATATAAAGTTTCCTTTGATTGGCTGAGTCAGAAGTTGTGACATCATCAGGCAACCTCTCCGACTCAGCCTTAGAGGAAGCTTTGTATTCATTGCTAGAATACATTGCTTGCCCTGAGGGGCTGAGCACCGCTGCGATAGACTCTTCTGTGTTCCGCGTATAAGACAGGAAGGTCTCGGCTTGCACCAAGAACACAGTGCAGTATGCTGTATGTAGCCGCAGCTGCATACAGTTTATACTGCACATCCAGCGGCCTAAGTTAGTGAGGTTCATAGTTTGTTTGGGCCAGCTTGGCCCAAACGAACTATGAAAAAGTGTATGGAAAAAAAATTGATTTCTTCTTTAAAATATGCATCTAAAACGTCATAATGTGCATGGACAGATAGGATAACAGTGAGCTGCTTCTACATGGAAAACGCAACAGTCCTGTAGAAATCAGCATTTTTTAAGCCAGTGTGCACGGACCCTAAGGGGGAACCTGGGAAGGTGTACACCGAAGGGTTTTTACTTGAATGCAATAGTAAAAAAAACCTTCTACCTTTACAACCACCAGAGGCTCGGTTCAGACTCCAGGGGGAATTTACTAAAACTGGAGCAGCTGTGCAGTGATCAATCAGCTTTTAATTTCAGCTTGTTCAGTTAAGCTTTGAAAATAAAATCTAGAAGCCGATTGGTTACTATGTACAGATGCTCCAGAATCTGGCTGCTCCAGTCTTCGTAAGTTCCTTTCTCTATATGCTATGTTGTATGTTACTTACGTCTAACAACTACATTCTACGTGTTATGTTGTTAAAAACTCCATTATCTCAATAGGTGCTAGTTGCCAATTTTACAAGTAATTTAGTGAAGTTATTTCTTTTAGGTAGGCTCAGACAAAGTGTTAGTTCTAGGTGTGTTCACTTTGCAAAGCAAAGCATGAAATGAATAAGTATATGGCTTTAAACATAATAAATAATTGGCTCATGTTCTATTAACCGCTAAAGGCCACATTCACTTTTCAGTATGATGTGGTACCATTCATCTTTTCTTTCCTTTGCACCCCCCAGGGTGCCTAAGATCGTTCCCAATCCTAACACAATTGGACATCATTTGTTTAGAATTGAGAGACTAAAATATTATAATTAATATAAAATACTAAAATACTATTTGAACACATGCCACAAAACTGTACTTTCATTTCAGCACAGCCATAGTGTGTGCTACATCCACTTTAGGACCCCAAATTCTATATTAGTATTATGCCCAGCATTCCCTCATGCCGCCTATACTTGACAAACCCCTCATGGACACAGGTAGTCCATTCTAACGGGCTCCCAACTGAACCTCTATAGAAGTAAATACAGGCAGTCTCCTACTGTATGTTTAGGAAATGGCTTAACGTGGTACTAAAGGCAAAATCAAAAAATTGACATATGTGATGTAGTCTTTATGAGCATTAACACGGTTTTTCTGAGCCCCCCTGTAACTTAATTTTCTACCTGTTGCTCCTATGGTTATTTTTCAACTTCTTTTACAGGCCAAGCTGTACAGCAAAGGTAAAGCTGGATGCTAAAACTTTGCAACAAACCATTTACCACTGACAGGGGTACTTACAATAGTCATCTTTTATTAATTTCTGCAAAACCTTTATCTCAAAAGGGAACAAATGTTTATGTAACTGCTTAAGGCCCCTTTCACACGGGGCTGCCCGTATTTAGCATCCGCTTGCTTAGCGGGGATCGCTCCGTTGATCCCCGCTGATGACAAGTCTGTCTCTTTAGGGACGCACCAGTCGGAGAGTCCGATCTCCCCTATGGGGGGGATCGGATGATTAAGGACCGCCTGTCCGTTTTCATCCGATCCGCCAGACGGATGGTAAATAGGACATCCATCCGTCTGGATTTTGCGGTTCGGGGCGGATCGGATGTCAGTGGACATGTCACCGCTGAAATCCGACGCTCCATAGAGACAATGGAGCCGCCATTCAGATCCGCCTGAAAAAAACTGACAGGCGCATCTGAACAGTCCGCAGATGTGAAAGGGGCCTAAAAAGTGATAGCTGGAATTAGGCTTTCATTAGTCACTTTTGTAAAGTCCCTACCCTCTACAAACAGTGATACTGTCCCTGTTGCTCCTTCATAGCAAACTAAAAACAGAAAACGAATGCGGTTTTTGGGTTTAGACGTGCTTTATAACATTGGTTAAAGTGGATGTAAACCCAATGTCATCCTTTCTAAACTACTGCCATAGTGCTTATCTATAAGGATATACATGCCTCCTGCATGTATCTTTACCTGTCAAATGTCTCCCCTCTGTTATGAGACCTGAAAAACTACAGATTCTGTGGGTGGGTCTGTTGTCTGGAGCTTGGTGGGTGGAGTTGTGATGTCAGTAGACTCCCCGCCCACCTCTACACTCCCCTTGTCAATGCATTTTCTCCTGTGCATTTCTTACACTGAACTTCTGCTATGATCACTAACATCCAGTGAAAAGAAAGGAAAGTAACCACATGACTTCAGCATGCCCAATTATGTTGAGGCGTGGAACATCCAATCCTGGCAGAGCAGCAGAAGAAAGGAGTGGGGGAGGGAATAAAAAAATAATGCATGTCTCTTAGGCTAGTGCACGAGATATGTAAATCACCTGTCACTCACAGTAAGGGGGAGGATTTGACAAAGTTTTTCTCTGTTTGTCAAGATCTATCTCACTGAACAATAAAAGAGGATTGCTCAGAGCTGGATTAACTCTTTGTGGGGCTCAAATGATAGGAAAACCTTATACTCTACATTATGACATCAAAAAAAAAAAAATGTTGGGTTTACATCCACTTTAATACAGATTATTGCTTTAAAATAGCTTTTTCTTTCAGCGAAAAGGGTGGAATAGCAAAGCAACCATCACACCTTTATTACAAGTGCCCTCACAAAGACTTGTGTGCCTTGTTCTGAGAGGAAAGCGGAGGCAGGACTAGGACTGGAGAAACTACAAGTATGATTATCTGACTGCATATCATTTTCAGTGACCTAAATTGAGCTTTACCAAGCTTTTGTAAGCGCCTGGAACTTTTACAAAATATGTGATATTACTTTTCTCCCCTTTTAGGTAAACCATTGTTTAAATTGCCTTTCATACAGAGCAGTAAATGGATTACGGCCAGTGTTTCTAGTTGACAATATTTACACAGAACATTGCTTCTTAAGTGTTAGCAGTGAAGAGGATAGACAAAAGATAACCAACTACGTACCATTCTCATTATACAGTATCTATTTAGACTGCAATATATTAAATGTACTTCTAGATACTTCTGCTTTGTACATTTAACTTTGAGAGTAAAACAACGCCAGCAGTCTATTTGCTCATTAAAGCACAGAGTGAAGCATAAGGGCACCACAGGATAAGTATTATGAAAGTTCTCTTATGCCTAATACACATTAATCAGTTTTTTTCATTCAACCCAGCAAAAAAAGAAAGAAAAAAAGGAGATTGCGATACTAACTATCTAATGTTAGTATAGCGATCTCCCCGCTGAGCTATTGTGTTGTCACAGGGGCACTGCCCACTGCCCCTCCCCCCCCCCCCCCCCCGCCAGAACACACCAATGTGCACTATCAGCCATTGGCTTACAGCGCTAAGCAGATATCGATCGGATGCTGGTTTGCAAGCATGCCCGTTCGGCTGGCTACTGTTGGACAGGCTGGTGTACACACTGGCCAAATGTCGGCCGGTTTCCGTTGAACCGGTCGATATTCGGCCTATGGGTACCAGGCATTATACAACAAAAATGTTATTATGTTCAGCACAACCTAGTATTTACAGACATCAAGAGAAATACACATAAGCAGAATCAAAGTCCCTATTCACACCTGAGATTTTGTAGATCAAAGCTCCAAAACGTTCATTGAAAATCTTAAAAGCATCCGATCAATATCTGCTTAGCGCTGTAAGCCAATGGCTGCTAGTGCACACTGGGGTGTTCTGGCGGGGGGGGGGTGAATTCCACCTTTCTTTTCACTAGAACTGAATGTAATGATCAATCCCAGCATAGATCATACCTCTGTACCATGCTGCTCTGTTGTCTGCAGATCCCCTAATATTCTGGGTTTAGTTGTGGTACAAAAAAGGTACCATGACACTCTGTATATCCTGCTGATTGACCCTGTCCCTTCCACAGCCCCTTCCTGCAGCAGCTCAAGTCTATAACACTGCAAATGATGTAACTTTCTTCACAGCTCTGATGGTGGGTGGGATTGAATACATCCTGATTAACATGCAATCCTGCCCAGTCACACCTAAAGGAGGAGTCCAAATTACCCAAGTCCCACCTCACAGATCACAGCATTAGTTAAAGCGGACCTTCAGTCATTTTTTCAACTTTCCATCTATAAAATCCTCTGCCCTTGTTACTTTGGATAGTAAAATATTATTTTTTTTCTGCCAGTTAATACCTTATACAGCCCACTTCCTATTCCTTGACTGCTCATTAGCCTAGGCTTATGACATCATACATAGCTCTTTCACTCTCATGAGGGGGGATGAGTCATAAGAGGGCCAACAAGTGCTGCAGGGCTGGAGGTGTGCCTCTGTAAAATCCAAGAAGTAAACAGACAACAGATTTAGCTGCCCACAGTTAAAATGGTTGCAGCCAGACTCAGTGGAGGGAGATTTCTGCAGCATATTTGGCAAGTACAGAATCACAGTATATATAAAATAATATGCAAAGTGGTTGGAGGAAAGCGTCAGAATGGCAAAGATGTTTTTATTACAAATTATGTGCGCAGACTGCGGTTCCTCTTTAAGAAGGAAACCCCTTTATAGCATGTTCTGAAAGCTAGCTGTGCTGCTGCTGGACAGGATTTAATGGATCACAATTACGATTTAACCTGCCCAGTTAAATATGCAGACCAGTGTAAAAAAGGAAGAGTACCTCCTCTCAGATCCCGCCCTCCCAGAGCTCTGCTGTGAACTGATTAATTTACATATGAAGGGAACACCTTCCTAATAACATCCCATAGCCCTTCCTCTGTAATCTTGCAGTAATCCATTATTCGTCGGCATGCTGCAAGACAGAAATGATACAGGAGAAGGTGTGACATATTTACACCGTTCACCACCCACATGAAGGCTCAGAAATGCCCACAGTCCCTGGGACTCACCCACATCAACTCCCAGAACTGGTACAAGTGACTCCCATAGCCCGCCCCCTGAGGCTAGAGAAGCTCAAAGGATCATGGGAGATGACTGGAAAAAAGAAGGAAACAGGAAGTCAGAGAACTTTGAAATTCAACCAGGAGAAGGAGTGACATCACAGACACAGAAAGCTGCTGGAGGAAGGAACCAGCTAAAGGAGGGAAGTTGCACAAACTGACAGTGGGAATGTGATTCATTTACATGCACAATGCATCTGTTTTGGGGAGGGAAAGCTGGAGTTCTTCTTTAAGGTTTTCAGCCGTACCTGTTCAGACCTGAGCGTCACATGACACTTTTAGCTCAGGAAAAAAAAAAAATACACAAGCTTCTTTTGAGCTACAAGCTTCAAGCTTTTTTGGGCCATGTAAATTGCAATGCCCCACAAAAAATAAAAAATAAATAAAAAGGAAGAAAAAGAAGTGTATTTCTATCAACAAATTTTCCAAGATAAGAAAGACAATGGCAACTTTACTTCCGCCTCCTCAAACATAGCAACACACGGAGGATGTGTCCTACTAATAACCAGTAAGAAGCTTCCAGTAAGTGACAGCAAGATAAAGTCAGATATCCTAATCTGTATGCTTAATCCAGCTCCACAAAGAGTTAAAAAAAAAGTAAGGCCAAAGCTTCTTTGGCCATACTTCTCTTCTGGATCCCAGGAGTGCACTTACTTTTGCTGTCCTGTGACCCAGAATCAGCCCTCAGCTGACATCATAGCCATTTTAGGCTCTGGAGAGATCCTGAAAAGGTCATGATCCACCCACATGTCTGATTGGCAGCTTGCTCAGCCTCTCAGTACACAGCTGAAAGCCTGAGACAGCTGCTCCTGCCCACTCCCCAGTTTGGCTCTCCAGTGAGCACTGGAGGGGCAGAGCAGAGAACTCAAGCTCTCTCTGTGACTGAATACAGTCCTGCGGCTTGAAAGGAGTAGAGAGAGTGCAGGGCAGTAACAGCAATAGTAGCCCATTCCCTGCTGCCAGACACAGCAGCCTTGTAGACCAGGGCGCTACACATGAAAGCTCACCTGCCTCCGCCATCCTTGGGTTTTTGCTCTCTTGCAGTTTTGAGTGTTAGAGGGAGGCTGGTACAGATGCAGTTTGTGGTTTGTATTCTGGGCATCACAACTCTTCATGGCTCGGCTCATCAATCCGTCAGTCGGTCTGTGATGCTGTGCTGTGGATGCTCACTCTGTACCTTGGTGCTGCTCTTCCTCTTCCCAAATGTAAATCTGGAACATTTGTATTTAATAAACTTTGGCACTTTTCACTGATCCAGCGCCTTGGTCCCTTTGTTTTCTTGCAAGCCTCCGAGTCTCCCTTGGATCCGAATTCACCAGGAGCTGCGGATCCTCATCTCCCCCGTCTAACGTCCCCCTTTAGGATTCATCCTATACCTACCTCCCCTCTCTGGCTGGTCGTTTGATGTTGTCAGCTGTGAATCTTCCCACCACCACTTTGCTTTTCTTTATATTTTCTTTTGCATTTGAAAATTTATTGTGAGGATTTAGTTTGTGCTTCTGGCACATCATTTTTACAGACCTGAGAATGGGTGGTGCTGTGAGACAGGTGAGCATTAACCATTTTCTGACCAGCCCCTATAGACAAAATAAAGCTACAGTGCAGTCATCCAGTTCTGGGAGGGTGTCTATTGGTGTCCTCCCAGAACTCCGCCCCCTGCATGCCCTGAGGGCACACTTTGTGGTCCCTGTGTCAGTTGGACACAGCTGATCACAGATCAACGTAAATCACAGCGGCCCTTTACCATGTGATCAGCTGTGTCCAATCACAGCTGGTCACATGTAAACAGATGCAGGTAATCAGCGTGTCCTTTCATCAGCACTGTCAGTGTGCGAGGAAAGGAGAGCCGGTAACCGATTATCTATCCTGTGACGGGGACATTTACACCGATAAACACACAGGTTGTAAATGCAGTTTGTTTGCCCACATCGGATCGCATTGTACAGACGTACCATGAGATCTGGTTGCAATGCATTTCCAAAAGTAATACATGTACTACTTTTGATGCAGTGCGCTGTGAATTTAACTTATTTAAAAAGAATGGTCGGGGGTCGCACTGCACAGAACTGCATGTGAAGCACACAGGAACATGCAGCACGACCCTGTGCGATTCACATGCAGTTCCTAGTGTGAGTGGACCCTTAGTGCCGGTTCACACAGGGGCCGCCTGACAAGTCGCGCTCCGTTCTGTACTATTGAACCGTTCTAATAGGAGCGGCTCAAGTTGTTCCGACTTAGAAAAAGGTTCCTGTAATACTTTGGGACGACTTCAGGACGACTTGCATTGACTTCTGTACAGAAGTCATTTTGCAAGCCGCCACTGAAGTCGTGTGCAGATCGCCTTGCAAAGTCGCGCTGCTAGTCGGGCTGCCCCTGTGTGAACCGGCACTTAGGGTCTCCCCCCTCATTTTCAAAACAGAGACTGGTCATTTTAAAGATGCATTTAATTTAAAGTGGTAGTAAACCCGCTGAAAAAAATTCTACTTTAAGTACACCTGTAAGGCAAAAGGCATAATGAGCTAGTATGCACCGCATACTAGCTCATTATGAAATACTTACCTTAGAACGAGGCATCGGTAACTCACCTGGTCCACGCCGAGGTCGCTGACATGTTGCCTCGGCGTGTCTTCCGGGTATCGCGACTCCAGCGCTGTGAGTGGCTGGAGCCGCGATGTCGTCACTCCCGCGCATGCGCACGGGGGACTTCTTCCCGGCAGTGTTCGGATTCTGCCGGCCCATCAGCCGAGAATCCCCCGTGCGCATGCGCCGCTGCAGTCAGCGGCGCATTACACGGGGAATATCTCCTAAACGGTACAGGTTTAGGAGATATTTTTTTTACCTACAGGTAAGCCTCATTATAGGCTTGCCTGTAGGTAAAAGTCATTTTTTTAACTTTACAACCACTTTAATGACTACGGTACATTAACTTTTTATATCCTTTTTGGCCACTTGTAAGTTGAAAGGCAATGCAAACAGATTTTTTCATGTAATTTGGACAGCCAGAAAGCAGCATCCAAATATCATATGCCTGAATATTGGTTGTGCTAACACATCACGTCATTTCTGTGCTTATCTAAACTCCTGCCACGGCCCCCCAAGTAATGCAAAGTATTATTTGCATAGTCACCACAGCTTTAACCTGTGGGAAAGAAGCCTAAACAGGAGCGCGGCTGGTGTCAGCGCTACTAATACTAAAAAGTCTCATTCAAACTCCACACCTCACCCTCCATCTCTACCCCTAAGGTAACACTAAAGCAACATATGGGGAAAAAAAAAAAAAAAAACCCTTGCTCGCTGAGATGGAAAATGTCTTCCTGATAAAACTTATTACAACCCATTAAAAACCCATCTCTGGGTGAGCATCAGTCAAGAAGAAAATGCCAGAAGCAACGTAAAGTCCAATATCATTTACTGCATAAAATGAAATTAAGATATTGTTAGAGGTTTTAAAAATCTCCAGCGGCACAAGAAAATAAATATATATTGGCAGACATTACATCTCAAAAAATACCCTACAATAAACCAGCCATTGTTTTAAGCTCCCTACATATCCCAGAAGCTTCATCCTTGTATGGAATAATTGAAGTTTTTAAATATTTAATTAAACAGCTCTGTTTTCACCTAAACCACTATTCACCTCTCTCACCTAGGACATCGCCTCACCCATGTTCCACAGGAAATGACGCTTCCCTTCACCTACCAAATAAACTGCACAGCAAACAATGTATAAACCTTTATGCATAAAGAAAAAAATCTGAAAACACGAAATATTAGGTCAGAAAAGGTTATGCATGAAAAGCTTGTAGAGTACTATGCATAAGGTAAAGAAAAAACAAATGTGTTAAAAAAAATATGACAAATACAACACAGAAAGTTCTAATCTTTCATGCATCAAGTGCGCCGTGTCTCTCATTATCTCCTCCTACCCCTTACTCACCAAGTAGAAATCATAGATAATCAAGCGTTTCCTTCTTTCTTTGAAGGGCAGAGCCGCTTCTAATGGAAATCTGCTACCCAACCAGCAGCTCACAGATTTTAGAAGCTGTAATTCAGAGATCAGAAGCCGTAATTTTATGTTTTACCTTCATATAAATCATATGGGGAAATCTAATATTGCATCTTTTGTAGTCTGAAATAATGTTGTGTGTGTTCAGCAAGGTAAACAGCAGGACACAGTTCTGAGGCTTTCATGGGGTTAGTGGGAGTCAGGTATTGGACATTTTGTTACATGGAGGAGAAAGTCTAAAGCACCTGGGAAATTCCCAATAAAGGGCCCCAAATACCCTCCTGCTGGAAATCTAGAAAGGCATATACTTGCCTACACGGCTCATCGGAGACTCATTGAGTGTTCTTGCCTAGCAGTCACCGTCTCTTCTAAAAAACAGTCAGTGGGGTCAGGTCCTGCTCCTCACACACTGCGCAGAGCAAGGGAAATACATGCAGCAGAGCCCCAATGAGGCCATGTATCCATTAGAAGCGCAGCTTAGCTAAATCTTTTTTGTTTTGTTTTAGAACCTGCTGTCAGGTTTTTGTTGCTGTTCCTATAGCCAATAAAAGGTATACGTAAACCCTAAATCCACTTATCAGCATGCATGACATCATGCATCACTATATAAAACTTTTTCAGGCAAAAGGTTTTTTTTTTTAATGAAAAAATTGCAACATTTCTCACCCAGAGATGCTGCCAGTAATAACAATTGCCGTTTCAGGCTGAGAACGCCAAGTCGCTGCCTTGCAATTACAGCAGTGCTGTCGGGGCTCATTTACACTCGCATCGCCTTTAACACATGATATGTTTTTGAGGCTTCAGCAATGCTTCTTTGAAGCTTTAATGAAGCTTGGAAAATACCATGTGGGTGTTGAATTTCTAATTGTTTTAAGGGGACCTGCTCAGTGGTACCCCCACTTAGTAGATCACCAGCTCATTAGTACCCTCATTCAGCAGATCCCCAGCTTATTAGTAGTATCCTCGTTCAGCAGATTTCTTGCTCATTAGTAACCCCCAGCTCTGCTGAACCCCCCCCCGCAGTAGTAACCCCCCCCCAGCTCTGCTGAACCCCCCCCGCGCAGTAGTAACCCCCCCCCCCCAGCTCTGCTGAACCCCCCCGCGCAGTAGTAACCCCCCCCCCCAGTAGTAACCCCCCCCCCCCCACGCTCAGTAGTAACCCCCCCCCCCAGCTCTGCCCCCCCCCCCCCCAGCTCTGCTGAACCCCCCCCCCGCGCAGTAGTAACCCCCCCCCCCCCCCCCAGCTCTGCTGAACCCCCCCCGCGCAGTAGTAACCCCCCCCTGAACCCCCCCGCAGAACCCCCCCCAGCATAGTAACCCCCCAGCTCTGCTGAACCCCCCGCGCAGTAGTAACCCCCCCCCTCTGCTGCTGAACCCCCCCCAGCTCTGCCCCCCCCCCCCCCCCCCCAGCTCTGCTGATTCCCCCCGCGTGCAGTAGTAACCCCCCCCCCCCCAGCTCTGTTGAACCCCGCGCAGTAGTACCCCCCCCCCAGCTCTTCTGAACCCCGCTCGCAGCAGTAACTCCCAACTCTGCTGATTTCCCCCCCCTGCGCAGTAGTAACCCCCTCCTCTCTCCAGTCTTCAGTCACCTCCCACTATATTAATCCCATTCTGCTCACCACATGCGACATCTGCTATTTTTTCCTGCTCCAGTCCCACAGCTATGCTGATCCTCTGCCACTCAGTCCTCTTTCACCGGTCCCTGCTCACCATGTGTGCCATCTGCTAGCTGCTCTCCTCCAGTCGGGACCACGCTAACTTTTCTGCTGCTCTACGCTGCACACAAGATGTAATGTCTGCACCAGACACTTCCAGAATATATACATATGAACGGAAAGGGACTGCTGGTGACATCTTTCCGGTTTGCATGTTGGTTTCCCAGTGCATCCTGGGATCTCTCATACCTGCAATACCTCCAAAACAAAGCAACGCGAACACTGAATAAAAGCCCCTCAAATGCTCCAGGTGCTGCAAGCGAGCATTGTCATAGACGTCTATAGAGGCTTTGGAGACACTTTGCTTCAAAAATATACCCCTTCCTACTTTCTTGGTTTTTTAAAGTGAACACAGCGTGTGAACAGGACTGTATTCTAACAATTTTATTTAGTGACAGAGGCTCTGGTTGGCATTCATAGTGCTTTAAAAAAAAGTGTGTCCAATTCTACATTTTGAAGCAAGTGTAAAACGAACCCTTAGTCTCCAGTTAATGCTTCTCAAGTTGACCATCAGGATGACGTTCAGGCCTATGCATGCCTCCTGCAAACCTGATAAGCAGGCTGACAGACAACTGAAGAAGCACATACAGGAGGCTGACAACACTGCCAACTGCTAAGTGTTAAGTGTTGTCAGCCTGCAACAAAAAATGCTGGTACTGGCAAGATCTCCACATAGAAAGACTTGGCCCCGACCCCAGCATCATTGGATTTGATTGACAGCAGCGGGAGCCAATGGCTGCGCTACTATCAATCTATCCAATCCGGACACAAGACACCAGCTAGCTAGAGCTGGTGTGCTTGTTCCCGGTCGGAGAAAGACAGCGTTCAGCCAAGTAAACCGGGGGGCAGGGGGGCTGCAGCACTACAGAAGGTTTTTCACCTTAAATGCATAGAATGCATTAAGGTGAAAAACCATGAGGGTTTACAACCCCTTTAAAAAAAAAAAAAAAATACGTATACAGCGAGACATGATGCTAAAGAAACTGAAACATAGATTTGGACATATTGTAGTAGATTTTTCCTTACTTCCCTTGGGGTCTCCCAAGACAGGAAGGGAGCTGAATCTCCCCCCAATGGTGGCACATGCAGTAATAGTAGTAGGAAATGGAGAGACCCTTAGTCGGGTTCCTCTTTCTAAGGAATGAGAATACCCAATAAGAGAGGGAAACGTACTCTAGTTCAATAGTGGTCTCTATGGAACTACATTAAATGTCCTTTTCTTAATGTCTGAAGGACAAGCTATTATCTTTCCTTGCACCATCCATCACATCTTTGATGCAAGAGGAGTCAGTGTTGACAGATTGTAGATTTTTATTGCCGTTTGTGTCCTCATTAGTAAACAAGGCGATTGACAAATGATATTACGTCCTCCCCATTCTCAGGCCTCATGCACACTGGACATTAAGACAAAGTTATAAAAAACGCCAGTAGCTTTGCAGTGAGTTTTTCAACGTTTTTACAATAGCGTTTTTTAGCGTTTTTTTTTTTTTTTTTTTGCGTTTTTACACGTTAGCGTTTTTTTCATGGATCAAAAACGTTAAAAAAAGGCTGGTGAGCCACGTTTTTGAGCACTTATCTGCGTTTTTTGACATTAGAGCGTTTTTACAGCTGAAAAACTCCTCTCAAAACCCACTAGTTTTGGGGTTTTTTTAAAGCCAAAAAATGCCCCAGCCAAAAACTGCCGATAACAGCCTATGTGTGCATGAACACATAGGATAACATGATGGGGAATTTATTGACTGTAGAAAAAAAAAAAAAATGTCTGAAGCCAAAAACAGCTGCTGTAAAAATGTCCAAATACTTCCAGTGTGCATGAGGCCTCAAACGAACATGCACACTTAGATCATGTTTGTACCCTGTACATGAGTCCAAAAGCAAAAGTTTCTCTTTTCTTCAACAGAGGTATCCAAGGCAGTCCGTCTGTCTTGGTACTCCATAAATATCAGATCAATTAACAAGAGACGTACAAGACTGTCAAGGAAATATGACAGTAAGCAGTGGCAAGCTTTTTAATCATTTTCTAAAGAAACCAGAATATTCCAGCACTTCAGATAAGTCCATGGAATTCGCCCAGCTCCGTTATATATCAAAATATTTTCCTCCCTATTTCCACATTAAAAGCATGTAGAAAAAGCTGGGAGTACAGAAATCTCGAGTGCAATATATAGTGGATACTGAATAAAAGCTTTATGGAAGTCATTCTTTTCATTCACATCTTTTTAAATAAAATTGTGGGCAGACACACTGTGGAGGAAAATTAAGCAGAGGGTGGCAATTCTGAATAGAAAATAGGACTGGCCTCCTGCTTTCACATAAGAGCCGTCACATTTAGAAAGCCGATCCAAGCTGCGATTTTTATTCTTACATTTTATGACCAGTTTTCACAATATATCTAGTTTAAAGTAGAACTCCACCTCCCTGTCACAATTTATAAAAAGATTAGTGTTTCACACATATCTAGGATGGTAAGAGATGGGAAAAAGAAAAAAAAAAAAAAAAAAAACGTTTTCCTCAGTGCTATGGGGGAAGCACTTATATCCAGTTATCCATTTATTTATTTATTACAGGTACTTGTAATAATGATTTTTTTTTTAATCGACTAATTTTCAATTATAACGCACATACAGATCCAACTACTTTTAATCTGATTTCCTTGCATTGCAACTCTGCATTAGTCAGTGGTAAATGTGGTATACACTATATACAATCACCCGACACTAGTTAGTTTCCACAATCCATGACTTAACTTCACAGTTCACACAAATACTTTTTAAATGCAAACTGTAGCACTGACGCAAGTCATTTTTTTTCCCCACAGTAGCGCGACAATCCATCCACCTCCGGTCTAACTAATCACTCTCACCTTATGGCATGGACCCCTGTGCAAACAGGTGGTCATGCAAGCGGGTATGAAAAGGGTTAACACGGACCATAAACTTCTCTCACGTCTCCTTAGATCTCAGCAAGGACGCCAGGTCATGGGTAGAAAGAAAAGATCTAAGTGCTCACCGCTTAAGTAGAAGATTCAATTTTTGTGTTCAAACACAAACTACTCACATAAAGATGATAAAAACACAGCATGTAAAGCCGACAATCGCGTTAGTTCCGTAGGGCAGCAGCGAGTGACGCCATGCGTAGCTCCTCCCCCGGACACGTTATGTACAATCAGAACTTCAACGTCACTGGACTCCTCCCCCCCTTCCCTTAATTAGCAGGCGGAGGCACTTGGGGAAGGGGGAGGAGTCCGGTGACGTCGATGTCCGTGGCGTCACCAGATCTCCGACAGAACTCCCTGAAGACCCGGAAGCTGGCGGAGAGGTGAGTACTGATCAAAAGAATTTTGATCGATCAAAAAAAATTTACGATTAATCGTGGAATTAATCTTTAATTTCCACAGCCCTAGAAAAAAAGAAATGGCTGGAAGATGTGAAGCAGATAAAGTGATTTTTGTTGGGCACACATTATGAGAGCGGATAACAGCTTTGTTCTGTGAATACAGATTGTCAGTTCTCTAGGAACCAGTAACATCATAAGTCAGCGGACATAATACATACTCATGAACAATATATCATGAGAAAGCAGCATGATATGGCCCACACAATGGTTATACGAAGGTGACCCATCTACTTTGTGACATAAAAATGTATTTATGATTAGAAGCCTCCCTAACAAAAAGAATATAAATTTATGACAGCTATGCTTCAAAATTACTAACCAACTGTTTACTCCTGTTTTATAATCTCACCTGGACCCATTGCTATTTACAGAGATGGGGCTCCTTCTCTTAGTAAGTAATCAGTAAAAAGAATTGTCAGCTCTCAAGTGGCAGCCTGCAACACACATTCCATCAGAACAAGCCACTACACCCCATTTCCAACATGCAGCAATTCATTAAAGCTGTATAAAACCCTAAACCAAAAATGTAATATATTCAATAGATGTGGTGGCTGCCTTCATTTTCTGTTTTTAGGCTTTTATCCCCTCTGTTTTTACCTGGCGATCTGGCCAGTTATACCTCCTGTATTAGTGAGACACAATTCTGGAGGAACTGGCACAGAAGGCTTAGCAGACAACAGCATTGTCAGTCTGCGGGGGAGGGGCGTGTTAAATGCAATAGCAGATTTAAATAATCCAACAAACCGAAGCCAAACTCCATCTGAGAATTTATAATCAGTTATAGCAAAACATTTTTTTTTTCCCCTTTTCGTATAAAGACTTAAAATGAATACATAAAAGCTGATCATTTTAATGACCCCTGCCAATGTTAAATGACTTGTCTCATTCATGTAAACCAAACTGCAGCCTGTAGGCCGGATGTGGCCCTTTCCTTGCCCTTTGGTCACTATTCCTCCCACTGATAGGAGGCATTATTCCTCCCACCATCAACAAGGTTGAGGCATCATTCCTTCCACTGACACCAGTAGTGGGGCACTGACACCAACAATAAGGCCCTATTCCTTCCACTGACATCAATGACTGCGTGCAATTCCTCCCACCAATACCAACGATGGGCCATTATCCCTCCTCCTATGATCCACACGTGCTTTGTCATGTTTTACTCCTACTGACCACCAAGCAAGCCTAAGGAACTGTTTACTCCCACTGACACTAGGGAATTCCTTCTTCCACCGGCCATAGTCCGGCCACCCTCCACGTTGCCTTTTGCATGTTACAGAAAATTACAGCAGCTAAAGACTGAAATTCAAAAGTAACTTTAAGGACATTAAATTACAACATGGCTTAAGTAACAAAATTATATACAAACATATTTTTTATTCTGTGTGTAGCGCCGGCACTTTTTCAAAGTGCCTCGCTATATGTAAATTTAGTTTTTGCCCAATACTACAACTGAGTTTTGGGGTTAATTATTCTAGGTTATACTTTGGCATTAGTTTGGCTGGGCTGTATTAAGGTTCTGCCTGGTCATAGGTGAGGTGAGCACCTTTGACAGGCCTGAGAACGCAGTCTGGTTGGACGCATTGGGTACCAATCTTTCCCCGGAGCCAATCAGTGGGCGCGTCTTGCCACGCTGTGTATTCCGGGGAGAGGGTATTTAACCACTTGCCGACCGGCGCACGACGATATACGTCGACAGAATGGCACGTACAGGCAGGAGGGCGTATATATACGTCCCTCCTTTAGCCTGTCCGTGCCATCGGAGACCCCCGCGATCGTCTCACGGGGCGGCTGAACGGGGAGATGCAGAGATAAACAGCATCTCCCCGTTCTGCCTAGCAACTAGTGACGCTGATCTCTGCTCCCTGTGATTGGAGCAGAGATCAGCATTCACTAGCTGACAGCCACGCCCCCCCACAGTAAAAAACACATCCCTAGGCATACTTAACCATTACACTGCCCTCTTGTGGTTAACCCCTTCACTGCCAGTGTCATTTATACAGAAATCAATGCATTTAAATGCATTAATTGCTGTAAAAAATGACAATGGTCCCAAAAATGTGTCAAAAATGTCCGATGTGTCCGCCATAATGTCGCAGTCACAAAAAAAAATAAAAAAATAAAAAAAATAAAAAAATCGCAGATCTCCGCCATTAACCGCTTCCCGACCGGCCACTGAATGTATACGTCAGCAGAATGGCACGGGCAGGCAGAATCACGTACCTGTACGTGATCGTGCATGTGCCTGCCCGGGGGTCTCGCGCGCGCGCCGCTAGCGGCGCGCTCGCGACCCGGTCGGGAGCTCCGTGACCCCGGCCGCGGGACCAGCGGACCCGATCGCCGCTGGTATCCCGCGATCGGGTTACGGAGCGGAAGAACGGGGAGAGGTCTATGTAAACAAACCTCTCCCCGCGCTTCCTACACTGACTGTCAGTGATCGGCGGTTCCCTGTCATCGGGAACGCCGATCAATGACGTCAGACGTACAGCCACGCCCCCCTACAGTAAACACAACACATCACGTCACACTGACTCCTCCCCGCCCCCTTGTGGTTAACCCCCTAACTACAACTGTCATTTACATAGGAATCAGTGCTATTTAAATAGCACTGATTTCTGTATAAATGACAAATGTCCCAAAAATGTGTCAAAAATGTCCGATGTGTCCGCCAAAATGTCGCAGTCACAATAAAAATCGCTGATCGCCGCCATTACTAATAAAAAAAAAATATTAATAAAAATGCTATAAAACTATCCCCTATTTTGTAAACGCTATAACTTTTGCGCAAACTAATCAATAATCGCTAATTGCGATTTTTTTTACCAAAAATATGTAGAAGAATACGTATCGGCCTAAACTGAGGAAAAAAAATGTTTTTTTTTTATATTTTTTGGGGATATTTATTATAGCAAAAAGTAAAAAAATATTGCATTTTTTTTCAAAATTGTCGCTCTATTTTTGTTTATAGCGCAAAAAAAATAAAAACCGCAGGGGCGATCAAATACCACCAAAAGAAAGCTCTATTTGTGGGAAAAAAAGGACGCCAATTTTGTTTTGGAGCCACGTCGCATGACCGCGCAATTGTTAGTTAAAGCGACGCAGTGCCGAATTGCAAAAAGGGGCCTGGTCCTTTGGCTGCAAATTGGTCCGGTCTGAAAGTGGTTAAGGTGCTGAAATCACGTGTTGAGAGTTCCTGTTCCGGTCCTGACCAGCCCGGTGAGGGGTCTCGATCCAGGAATGTCTACTGACTCCAGGGTCCTGTTTCTACTGACTAGCCCCAGAGGCCCTCGTGGTCTGGGGTGTGGACTCATCCGTTTCCGAGCCTCGGAACTGGCTAGTTCGAGGCAAAGTAACTGAAGGAGGATTCTGAAGTATTCCGGTGCCGTCTCAGCATTGGAGAGGCCCAGCAACTCTACATGCAACCAGGGGAGAACTCTTCGGAGGAGGGCCACGCATGAGGCTGGCTGCTCGGTAAGAGCATGGAAGCTGAGATGCATGGACGCTAATTGAATCCGCATTTCTTACGGTATCGCCGGAACGGCTGAGAGATACTGGTTCCGTATGAAAAGTTCCTAACCTATCTTTCAGTTGCAACCAAGTTCCTGTGAGAGACGTTTGTGTGTTTCACTTGAAGTTTTCCTAACCAAGTCTGTGGCAGAGACTTTGCTAAGCCGAGATCACTTGCTGGCTGCTAGATCTACAAACAAGGGTTTCAGGGATCCAACAGTGAGTTATCCAGTTGCGAGTGGCTACTCCCTGGATCATCTTGAGAGAGACATTTATTTAAGTGTCAGCAAGTTCCAAGTGCCTGAGCTTCTATACCCTTAGAGCCGGTTCACATAGGGGGGACTTGTCAGGCGAATTAGCCGCCTGACAAGTCGCGCTCCGTTCTGTACAATGGAACCGTTCTAATAGGAGCGACTCAAGTCGCTCCGACTTAGAAAAAGGTTCCTGTACTATTTTGGGGGCGACTCGTGTGCAGGTCGCGTCACAGAGTCGGCCTGCAAGTCGTGTCGCCCCTGTGTGAACCGGCACTTACCCTCTATTCCCAACTGAGAGACTGTGTTTTGTTCAATGATTCATGCAAATAAAAAAATCCTCAAAAAGGACTTTGAGTGTCAGTCTCCACAGTTACTGGGTACTAACCCTGGGAACCCCTAGACAAGAACGACGAGCTGCAAGGTGGAGGAGGTAAATCGGTAAGCCCAGAAAATCTTAGCTGCCCCCAGGGGTTATGGCGCTACATGTGTATGTTTTTATTCCCCATGAAGGTGGAGTTCTCTTTTAAGCATTCTTTCAAGGGTGCAGGAAAGGCAGAGCTTTTGTATTAAAAAGCCTACCACGTTCTGCAAACTGTCAGGAAGGCACAATGTATTAAATCTGTACTTGTATACAAGTAATCCAAGACAATTAAAACACTGGTCTAAAGGCTTAAAAAAAAAAAAAAAAAAAAAAAGACCTTTAACCTATTAGATAAAAGGTTCACAAACTTCCTCGTGATCATGTCTGGCCTAGTTTGTCATTGATCTGGCAATTCAGTTATTAAAAAAAAAAAAAAAAAAAAAAGATCATTAAAAGTGAAGAAGCAGAAAGATGCATACAGTTAATTACGAGCAGGGATCATTGGCATGCGCATCTCGGAAAGCAGTGCGCACAGTAATGAATGATAATAAGTAAACCCAATCATCAGGTTCAGTTATAAAATGAAATCACATTATTATTAGCCACCAGGCTCTGTGCACAACTACATTTCTAGAACAAGATATGCTGTCCTTAACAGCTATGCCAAGAGCCAGCTAGGTACATAATGTTAACAAATCAGCTGTATGATTGATGCAGGTAATAAACTAAATTAAATAAATAGGATCGAGCAGTTTTTAATTATTCTCCAAGACTTCCTGTCAGTGTTGTCTGAACCACTAATTAGAAATTAGGGTTTACTTCTTTATCATCTAGTTAAAAAAAAAAAAAAAAAAAAAAAAAAAAACACTGTGGACCTACTAATAACTGTAAAAGCATACACTGGCTCTCATCTATTAAAGCCTTTTCTATATCCTCTCCAGAAAAACAGTAGGAGGGTGGGGCATGCCTTAACTACTTCAATACCGGACACTTTCACCCCTTTCCTGCCCAGGCCAATTTTCAGTGCTGTCACACTTTGAATCACAATTACCCAGTCATGTAACACTGTATCCATATGACATTTTATCTTTTTCACACAAAAAGAGCTTTCTTTTGGTGATATTTAAATTACCACTGATTTTTGCGAACTACAAAAGACCAAAAATTTTGAAAAGAAAAAAAGTGCGCTCTCTTTGTTTCAGCTATAAAATGTTGCAAAAAAATTATACATTTCATTGGTGAAAATTAAACCGAAATCCGTGTATATTACATTTGTATAACACGCACCCCAAGTTTAGGAGGGAAGTTTAAGGAAAAAATAAATAAATTGCATTTAAATGCCCATCAATGCAGCCTTATCAGTGTCCAGTGCAGCTTTGCGCCCGTGCAGCCTTGCTCCCAGTGCAGTCTTGCTCCCAGTGTCGATCGCTAGAACGATTTAAAATTGGCGCCGCCGAGACTTGCCGGAGCGGAGCGAACGCTGCCGAGATCGCAGGGACTGGATGGAGCCGAGAGACACATAGCCGAGTGTACTTGGCTCTTCACGGCTCCGCTCACAGTCACGCCCAGTCCCACCCTATGATGAACATAACACAGGTCCAATGGCGGGACTGGGTGTAACTGTGAGCAGAGCCAAGAAGAGCCGAGTACACTCGGCTATGTGTCTCTCGGCGGTGATCGCTCCGCTCACAGTCAGCAGAGATGGGCGTATAACACGCACCAATGATTTTCCCCTGATTTTAAGGGGGAAAAAAAGTTATACGCCGATAAATACGGTATATCTGAAAATTGATCAATCCTGATGTACCGACTGATGAATGATCTAATTTCTTGAGGCCTGAAAATGCCAGGACAGTACAAATCCCCCCAAATTACCCCTTTTTGGAAAGTAGACAGTCCAGGGTATTTAATAACAGGCATGGCGAGTTTTTTGAAGTTGTAAATTTGTCACAATTTTTTGGAACATGAAAAAAGTTTATAGGGTGGGTTCACACTGGAACACGCAATGGCTCACAGCAGGAGTCCGGTGCATATCCCTTTGGCTGAATTCGGACCTGAAATGGACCAAAAGACGCACAGGTCTCCTGTCAAATTCGCACAGGAGAGAAACCTGCATCAAATATGCATAAGTGTGAACCCAGCCTCCAACATTTTTTTTTTTTCCACAATTCTTTTTCTTACATACGGTCGCAGTACAGCATTATTATATACCTGGTGTGGCAGTGATCAGGGACACTGACTGGTGACAGTATTTATTTAAAAAAAAAAATGATAATAAAAATTGTACTAAAAAAAAAAAAAAGTTGTAAATAAAAAAAATTAAAATCTCTTTCTTTTTTAAATATACTGTCACCAAAGATTTTGTTTACATTTTCTATTACAACTTTTTTTTTTATTTAGTACAATTACATTTTATTTATTTTTTTACATACTGTGACCAAAACAGTGGGAGTGTTAACATAAAAATACACATTACTAGTCTGGAAAGGTGATCTGTATTATATTTTTCTTCCTTACACACTATGAATTGCTTAAAGTGATTGTAAAGTCTAGTTTTTGTTTTTACATAAAAAAAAATAACAAACATGTTATACTTACCTGCCCTGTGCAGTGGTTTTGCACAGAGCAGCCCAGATCCTCCTCTTCTCAGGTCCCTCTTCGGTGCTCCTGGTCCCTCCCTTCTGTTGAGTGCCCCCACAGCAAGCAGCTTGCTATGGGGGCAACCGAGCCGACCCACAGCTCTCTGTGTCTATTTAGACATGGAACAGTGTCCCTGCCCCTTTTCTCTCCTTGGCTTACTGACTTTGATTGACAGCAGTGGGAGCCAATGGCGCCACGCTGCTGTTTCAGCCAATAAGGCGGGGAGTTCCAGCCAGCTGGGCGTCTTGTGCAGCATCGCTGGATCTAGAGGGGGCTTTTGGAGGCACAGCATTTTTTTTTTTTAGGTAAAAAAAAAAAAATTTACTTAAAATTAGACAATATTCAGTTCATCTTACAACAGACTACAATAAAATACAATTGTACAAAACCAGGTCGATCTCAATATTTGCAATGGTTGCGCTTATATATATATATATTTTTAATCAAAAATATGTAGAAGAATACATATCGGCCTAAACTGGAAAATGTGTTTTTTTATATATTTTTGGGGAATATTTATTATAGCAAAAGAATATTGCATTTTTTTCCAAAATTGTCGCTCTTTTTTTGTTTATAGCGCAAAAAATAAAAACCGCAGAGGTGATCAAATACCACCAAAAGAAAGCTCTATTTGTGGGAAAAAAATCATAAAGACTCATGATTATTTCCAATCCTGCAATCTAATATTTTGAGAATGGTTCACTTGGGCTAGCTTCACACTGCTGCGATCAGATTATTACTGTGATACAACTTGGATATGGTTTGCATATTCTATGAGGCCAAAAGTTGCACTAATATCGCACCAAAGTAGTACAGGAACCTTTGGCAAAAAATCGCATTGTGCTTAGTTGCATTGATGTGAACAAGCACCATTGAAAACGATGCGATTTCCATTGTCATGCGATTCCGTGCAAATCAAGGAGAGAGAGCGAGAGCGAGAGCGAGAGCGAGATTAAACCTCATTCTACTTGAAAAATCTTTTTTCTTTTTCTGCTCATGTTCCCATTGCAGGGATTTCTCTCAACCTTTGGACACCCAACATATGGGAAGGAGGAGGCAGCAATAACAATTTGAGAGGGGTTCTAGCCCCTCCACTCTCTATCCAAAAATTTCAAGCTGGAATAGGGCTTTTAAGCCATGTGGAAATACAGCGAGGATGCTGAAAAAAAACTACTTTACAAAAGGGGAGCTAGTAAAATCTATAGCTGAACTATAGAAATAAACATATTCCATTATTGAAGAATGGTAGTAACGTCACAGGTATCAAAGAGGCTCAGTTAAATAAAGGTTATATAAAAGCAAACATATTAAATAACAAGGACATGCACTGCAAACTGTTTTCTAAATAAGTTGAACAATAACTCACTTTTCTGGGAAGTTATTTGTGTGGAAAGATACTCTAGCTAATGGATGAACCCCATGTTCACATTTCAAATATGCATTGTTTGTTCTCAAGGGTAAAAATATTTAACTGACAATGCTCAAATGGATGTAAAATACTATTTCCACAACTGCTGGAGCTGGTAGGGTTTTGTTATGTTGCATCTTCTGTTAAATGTATTCATTTGTTTTTGCAATAACATCCCTTTTGCCCCTTTCTCACTCACAAGGACAAGATGTTTCTTGCCCACAGACTGGCAGCCTCAAACTGCTCTCTGTATTGCTTCTGTACTGTAATGCCTGGTACACGCTATCGGCTTTGTTTGTTCAACCCTGCAGGCTGAACGAACAAAAATTGAGGCACTTGGGAGGAGCTTACTGTACTAACTTATCCAATGTTAGTACAGCTATCTCCCCACTGAGCGATGGTGTTCTGACGGGGGACTCCAGAACACATCTGTCAGCACTCGCAGCCATTGGCTGCCAGCACTGATCAGATGCTGGTTATCCAGCATGCCCATTCGGCTGGCTTCTGTGGGAAAGGCTGGTGTACACACGGGCTGAATGTCGGCAGGTTTCTGTTGAACTGGCCAATATTCGGCCAGTGAATACGGGGCTTAAGACATTAGGGCATCTTCAAGATCATAGGGGAAGCCTGCAAAACAAAAGTTGTAAAGATAATACTCTATTAAAAAAAATCTAGAGCCACACAGGACCTCTTTTAAAAAAGGTACTTAAAAAGGTGTCTTCAAGGGCCTGACTTTAAAGGGAAGTGCTCAGCAGCATAAAGTCTAAATGGTTCTGGCACATAATATGTGCCGCAAATAATGCATTATTAACTACAGTCATGGTTAACATGGTTTGCTATGGTACACGTTCACATCTATGCATTTTGCAGCTGGTGCATTTTTGGAAAGGGTCAGGGACTTTTATCCCGCGTTTTGCGTGTAATAGACTTTAATGGAATCCCACCAGAAATGCAAGTGTTGTGTTTGTGATGCGATTTCTGATGTGTTTTTAGCATTTTGTGTTTTTATTTTTCTGTTTAAACATTGTATGTAGCTAGTTGCTAAGAAGCGGGCAAGGGAAGCCGGCCGCCTCATCCCTAACAACTGATGAGTCATCAGTTGTCAGACAGCTGATTGTAAAAGAATAAATAAATAAATAAAAAAGTGAAAAAAAACGGCATGGGGTCCCCCCAGGCCCTTCAGGTCTAGTATGGATTTGAAGGGGATCCCCCCCCCACCAAATTATTTTTTTTAAATGGCGTGGGGCCCCCCCAAAATCCATACCAGAACCTTATCCAAGCATGCAGCTCGGCAGGTCAGGAAAGGGAGGGGAGGGAACATGTGGGGATGGGTGCTTTGGACCAAAGCACCTTACCCCAATGTTGATGGGGACAATGGCCTCTTCCCCACAACCCTGGCCATTGGTTGTGGGAGTCTGCAGGCAGGGTTGTGCTAACAACTAATGATGTCAAAGTTTGATGAGGAGGATGTCTTGTGCCTGCACAACATCCTTGTTTACCCCTATCCTGCCCCTCTCTGTCAGCACTGGGGTCACATTAGTGGTAGGAGAGAAACTGAGGGAGAAGAGAACCAATGGCATATTAGTCAGCACAAGTGTGCAAAAGTGTATTTGCATTGAAAGAATAAATCACCTTGAACGTTGGGCGCCCTACGTGTGTGGATGTTGCTGCGTTATGTAAAACCATTTGTTAAGTTTTTTACATTTTAGAATGGGATGCCTGAAGAATGTGCAGAATTTTAAAAAGGTGCCTTGACTGGCAAAAGGTTGAGAAACACTGATCTAGCATCTATGCCACGAGACAGGAGGGTCTAAATGTTAGTTGCATTCTGTAGACTAATTACTAAATTTGCAGTAAGATTCTTTTTCAAATATCAAGCATATTGTTAATCTGATAAGAATATTAAAACAATATGTTAAATTTAGAGCACTACATTTGATTCTAGTAGACCACAGAATAGAAAGATCTTACAACTTTTGACAGAAAATGACCTCTTCAAGTCTTAGCCTTATATCTTAAGCTTGAATTCCTTTTCATCATACTTTACACATGAGATAAAGGTGTGGGGTGAACATCATGTAAAACCACAAATTACTTAAAAATGTGACAGTTAAGGGCTCATTTGCATTTTTTTTTAAGTTTCAAAATGTATAATTCAATGATACTTTGCCATTAAAATTTGACCTGATGGTTAAGCTGCTTGGACTACAGCACCATTACAGATATATGCTGTTAAAGTCTTTTGACAGTCTTCATGCACAAATGCTTCGTTATTATAAACTTTGCACAAAACCAGGTTACAGCACTACACTTTTGCTCAATACCTATAAAGCTCATTGGAAATGAAACCTTCCCCAAGAGATCTGAGTGTGTGATACAATCCATCAGCAAGAGACCTGTCAGAAAAATAATATGGCCATTTTTAAATCTTGGGCTCAGGACTGCAACTAAATGAAAAACCAGCGTTCAACATTTTTATCCAAGATAAACAGGAAGAACACGAATTGGCCTCACAGAAAGGAAAGCTTCACAAACAGCTGGCACATTTTAGGTAAACAACAAATTGTGCAAATTTATTTTACAATATGCAGTTACTTATTGTCAGTTTGACCTGGAACACTCACAGAGATGATGTGTGGATTGTACAAGCCTATGAAAAGACTGTATATCATTATTACCGATTATACTCCTACTTTAAGATTTAATCTGGCATGCCTTCCTTTTGAACAGATACCGCATTTACACAGTGGCAATTGTATTTTCTAACTAGAGATAACAAATGGTTTCAACCCTCAACAGCCAAGAAAAAGTACACTTCATGCAAAGGTGCTAAGACATTCTAAGACTCCAATTATATAGCATATGCTCATCATGACCGAGAAAGCTTATTGCATTAAACAGCTTTGGGCTACTGTGGGATAGAGAATATTATATTATATACAAAAATGATATTAGATAGAGATATATATATATATATATATGAGCTGCACGAGTCTGGCTAAAATGAGAATCACAATTTTTTTGCTTAGAAGATAGATCACGATTCTCGCGGCGTAACAGCATCTTTCACATTAAAAGAAAAAAAAAAATTGGGCTAACTTTAGTGTATTTGTTCCCAAAAAATATTGCAGCAATTGCCATTTTATTCCCTAGACTAGAGTCTCCGCTAAAAAAATTTATATATATATATATTTATATATATATATAAAATATATATATATATATATATATATATATATATGGGTTCCCAAGTGGATGTAAACCTAAAATATTTTTTTTTTTTTTTTTTTGTTGATGTCATAATGTAGAGAATAAGATTTCCTTTCATTTGAGCCCAGTCTTGCCACACCACACAAATTTACTTGAGGCCTGAGCAATCCTCTTTTATTGTTCAGTTAGAGGAATCTTGACAAAGTCTTGAAAACTTTGTCAAAAACGCCCCCTTGCTGTGAGTGACAGGTGATTTACATATCTCATGCACTAGCCTGAGACAGGCACATCCGGTGTAAAAAGTTCACAATTCACATCCCCCTCCCCTGCCCTCCAAATCTCCAAGGATTGGCTGCCTTTACTGTGTTTTGACTGGATGTTTCTCATCATGGGATGCAGTGAACAGTCAGCAGACTATAGACAGACAAGTGATTTAGGGGACATGTATGTAGTCAGAGCTGGGCAGAGTAGAACATCCAGTGATCTGATGATAACCTGTCTCAGGCTAGTGCATGAGATATGTAAATCACCTGTCACTCACAGCAAGGGGGCGTTTTTGACAAAGTTTTCAAGACTTTGTCAAGATTTCTCTAACTGAACAATAAAAGAGGATTGCTCAGGCCTCGAGAAAATCTGTGTGGCAAGACTGGTCTCAAATGAAAGGAAATTGTATTCTCTACATTATGACATAAAAGAAAAAAAATTTGGGGTTTACATCCACTTTAAAGAAAGAAGTGTCAGAAAAAGATTTAGACTTTAAGTGGTTAAACTTCCTGCATTTACGCGTTGTTAAAAACTTGGCAGACTGCCAGATTTTTATCCCAGGAGTTTAATTGGCTTGATGCTAAACTGATTAACCACTTCAGCCCCGAAACAATTGGCAACCAAAGGATCAGGCCCCTTTTTGCGATTCGGCACTGCGTCGCTTTAATGACAATTGCGCGGTCGTGCTACGTGACTCCAAAACAAAATTGGCGTCCTTTTTTTCCCACAAATAGAGCTTTCTTTTGGTGGTATTTGATCGCCCCTGCGGTTTTTATTTTTTGCGCTATAAACAAAAATAGAGCGACAATTTTGAAAAAAATGCAATATTTTTTGCTTTTTGCTATAATAAATATCCCCCAAAAAAATATATAAAAAATTTTTTTTTCCCTCAGTTTAGGCCGATACGTATTCTTCTACATATTTTTGGTAAAAAAAAAAAAAACGCAATTAGCGATTATTGATTGGTTTGCGCAAAAGTTATAGCGTTTACAAAATAGAGGATAGTTTTATAGCATTTTTATTAATATTTTTTTTTTTACTAGTAATGGCGGCGATCAGCGATTTTTATTGTGACTGCGACCTTATGGCGGACACATCGGACATTTTTGACACATTTTTGGGACCATTGTCATTTATACAGCAATCAATGCTATTTAAATGCATTGATTCCTGTATAAATGACAGTTGTAGTGAAAGAGTTAACCACTAAGGGGAGGGGTTCTGGGCTCTGACGTGTGTGTGTTTTTTTACATTAGGGGGCGGGGCTGACATCTGACGTCATTGATCGACTTTCCCGATGACCGGGAACAGCCAATCAATGACAGGCAGAGTAGGAAGCGCGGGGAGGTTTGTTTACACAAACCTCTCCCTGTTCTTCAGCTCCGTAACCCGATCGCGGGACACCACGGAGCTCCCGACCGGGTCGCGAGCGCGCCGCTGGCGGCGCGCGACCCACGGGCAGGCATTTAAAGGGCCACGTACAGTTACGTGGTTTTGCCTGCCCGTGCCATTCTGCTGACGTATATATGCAGTGGGCGGTCGGGAAGCGGTTAAAGAGTGCTCCTTTACATTTTTTTGAGCAGTGTATAAAGCAGTCCCCAGGCTACAAACAAGATAGGTCCTGTATAGTGGTGATCCATCAAAAGATAAAACGATCTCACCTTGCTTATGGTGTACTTTTCATAGGTCACATGATTTTAAAAACACAACACGGTGCCTTCTTGTTGCGTTTTCAATGCATTTGAATTGGGAGGTGCCTTTTTGTAAACCATCAACTAATTGATTATGAAATTAATCGATTACCATTTTCATAATCGATTCATTGGCCAGCCAATTAGTTGGCCTGCATACAGAATGCATTATTTGTTTACATATCAGGAAATACAGTGCAGCACATATACAGCTCAGTACACCGTCCATAACGGTCAGTAAATGCCTGAGAACTTGTGAATGTGTGAGGAGCAATGCCTCATGGGACATGTAGTCCTGGGCAGGAAGTGAGTGGTTCTAAAGGCAGAAGATTTCTTTACCTTGCTATTGGGGCACTCTATACTGTAAGCAATCATAATGGGTAAAAATAAATAAATAATAATGATCACTCCCCCAGAGTAGTACAACGTTACTATGGCAAGATTATTTCACTCTGGTAAGTGGGGCACTCTATACTGTACTTAACACACAGCAAAAAGCACTGTAGAAACAGATCAAAAGCAAACTGCATAGACATTTATTATAGCAAAATAGCAGTGCCGAATCGCAAAAAGAGGCCTGGTCCTTTGGCTGCAAATTGGTCCGGTCTGAAAGTGGTTAAAAAAAAAAAAAGATAAAAAGCAAACTGCATAGGCGTGTACCGAGCCTTATGCTGGCCACACGGATCAATTTTCAGATCAGAATATTCATATGAAAAATCTTTGTACATTCGCTGAATGAAAGAATGTGGTTTGAAATTTTCACTTGCTTTTAACACATCTGTTTTAAAAGTAATGTAATTTCTGAACGTAAACCACATACACCGTCTGAAAATTCCTTTGACCGAGAAGTTTAGCAAAAAAAAAAAAAAAACACAAAAAAAACAGTGGTGATTAAATACCACCAAAAGAAAGCGATATTTGTGTGAACAAAATGATAAAAATTTAGTTTGGGTACAGCGTTCCATGACTGCACAATTGTCAAAGTGTCATTTAGCTACATAAGGTGGGGATTTCTTTTCTGTAACCTTTGGCTGCAGGAAAGAAAATTGCACAATTCCCCCCATCAACACAGAACAGTGCTGACAGGGGAATCCCTCCTGATGAGCAATTGTCTTTTCCCGGTGGTTCGGTCCGGGGAAGCCGTCCTTGCTGGGAAAAAGACAGTGATTATCACCATTATTGCAAGTTATTATTGCAAGTGGCTATAGCAGCCACTTGCAATAATTGCATGTGAATCCAGCAGACTGGTTGATCGATCAACTTGGTACATTCAGCCTGCCCACTAATGGTTCGAATCTCGGCTGGATCCTGCTGAACTGGCCGAGATTCAAGCAGCGTATGATCGGTCTAAAGCTGGGGGAGGAGAAGCAACAGTACACTGATCTTCCCAGTGAATGGCTGTGCAGGGGGGGGCGTGTCAGGACAGATCTGATCATTGGAGGAGAGCACACCGAGCTCCCACCATAGCTAGAGAACTGATCGTGATGTGTTCTGCTTAGTGTAATCAGTTTATAATAGGAAAGCAGAGGGACTGGAAGCAAAATAGGGAAAAACTAAAGCGCTGGTAAAAATATAAAAAAAAAACTTAAAACCTCAAAATAATCAATAAGATAGCCAAATGATATGCTGTTACCAACAAAAAGTGTTCCCACACTTAAAATGATATGTTTTAGGAATAGAAATAATGTATAGATGGTGCGCAAATCAACCTTATTGTTGCAATAGATCGTAGTTGTGTGTGTACTATTCCCAGTACATCCAATAAATGCGTATAACTGATACTAACACATACAAAAGTTTAGTATAATGGTGAATCAAGAATTATTTATAATCCATGAGATTGTGATAAATAAATTGATAATAATAAAAAATGGGTGCATTTTCATTATTTAAAACAGTTCAAACGTGCAGATAAAAAGGGGGACTGGAAGCACCATCAGGGATTTCACATAAAGGAAGCAATGAAAAGAGAAGGATACTTTTTCATACAGGTACAGCAGGCAGATTTTAGAAATAAGAAATGCTGGAGTAACAAAAACTTTAATTGGTTGCACTAGAAGAAAAACTAACGAACTTATCTTATACCAACTTACACACATTAATGAGAAGGAAATATGCAGAATCCCTGCTTTGGTGTGAATTAATGTCTCTTTTTCTTACTGATGAAAAGCTAGGAGAATAAAAGGTCTGCTTTAAAGGCTCACTGATAACACCAGGAGAGGAAGCATTCTCCATCCTAGAGTTGCTCTGTGTTCACATTACAGCACTGATGCCTTGTGTGAAAAGTTGGCCCCGCTGTTTTATTCATGCTGCATGATGTTCTTCTGCTTAACACCAGAGCAGACATTGATGTGCATCTAAAAAGTGGGAATTGCTAATTGACCGCTTCCAGAAAGTCTTGCTGTTCAACAGTGTTAACAGTTATGTAAACCAGGTCTCTGTGACACTGACAATTACTTCCATCCCTGCACTTCCAATGTATTCCGTTTCCTCAAAAACACCTCGTTTATGAAAGCTAAAAATGTTTTCCCGAATATCAGCAAACAATGGTTCACAAATGCATTCCGCCAACAGTAAACAACTGACTGGGACATGCACAGGCTTTTCACGCCACGTTCTTTTTTTTTTTTTTAAACCTTTAACAAGATAAAGATTTTTTTTATCCTTCTAGCAACGCAGTTGTGCTCATCATGTTTAAAATAGGGCCACTTGGGGAATAAATTGAGCGACATGGGACTTTCAGCAGATGGAGAGAACAATATCTTAAAGGCGGAAAGTGCGATAGCAAAATCAAAAGAACGGGAAAAGGCAAAATGAACTGTCAAGCCATTTGAAGTGTAAGAATGTTGGTTTAATAGCAGAGAAAGGATATTGAAAGATGAAGAATGAAAGTTCGATGTACATGAAGTACAACACAAAGAAGGAATACCAAGCCCATTACTGCATGCCTGCAAATGTTAAAAAAAGTGCCAAACTTACATTAAAAAAGGCAGATAAAAAGAATAGAATCATTTCAAATGCCCGGGGCTTTGCATTTTCCTATGAAGAAATAGAACTCTCCACTATTTATTAGGGGAAAGCCATCTGTAGTCTCCAGTTGATGAGAACAATGCACATTAGATATCCATAACATTTTTATTGCAATAGCCATAAGAATAGTCGGAAAAGTATTTATTTCTGACAAACTTAAAAGCAGTTTATCCTGTGCTATCCTGAAACGTTCTAGAATTTTGGATTCAATTGTCTTAGCAATACATATCTGGATCCTTCAGCTACCCAACAAATAAAGCACAAACACTGCATAGAAAAAAAAAATATATATATATATATATATATATATATATATATATATATTTAATAATTTATTTTATTTTTTTTCCCTAAGGAAGAAAATAGAAAATAACTGTGGGAAAATACAATTCTTTTTTAACTCCCTTTCAGTTACTACCTACAGAATAGTTCAAATCCCCCCCCCCCCCCCCAAAAAATGCATTACTTTCAGTTTAAAATGGCTTCGAAGGCTCTTTAGGTCCAATGGCAGGGATGACATGGGTCTCTTACATAAAAACAATAATAAATATACAAAACCGTATAATTGCTACACAAGATTTTTTTTTTTATTGTTGAAGTGGAAGTAAACCCATTGATTTAACAGTTTAAAAAACAGTTCTATTTCTGGCACATGCCAGGATTGTAACTGTCACATTGGTTGTGCTTTCATCCAAACTGTCAAACTATCCAATGGCTAAACGTCAAAACTGATCACATGTGCAGCATCATGACAGTTGAAGATTAAAAAAAAAGAGGCCAAGATGGCAGCTTCCTTGGCTGAAAACGATAGGATGGTTTACTTCCACTTTAAGTTTTGCTAATAAAGCAGAACTCACGGATTAGCATTTTTTTTTTTTAACTGACGCCCGCAGTATAAATTAATGACAGAGGGCGGGATGCTCTCTCGTTCTGCAACAAATTCATATGGCATCACCCCAGTCTCACTGCGCTCGTCAGGGCGCGCAACTCAGTGATCGCGCCGTTTCCCAGACCCCAACATGGCTCTTTACCCATGTGATCAGCTGTGTCCAATCACACCTGATCACATGTAAACAAGGAAGTGCCGGTAATCGGCGAGGAGAGCCGATCAGGGGCATCTCCTCACAGGGAAACCTGTATAGATCATCAGTGCAGCCCCAACAGTGATGCCAGTCAGTGCCCATCAGTGAAGAAAAAAAAAAAAAAAAAAAAAAAATTGTCCCTTTAACCACTTAAGCCCCAGACCAATTTGCAGCTAAAGGACCGAGACCCCTTTTTGCGATTCGGCACTGCATCGCTTTAACTGACAATTGCCCGGGTCGTGCGACGTGGCCACCAAACAAAATTGGCGTCTTTTTTTTCCCACAAATAGAGCTTTCTTTTGGTGGTATTTGATCACCTCTGCGGTTTTTATTTTTTGCGCTATAAACAAAAATACAGCAACAATTTTGAAAAAAATGCAATATTTTTTACTTTTTGCTATAATAAATATCCCCAAAAAAATATATAAAAAACACTTTTTTTTTTTCCTCAGTTTAGGCCGTACGTATTCTTCTACATATTTTAGGTAAAAAAAAAAAGAAAATCGCAATAAGCGATTATTGATTGGTTTGCGCAAAAGTTATAGCTTCTACAAAATAGGGGATAGTTTTATGGCATTTTTATTAATAAATTTTTTTTTTTTTTTTTTTTTTTTTTTTTTTTTTTACTAGTAATGGCGGTGATCAGTGATTTTTATTGTGAGTGAGACCTTATGGGGGACACGGACAATTTTGACACATTTTTTGGGACCATTGGCATTAATACAGCAAAAAGTGCGATTAAAAATGCATTGATTACTGTAAAAAAATGTCACTGGCAATAAAGGGGTTAACCACTAGGGGGCGGGAAGGGGTTAAGTTTAACCTGTGTGTTTTTTTTACTGTAGGGGGCGTGGCTTGGGACATCACTGATCGTCTTTCCCTATGACAGGGAACAGATGATCAGTGACAGCCTCACTAGGAAGCACGGGGAAAGGTTTGTTTACACAGACCTCTCCCCGTTCTTCAGCTCTGTGACCCGAAGGGTCCATTTATAAAAGTTGTCACACAAGATTCACACAATTAATTCCAATAGGGAAAGTATGAATCCTGGATAAAAGATGTGTGAAAATAAACCCCTACGTTTATGACGTAAGTGACAAGTCTACTAGTGGACAATGGGAAAAAACACAGGTGAATAATGCACAAAAACGGTATGCCAACCTTGGAGTGAAGCGCACAGTATATTTTGAATGGATAAACCGATCATGAGAGAAATACACGGGTCATCATTGATGGCATCTTCTGAAATTGCTAGTTATCGGTCATGTCAACCCTCTTTTCTCAATACACTGAGCCAGCATCCATAAACAGATAAAGACTTGACTAGTCCCCTCAAATGTTATGCATCAGTGACAGTGAAACTTTTTAGTGCATACTTGAGCTCACTTTACAGGTGTTTGATGAACGCCCCTTCAAGTTAATCTATGTACCCTGGCACACATTTACAGGAGTTTAGAAGCAGGAATACATAAAAATAATAATAATAATAATAATAAATTAAAAAAATAAAAATAAAACATCACTTGCCATTCAAGAGAGGAGCGTTTTGGCACCCAAACGTGACAAACTGTGTTTTCGAAAACGTGGCTTAGGTATGTTTTCTGAAACTGCTTTTCTCTTGTGAGGGGAAAAAGCATTTAGAAGAGCCTCAGCTTGCATGCTGCCTTAGGGACATATTAAAAAAGCACCCTGCAGATATTGTAAGTAAATTGAACAATGACTATGCAGGATTTTCCTGAAATACTACAATAATAAAAAAAAAAAAAAAACACACCACGCATTATGGACACTAGATGGAGCCAAATATCATAGGAGATAATCACAGCACTACAGTAATCAATTGTTGCGCGTTTGCAATAAGACATCCATACAGTAAATCTTGTATACATACACCCCTAAAAGCAATATAACTAGCATGATGAAAAAAAAAAAAAGGTCAGCTTTGTCAGCCCCCAAACTTCTCTCATGGCAAATTTACTTTAACCACTTTCAGACCGGACCATTTTGCTGGCCAAAGACCAGACCACTTTTTGCGATTCGGCACTGCGTCGCTTTAACTGACAATTGCGCAGTCGTGCGACGTGGCTCCCGACGTCCTTTTATTCCCACAAATAGATTTCTTTTGGTGGTATTTGATCACCCCTTTGTTTTTTTTTGTTTTTTTTTTTTTGTTTATAGCGCAGAAAATTAGAGCGACAATTTTGAAAAAAAAAAATAATTTTTTTAACTTTTTGCAATATTTCGCACGTGATGGCACGGCGGCAAATTTAAAGGGACGTACCTGTACGCCCATTTGCCTGTCCGTGCCATTCTGCCGACGTACATCTGAGTGCGCCGGTCCGGAACTGGTTAAAGGATAAGTTCATCATTTGCAGCCGTCGGCTTGTAGTGCTCAATGAACTACAATGGCGCTGTTGAGTGCTCTGGTAGTTCATTGACTTTTCCTGTCAGTGTGCAACTACCTGTACAATGTATGTGGTAGACAGGTTACACTGACAGTCTGCAGGAGACCTGCATGGCATCAGTGATCTGCTGATATTGCACATTGCATTGCTTTCCAGGCTCCTAAAATAAAAAATAATAAATGGCAATTTTTTTTACCTGTGGTTTAAATCAAGAGTTCATGTGCCACTGTACTCGCTTGTAGGTATGTTATGCAACAGTAGAATGGCAATGAAGACATCCACAGTTATAACAAAAAGCTCCATAGGCATTTACGATAAGACTGTGTGAAAAAGTACACCACACAGAAACTGCAGATTTTTTCAATATTACTCTTATTTTAACAGTGCCTACAAATAAAGGTGATATATATGAACTGACACATAACATTGAGATTGTGTACATTTTTATGACCTAAATGAACAAAAAAACAGCTTTGTCATATGTAAAAAAAAAGTAAATGCACCGTTCCATTCATTAGCACTTTAAATCTATAAAATTAGAAGTGGGTGTGCCCGATTAGGTACCAACTATTAGAACCACCTTAGAGCGTATGCAGGTGGAATCTGTCTCACATAAACCTCAGACATCAAGCGTCTTGTGTTCTCTTTGCTATTGATGTGTGCGATTTCATCATGCCAAAATCAACAGAGCTTTCTGGAGCCCTCAGAGAGAAAGATGTGAATGTCTAGAAAAGTTTTGCAAGAGATGACAAAATAAATAAAGAAATAAATAAAAAAAAAAAAAAAAAAAAAAGTCTACCCGTCCTAGATTTTAACTAATTCGGCTCCTGAGCATTTTTTTTTTTTTTCATTTTTTGCATACATGTAAAAATCCAACTTTTTGGCAATACAATTACTTAAACCCCCAGAACATTATATATTTTCTGAAAGCAGAGACCCTGTAGAATAAAAAGATGATAGTTGCAAATTTTTATGTCACATGATATTTGTTATATTTTCATGCAAAAACACACAATATAATACCCAGATGCGATTCAATCGAGTAAATAGATACCAAACATTCCATGTCTTAAAATTGCATCTGCGATATTGCCAAAAATGACGGTGCCCAAAAATCTCCATAGGCGTCACTTTAAAAGCCTTTACAGTTCATCAATTTAGAGTTAACTAGGAGCTCTTTTGCTAGAATTATTGTTCTCAGGCCGACATTTGTGGCGATATGCCACACATGTGGTACACCCCCTGCCCTTGCGCACCCTGGTCTTGCATTTGCGCAGGGGTGAGAGGCAACGGGGGTTATGGCAATGTTTCTTTTAATTTTAATACATCATTTCATTTATTTATTTTTACTTGATTACTATCACAAGGGGGTAATAAACAAGACAACAAGAACAGACCAAGCGCCTTGAGGCGATTCAGTTCGCATTTGCAGCGCTATACAAATCATTCAGTGATAGCATTGGGCAGGTACTCTTTATGGAGACATTAGGGGTCGAATAGACCCCAATGTCTGCCCTGCCCTTCACACCATCTAATAAAGCACAGGTTGGCTTGGTTAGATGTGTCCCCTGACTGTACTGGCCAGTAAATGGTACATCTGACACCGGAAGGGACACCCCTTTGTATTTTATTGTTTGCATTAGAGATCGTGGCATGGATCTGCCTCAGTCTCACAGTGATCTCCCTCCCCTAGCCGGCAGTTGTGTTCCTGGGCTCCGGTAAGAGCGGGAGAGCCTTGAACCACTGGAGGAACTATGCTGCCGACTCTGTGAAAGTGATCGGCAGTTATGGAGCTGCCTCATCCCTTCCCCTTTGAAGCCAAGAGTCAGCTAAACAAAACCTGCATAAGCTGATGGCTGCCACTGCAGCCATCAGCTTGTGATTAAAGGTTCCCTCGTTGGACATACGTAGTACGTCTAAAGAACTGAACTGGATAAACAACTGATAATTCCTCCAGGACTGATCAACCAGGAAAAATAAAATAAAAAAAAAATCAACCCCAGAGCTGCTTATTTGATTGTAAAATATGATGATGTGACTGCTGACAAAAGCAGCAGGATGAATTCTGAAGTGCTTCGGGCAATATTATCTGCTCATATTCAGCAAAATGCTTCAGAACTCATTGGACAGCGCTTCACAGTGAAGATGGACAATGACCCGAAGCATACTGCGAAAGCAACCAAAGAGTTTTTTAAGGTAAAGAAGTGGAATGTTATGCAATGGCCAAGTCAATCACCTGACCTGAATCCGATTGAGCATGCATTTCACTTGCTGAAGACAAAAATGAAGGGAAAATGCCCCAAGAACAAGCAGGAACTGAAGACAGTTGTAGTAGAAGCCTGGCAGAGCATCACCAGGGATGAAATCCAGTGTGTAGTAGAGGCCTGGCAGAGCATCACCAGGAATGAAACCCAGCATCTGGTGATGTCTATGCGTTTCAGACTTCAGGCTGTAATTGACTGCAAAGGATTTGCAACCAAATATTAAAAAGTGAAAGTTTGATGGATGATTATTAATCTGTCCCATTACTTTTGGTCCCTTAAAAAGTGGGAGGCACATATACAAACTGTTGTAATTCCTACACCGTTCACCTGATTTCGATGTAAATACCCTCAAATGAAAGCTGAAAGTCTGCAGTTAAAGAACATCTTGTTAATTTCATTTCAAATCCATTGTGGTGGTGTATAGATCCAAAAAGATTAGAATTGTGTTGATGGCCCAATATTTATGGACCTGACTGTATATCATGTTTAATCTCCATGCTTACACAAAGTCCACAAATGTAATCATGTGACAGTCTCAATAGTTGTGGGAGATAAGCAAGCTTGGCCTCTAAAGCCTCGTACACACTACTAGTTTTGTCTTTGTTCAACCTTCCCGAGTGACAGCTCAGGTCGAAGCCGCTGTACTAACAATCCAATGTTAGTACAGCGATCTCCCCTGCTGTTCTATTGAGTTCTGACAGGGGAATGCGGGGGATGCCCCCACCCCAACACTCCGGTGGGCGCTCTCAGCTATTGGCTGGGAGCGCTGATCTGGAGCCAAGCGGCAGATCTTTTTTGGTCATGCCCCTCCGACAGAAGCCAGCCAAATGTACGGCTTCTGTCAGACCAACTCCAGTACACACGGCATAATGTCAGACAGTTTTTATTGAACTGCCCGATGCTGCCGACATTCAGCCCGTGTGTACTAGGCTTCAGAAACCTATTTTCAGGCCCTGGCATTGTCACATTCTGATGTAATTTTGAAGATGGATTTATATGTTCAAATGGATAATAAAAAGTGCATTTGACTCCCAGCAAGCTATACCCCACTGCTGGATTCAGAAAAAGGCTGTACAGCCCAGAACATATTCCCCATTCATGAGAAAACACTGCAGCCACTGATCTTAATTGCTTCACCCCTATTGGGAGAGCATTCATAGTGCATACAGAGGTTGGCCAATGTAATACACACAGGTAGTAGTTCCTCTTTTCAAACAAACACAGGCTGTCATTTAGCCACTTGAACTCCAGAAGATTTTACCCCCTTTATGACAAGGCCATTGTTTATATTCAGCACTGTATTACTTTAAATGGCAATTGCACGGTCATGCAACACTGTATGCAAATTACATTTATATAATTTTTTTCACAAAAATAGAGCTTTTTTTTGGTGCTATTTGATCACCACTGGTTATTATTATTATTTTTTTTTTTTTATAAAAACTGAAAAAAAAAAAAAAAAAAAAAAACAATTATATATTTTTAATTTCTGCTATAAATATTCAATAATTTTTTTTTTTTTTTTTTTTTTAAATCACATTTCTTCAAAAATGTTGCCCAAAACGTATTCTGCTACATGTCTTTGGTGAAATAAAAATCCCAATAAGTGTATATTAACTGGTTTGCGTGAAAGTTATAGAATCTACAAACTATGCTGAACATACTTTTATTAATTTATTTTTATATACTACAGTAGTAATAGCGGTGATCAGCAAATTATAGTGGGACTGTGATAATGTGGCGGCCAATCTGACACTTTGTGGGAACTGACTGACAATGACATTAATGCAGTGCCAATACTATGCACTGTCACTGTACCAATCACACTGGCTGGGAAGGGGTTAACATCTAGGCCGATCAAGGGGATAAATGTGTGCCTAACAAAGTGTAATGCAGTGGTTCTCAACTTCTGTCCTCAGGACCCACTAAGAGCCCTTTCACACTGAAAGCGTGGGGGTGTCGGTGGTAAAGCACCGCTAGTTTTAGCGGCGCTTTGCCAACGCTTTAGAGGCGTTTTTTGACCGCTAGTGAGGCGTTTTTAACCCCTGCTAGCAGCCGAAGGGTTGGATTGATTTCAATGGGCAGGAACGCTTTAGCTCCTCAAAGAAGCTGCTTGCAGGACTTTTTATGACATCCTGCCAGTGCACCGCCCCAGTGTGAAAGCACTCTGGCTTTCACACTGGGATTGCAGATGAGGCATTATTTACAGGTATTATGTTTAGCGCTACAGCGCCTGAAAAACGCCTCCGGTGTGAAAGGGGTCTTACAGGTCGGGTTTGTAAGATAACTGAAATACATCACAGCATTTGCTGCTCAGTGGTTGTAGTATTCTAGTATGCATCTCCCCAAGGTAATACTTCAAATCTGGCCTGTTAGTGGGTCCTGAGGACAGGAGTTGAGAACCACTGGTGTAATGTGTGCTGATTTTTTACTAAAAATCTCTTTCTTATCCCTGCTTTACAGGAATAAGAGACAGAGAGATTGTTGCCTCTGTACAGAGTGCTCTGTGGATTGTCAATACAGGGCTCTGGGCTGTGATTTGAAACAGCTGATCAGCAGGTCTCAGCCGTGAATTACTGGCTGGGATCTGACGACAGACTTCCGCTGTGTTCAATGACAGCAGAGCCAGTGGGTGGGGGGCGCGTGCCCTCAACCCCGAAGAAAGCCATGCCGTACAGGTACGTTACGGTGCCTGCACGAGCCGCCCATCCACAGTATATGTACTGCAGCAGGTTGCCAAGCGGTTAATAAGGGCAGGGGAGGGAGGTGACCTTTTACATAAGTATACTTGCCTTTTAAAGTGCAAGTATAACTTTTATTAAAAATGTATACTAACACCGAAAACTCTCCCCACCCCCCTAGTCCCTGCTGCACTTACTACCATGGATCATTAGCTTTCACTGCCCATGCAGCTGATGCAGGGGTCCAGAGATCTTTTTCTGGGACAGAACAGATTGTTCTAAACCATCCACACATCATTAAAGGTTAAGTTTACCTTTGTTAAAATAAGTAAAAAGTAAGTAAAAAATAAGTAAATAAGTGCACGTTTTTGCATGTAGAAAAAATAATGTGCATTTATTTATTTTACACAACAGCATGCAAAGTATTGCACCTGCGATCAGGATCACAGGTGCAATGTCAGGCTCCTGCAGACACTTCCTACAGCTCTCCTGCCCGTACCCCTGTACAGGATGTCAGTTGGTGAGCTGTCAATGGACTATGAGGGTGCTGATCAGAGATACAATCCGCCTGTCAAGGCGACAGGAGGGATTTGAACGAATTCTGTAAGCGAATGATGCCCCGCACAGCAATGGCAACTTCAAATGTGACAGGAGCTGAGCGGAGAGGGGAACCCCTTACCCCCAGTCTCAGGGGGGCTGTTGCTTAGCAACATGTAAAATGATGTCAAAGATGACCCTATTCTTTAGGGCAAGAAGGAGAAGAAGACAACGGATTTCTGTGCAAGCAATGAAAGCTAATCATCCATGAAGATTGGTGCAGCAGGTATGGGTGGGTTAGGGGTATACAGTGTTGGTTTATCTTTTCATTTTTTTTTTTGTGAAAAGGTGAACTTGCACTTTACAGTATGACTGAAACTAAAGGCAAAACTTTTTTTTTAGTTTTGAACAGAGTGTAGAGGGATTAGAACCCCTCTCGGCTTTAATTGCTGCATGTGCCTCCATTAAAGAGGTTCACTCTCTCTATTTGTCCTGTTTACCATTATCATTGAAAGTAAGAGAAAAACGCCAAATTTTGGGTTGTCCCCAGAAAAGTAATGCAGGGGAAATCTTCCAATGGGGACAATAGTTCTGGTGACCAGGGGTCCCCAAGGAATTCCCTTAATTTGCAGGGATTTTCTCTCACTTCCTGTTCAGCTATGAGACAGGAAGTGAAGGGAAATCTTCACAATGAGACACAGATGGTGGAGGGGGGGGCAAAAAAAAAAAAAGACAGGGGTTGCAACACATCCTTACTCTATCCAAAATGAACATAAACGTTTTGCCTATAGTTCTACTTAAAGGCAAAACTTTTTTTTTTTTTTTTTTTAAAGATAAGAGTGGCAAGGAATTAGAAACACTGGCAGGTTTTATTGCTGTAAATTTTCCTGTATATCGCTAGTGGAGCACTAGGCGTTTAACCACATGTGCATCCAATCTGGAGGCAGCATCCAGCCCCACTACCTGCGCACTTTAAAGCGGAACTCCAGGCAAAAAATTTTGCAGCTGGTAGTGGGGGGGGGGGGGGGGGGGTCATACCTTAATACAATACGCTGCTTGTTTCTTTCCCCACTGTGTGTCCCCATGGCCATCGGTCTTGTCTCTGCCCCACTGTAGTTCTTTATATCGAGTGGTAATGTAACTATGTCCACCCTTGCTGTAGTTGGCAAACTTAGGAGTCTTCGGGTCTCGACCTGAGCCGTCCACAATGTGTATGTAACGGTGACTGGCTATGTGGGCGTGCCTAAGATAAAGCCCTCAGAACCCACCCTCCACTCCTCTTGCATAATGGGAAATTTCGTTTTCTTTCCCCACACAGATATGTGCAGCAAGAGATAAAGTCTTCCTCCCGCCACCAGATAGGAGAATTCTTTTCCAAGGATTTCATGTTGTCACTGGAACTGAAAATTTTAAATGACAAGAAAAGTAAGTCCCTATGACTTTTGTCAACAGTGTAACAGAGATCTTTAACCACTTCCTTACCACGCTATAGCCGAAAAACAAACTACAGTGCAGCTCTCTAGTTCCAGGAGGGCATCCATAGACATCCTCCCATAACCATGCCCCTTGGGCGCCCATCCGGTGCGCTCTGTGATCGTGCCAATCACAGTGGCCCTGTACCCCATGGTCAGCTGTGTCCAATCACAGTGTAAACAGAATTGCCGGTTATCGTCAGTACTTTCCTTGCGCGTTGTCACAGCGTGTAGAGAAAAGAGCCGGTATCCGGCAAACCCGACAGGGGACATGCACACAGATAATCAGGGCACTGATCATCAGTGCAGCCCCACCAGTGCCATCAATGCTGCCCACCAGTGCAGCATCATCAGTGCAGATCAGTGAAGAAGAAATTACTTATTTGCAAAATGTTATAACAGAAAACAAAGAAAAAAATTTTTTTTTTCTTTTTAGCAAAAAAGAAAAACGTAACCGCTTGCCGACCAGCCGCCATCATTATACTGCGGCACGGTTTGCGGCTGTGGCACTGTTGGTACGGCTGTGCGAATCGCCGTAGGTGTATGCCCGCCACTTTAAGAGCAATAGGGGGCACGCGCAGCATGACACCAGAGCAGATGCACGTGACCAGCGGCTGCAATGTCCGCCGCGACTCACGATCGCTCCTCAGGGCCAGAACAGGTATCTGTCAATGTAAACAGACAGATCCCCGTTCTGACAGGGGAGTAGAGAGAGATCCACTGCTTCTAGTGATCAGGAACAGTGATCTCTCTCCTCCTCCAGTCAATACACTGCCCCCAGTTAGAAACACCTCCCTAGGGAACACTTAACCCTTTGATCGTCCTCTAGTGTTAACCCATTCCCTGCCAGTGACATTTATACAGTAATCAGTGGCTATTTTTAGCTCTGACTGCTGTATAAATGTCACTGGTCCCAAAGAAAAAAAAGTGTCCGATCTGTCCGTAATCCCGCCACAAAATCCCAGATCGCCATTACTGTAAAAAATAAATAAATAAAAAAAATTCCATAAATCCCCTATTTTGTAGATGCTATAACTTTTGCGTAAACCAATCAATACACGCTTATTGCAATTTTTTTAACAAAAATATGTAGAAGAATGGCCTAAACTGATGAAGAAATGTTTTTTTTTTTTTTTTTTGTTTTGTTAGATTTTACATTTTTAGATATGTATTATAGCAAAAAGTAAAAAATGGTTTTTTTCTTTTTTAAAAATTGTCACACTTTTTTTTTGTTTATAGCGTAAAAAATAAAAACCGCAGAAGTGAGCAGCAAAAGAAAGCTCTATTTGTGGGGAAGAATTCACAAATTTTGTTTGGGTAAAATTTTGCACGACCGCGCAATTGTCAGCTAAAGCAACGCAGTGCCATATCGTAAAAATTGGCCTTGTCATTAAGGGGGCAAATCCTTCCGGTCCTAAAGGGGTTAAATACCACCAAAAGAAAGCTTTGTGTGAAAAAAATAAAAAAAAAAAGATAGAAATGTCATATAGGTACAGTGTAGCATGACCGCGCAATAGTCATTCAAAGTGTGACAGCGCTGAAAGCTGAAAATTGGCCTGGGCAGGAAGGGGGGGGGTGGAGTTCCCAGTATTGAAGTGGTTAAAGTAGCAGCAGGGAAGTAGAAAATAAGAGTGAATGGGGAAGGCATCCAGAAAATGAGGTGCTTTAGTTATTATCCATGACCCCCCATGAGCAGGGACTGTCTGAGAGGAACTAACTCTCTAGAAGACAAAGCAGTGCCATTCATTTCTCCTAGACACAGCCAGGTCCTCTGATAGGTCCCCCCATCATGTGTCCCTCACACATACAACAACAAGGCATGGACTGTACACAGACATGTGTGGGCATGAGGCCGCATCTTACCATCCCTCCTTCTCACACATGGAGGAACACGTCACTTCTGCCATGGTGTGCCCTTCTTCTCTGCCCAGTCACTTCTCACCGGTCACACTGCAAATTCCGCAACTCTACTCATTAAAATCTTCATTAATTAACGGCTGTCCGGGTGCACTGACACCTCATCTGCTCGCACAAGGCGCCGTTTTATGACACGGAGTACAACAAAGGGTAACAAACTCCACTAGCCAATAGGAGCTCACCGGCTTTGCGACAACTGGCCAATCATTGGAGAACGGGTGACGCCAAGGCAGCGACTGAGGGCATGGGAAGCCAGAGTGGCCATGACATATATGGGAAAGGCGCCAGGACTGCAGAAAGTCAGTGGAAAGAGTGGTTAGCTGTTATTAGGGGTTTGCAGCATTTATGGAATAAAGCCATTTCACAGATGACTCTGTTACGGTTGCTGCTGGAAATCTCAGTGGGTTTCCCTATGTTCTGTCCCCCACAGCCAAAAAGAAAAACTTAGTAAAACTGTGTTTTATACAATGTAACCGTGCAAAGGAGGAGCATGCTTTATTTACAATGTAACGTGTGAAGGAGGAGTGTGCTTTATTTACAATGTAACTGTACGAGAAGGAGCATGCATACCTCCCAACTGACCCTGATTTCGAGGGAATGTCCCTGTTTTGGAGCAATGTCCCTCTGTCCCTCATTCCTCCTCATTTGTCCCTCATTTTGGTCTGATCTATATAGTTGTATATAAAATGCACTTTTTATCTCACAAAAAGTGTTTCCCAGTGCTAAACCTTTCATTCAATTTCTAAATTGCTGCATTTGTACATTTTAAAAGCCAATATAAAGGAATAGTAGTGGTAAAAAATGCACTTGTGTATTTAATTAACCTTTTTTTGGGGTAAATTCTCCTTTAAGGGGGTGTGACAGGGGGCGTGTCCTATGCTTACATACATTTGCTAGTAGGTGTCCCTCACTCCCATCTCAAAATGTTGGGAAGTATGCGCATGCTTTAGTTACAATGTAACGAGAAAATGTGGAGTGTGCTTTATTTACAATGTAACTGCGAGGAGGAGTGTGCTTTATTTACAATGTAACTGTTCAAAGGAGGAGTGTGCTTAATTTACAATGTAACCATGCGAAGGAGGAGGGTGCTTTATTTACAATGTAACGTGCAAAGGAGGAGCATGCTTTATTTACAATGTAACTGTTCAAAGGAGGAGGGTGCTTAATTTACAATGTAACCATGCGAAGGAGGAGCGTGCTTTATTTACAATGTAACGTGCAAAGGAGGAGCGTGCTTTATTTACAATGTAACGTGCAAAGGAGGAGCGTGCTTTATTTACAATGTAACGTGCAAAGGAGGAGCGTGCTTTATTTACAATGTAACGTGTGAAGGAGGAGTGTGCTTTATTTACAATGTAACCGTGTGTTGCCATGCCCCGTAGGAGTTGCTAAATATTGAGGTTCACCCGTCACCCTACCCCAGCCTGACATCCATCTCACAGGCACTCAGAGACACAGAACAGTCCATAAGCTTTGTTTATTTTATTTTTAATGAGGATTGAACTTGGATGGGAAAGGGAAGTTATGGGATGCCCAGTAAGAGTCAGTATAACTTGCTTGGGACTACTATATACACTCCAGTCTTCTCTCCAGCACAACTCTTGCTTAAGACCTCTTTCCCTTACTCCTCCAACACTTCACTTGCTGAAAATTCCCAGACTGGCTAGCACCACATGGTTGGGCCTGACATTAACTCAGCAAGGCCTCAGTAAAATGCCTTTTGCGGGCAGGGGCCTCAGGCCCCTATGATGTAGAAATAGTTCCGGTGCTAACTGTCCTCAATTCAACTACTGATCCCAGTAAACCCTCTTCAGGCCCTGCCAGCCCTCCTGGCTGCAGCTGCCTCTTTCCACTGCCCTTCCCACAGTCCACTCTTCTGATTCTGCACCCATCTCAAACTGCAAACACCCAGTTCTCTCAGGCGTGCCTCCCCAGTCCTCCTAACTGTGCTTCACTCACCAGCCTTCCTGGCTGCAACCAATTGTGCTCTCTGGAGTCTCTTAGCAGTGCTCTCTCCCGCTGTCTCATGTGCCACTCCTCCAGGATCTCTTCTCCTCCTGGCTGTACCCGAGCCCAGGACCAGGGTCACCCCCCCAGACTGGGGAGCTCCCTGTGGGCCCGACAGCCTCCACAGTCTCCCACTCCAGCTCTCTTCCACCCAACAACTCCCCCCACCTGGGCTGACCCTAGGTATTTAAGGAGGCATGCCAATCTAAGTTGGGGATTGGTCAAGGCTCCTCAGAATACCCCAGGCAGCTCCACCTCTTCTCTCCCCCTCTCTTTCTAGCACCTTCTAGAAAGAAGAGGGAGATGACAGTGATGCTACCTGTGAGTCACCCAGCCCTGAATGAAAACAAACAGGCTTAGCCACCAGCTAGAACTTCCTAAATGTTCCTACTCTATAGAAAAATCTAACCTCTAGCACCTACCTAACTAGAGGGTGCTACACGTTCGAAGGAGGAGCATGCTTTATTTACAATGTAACCATGCGAAGGAGGAGCGTGCTTTATTTACAATGTAACTGTGTGATAGAGGAGCGTGCTTTATTTACAATGTAACCTTGCAAAGGAGGAGCATGCTTTATTTACAATGTAGCTGTGTGAAGGAGGAGCATGCTTTATTTACAATGTAGCTGTGTGAAGGAGGAGCGTGCTTTATTTACAATGTAACCATGCAAAGGAGGAGCGTGCTTTATTTACAATGTAGCTGTGTGAAGGAGGAGTATGCTTTATTTACAATGTAACAGTGCAAAGGAGGAGTATGCTTTATTTACAATGTAACCGTACAAAAGAGGAGCAAGCTTTAGTTAAGGTATTTGAAGGTAGATATAGTGACATCTTATACATAATATCATACCTCACAACTCCTTGAGATGGGAAGGAGGGATACCTATTAGCAGAAGTATGCTGACACAGGACACACACCCCTGCCACACCCCCTTAAAGGAGAAATATACGAAAAAAATAAAAGATTATATAACTACTTGCCTACTTTTACCCTCTTCCTTCCTGCCAGGCCAATTTTTAGCTTTTAGTGCTGTCACATTTTAAATGACAATTGCGCAGTCATGCAACACTGTACCCAAACTCAATTTCTATCATTTTGTTCAAATAACTAGAGCTTTCTTTTGTAGTATTTAATCACCACTGGGTTTTTTTTATTTTTATTTTGCTAAATAAATGAAAAAATACAGTATTCTTCTTTTCTGTTATATGATTTTTAAAATAAATAATTGTTCTTTATACATTTTGGCCAAAATGTATTCTGCTCCATTTCTTTGGTGATAATAATCAATCGATCAACTTGGGTACATTCACCCTGCCCATACATGGTCCATATCTCAGCCAGTCTCTGCTGAACTAGCAGAGATTAGAACTGTCTATGGCCGGTTTAACACTATTTCAAAAAGCTAATCTACTGCTGAAGCTTTTGGTTAAGCTGTAAGGAATAATTGACCATATACTACATTTCTAAAACATTATTACATCATCCAATCTTTATTAATCCTTTCTTCAGCTCACTTTATATTATGTCATTTCAGAATGTTTATTTGTTCTCTCTATTGAGAGAATGACGTTCTCAAGAAGTTACTTCTAAAAAGTTGAAAGTTTGACAGAAGATATAAGGAAGTAAATAAAAATGATATCATCATTAAAAAATACGTTAAAAAAGGGTTCCACCGAAGCTAGCTATTTCCTCTTTTCTTATATATGCTCAAAAAAAAACAAAGGAACACTTTGAAAACACATTAGATCTCAATGGGGGAAAAAATCATGCTGGATATTTATACTGATATGGACTGGGTAAGTTGTTAGGAACGAAAGAATGCCACATCATTTGATGGATTGAAAATTATCAACCTACAGAGGGCTGAATTCAAAGACACCCCGAAAATCAAAGTAAAAAATTGATACAGCAGGCTAGTCCATTTTGCTAAAATTTCATTGCAGCAACTCAAAATGGTGCTCAGTAGTTTGTATGGCCCCCATGTACTTGTATGCCTGCCTCACAACATGCATACAAGTCTCATTAGGGCATGTTCCTAATGAGACGACGGTGCAGTATTTCCTCCCAGATCTGAACCAGGACATCACTGAGCTCCTGAACAGACTGAGGTGCAAATGGGCAGCGCCGGATGGACCGAAACATAATGTCCCAGAGGTATTCTATTGGATTTAGGTGAGGTGAGGGTCATTCAATGGTATCAATTCCTTCATCCTCCAGGAACCAGCTGCATACTCTCGACACATGAGGCCGGGCATTGTCCTGCACCAGGAGGAATCCAGGATCCACTGCACCAGCGTAGGGTCTGACAATGGAGCCAAGGTTTTCATACCGGTACCTAATGGCAGTAAGGGTGCCATTGTCTAGCCTGTAGAAGTCTGTGCGTCCCTCCATGGATATGCCTCCCCAGACTATCACTGACCTACTACCAAACAGGTCATGCTGAAGGATGTTACAGGCAGCATATTGTTCTCCAAGAGTTCTACAGACCCTTTCACATCTGTCACATGTGCTCAAGGTGAAGCTGCTCTCATCTTTAAAAAGCACAAGGCGCCAGTGGCAAACCTGCCAATTCTAGTGTTTAATGGCAAATCGAGCTCCACTGTACCAGGCAGTGGGCACAGGGCCCACTAGAGGATGTCGGGCCCTCATGAAGTCTGTTTCTGATTGTTTAATCAGAGACATTCACACCAGTGGCCTGCTGGAGGTCATTTTGTAGGGCTCTGGCAGTGCTCATCCTGTTCCTCCTTGCACAAAGGAGCAGATACCAGTCCTGCTGATGGGTTAAGGACCGTCTAAGGTCCTGTGCAGCTTTCCTAGAGTAACTGCCTGTCTCCTGGAATCTCCTCCATGATCTTGAGACTGTGCTGGGAAACACAGCAAACCTTCTGGCAATGGCACCTATTGATGTGCCATCCTGAAAGAGTTGGACCGCCTGTGCAACCTCCTATAGGGTCCAGGTATCGCCTCATGCTACCAGTAGTGACACTGACCCTATCCAAATGCAAAACTAGTGAGAAACAGTCAGAAAAGATGAGTAGGGAAAAAAATGTCAGTGGCCTCCACCTGTAAAACCATTCCTGTTTTGGAGGTCATCTCATTGTTGCCCATCTAGTGCACCTGTTGTTAATTTATTTAACACCAAAGCAGCTGAAACTGATTAACAACCCTCTCTGCTAGTTAAAGTGGAGGGGGGGGTGGGTACTCAGTTTTGTCAGGTACCCAGCTCTCAATTCTGCTCGGTGCACTGTGGCCCCCGAGCAGAAGTTCTCCTCTCCCCATCTCTCCAGGCAATCTTCTAGGACACGTAACAGGTCCCAGAAGATTGCCCGGCCACTCAGGACGCGCAGCGTGACTCGTGCATGCGCAGTGCCTACCCAGATGAAGGAGAGATCCGAGGCTTTGCGCGGATGCATCGCTGGACCGTGGGACAGGTGAGTGTGTGTTTATTATAAGTCAGCAGCTACACTTTTTGTAGCTACATTGGAATGACATACATGGCAAAGATGTCTCGGGGTTAGTTATACAGGGAATTGAAAGGATTACTGTGTCTATTAGAGAAGGCGATAGATTCAGAACACTCTGCAAAAGAGAAGTGTTCTGGATATTCCATCTCAATACTAGAAAGCCGGGGGGACTAAACTTTGAGTGGGATGTTTCCCACTTTTATGATTGAAGTATTCACCAACCTAGGGGTTATCTCGGTTTCAATTACCTCTCCCCGATAAATTCCACTCATCTTGCATATCCTGCACATTGAGTCCATAGATTTTTATGTTAGTTTCATTATTTTCCTTCCACTGTATCACACTAGCATTTTACTGAAGAAGTTGAGCTATATGTATGCATAGTATGATAAATATATGAATGGTATGTGCAGTTAACATATACATGCTGTTGAGGCAGGTCTGCTATATTCCAATATAGTCTGTTGTATTCTGCATGTTTTTTTTTTTAAGTGTAAGAATTCCTGTGCACATATGTGTGTGCGTTGTCCTCGTTCTTCCATTTGGGTGGAATTCCCTTTTTGGCACCATCTGGTGAGCGTCGACCGCATATATGTGTGTGCATATATGTCTTTTAGATTTTTACATATTTTTAAATGATGCATTCATGTCCATGGGCTTATAAATATATACATTTATGTAAAATCTTTTAAATTTGTTTTTATTTAATGTTTATCAGGAACAAGGGCATAATATGTCATTTATTGGTGAACAAATATCGGATGGGAAGAGCAGCTCCTCTACCCTGCTCATGCCCCCCCTCTCTGCCCTGCTGACATCCCCCCTCCACTCTGCCCTGCTGACATTCCCCCCTCTGCCCTGCCGATGTTCCTCCCCCCTCTGCCCTTTTAAAGTTTCACTCAATACTACCCTGCTGATGCATCCCCTCTGCCCTGCTGGCTTTTCCCCACTTCTGTCCTGCTGATGTTCCTCCCCCTCTGCCCTGCTGATGTTCATCCCCCCCTGTCCTGCTGATGTCCCCCCCTGTCCTGCTGGCATCCCCCTCCCCCCCTCTGCCCTGATGACATTCCTCTCGCTCTGCCCTGCTGACGTTACACCCCTGCCCTGATGATGTCCCCCCCCGTCCTGATGATATTTCCTCGCCCTCTGCCCTGCTGATGTTCCCCACTTCTGCTCTGCTGATGCCCCTCCCTGCCCTGCTGACGTTTCCTCCCCCTCTGTTCTGCTGACGTTTCCTCCCCCTCTGCCCTGCTGACATCCGCCTCCTAGCCTGCTGATGTTTACTCCCATCTGCCCTGCTGACGCCCGTCCTCTGCCCTGCTGACCCCAGTCTTGTGCCCTGCTGACCCAAGTCTTCTACCTTGCTGACCATGTCCTATGGCCTGCTGACCCCATTCTCTGCCTTGCTGACCTCTGTCTTCCTGAAAGACAGGAAATTACATATCCCAAACACCACCAAACGCTGTTTACGCCTGAAGTCGTCAGACGTAGGCTAACAAAATGGCATTGGGTGGTGTTTAAGATACGTCATCTCTAGTCAGCTGGAATGCAGGTGGAGTGCAAACGGGCGATTCCTATACAATACATGCTGATCCCTGTCTTCTTTGATGTAAGTGCAATACAATCTTTTTTTTTTTTTTTTTTTTTTAAATAAATTATTTGAAATACTGCACCATAAGAGTGTTTTTTCTTCTCCCTCTCTATATGGCAACACTGCAGCTTTGAATACGTTATCTACATATATAATAAATGGATGACAGCAGTGGTTTTAATTCATTCCTGTGACCTCATATATGACATCTTGGATTTTCCCATATGCGTAATTTGACTCCCTGAAATAGGGGTCAATTAAATCTGGTAAGTGCCCCGCTATATGCATACCTCCCAACAGTCCTGGATTGGGCAGGACTGTCCCGCATTTTTACCTTTGTCACGTGGTCCCGGAGTACAGGGGCTTTGTCCTGCATTACTCCATTATGTTAACAGCAGAGCAGGACCTACAGCAGTGTGCTGTAACATCTAGCACAGATGATTAAACTAAAAAAAAACTTAAATATAATAAAAGCAAAAGCAAAAAGAATAGTCCATTCTCTTGGAAGTGAGATGAAAACGGGAAATCAATGCATCCAGCAGAAGTGCCCAAAGATATCCAGTGAGATGGGTGCTATAGACATCAAATATGGTGACTTGAGTGACACCCTCCACCATCAACAGCAATGGCCGCTCACTTCAGGAGATGGACCCCTGAGTAAATCAGTCAGGTCGGATAAAGCGGTCCCTTGTAGGGAATCAAACAGCAGACCCAAAAGTTGGAATCAGATGTGGAACTTGCTATACCTCAAACTGGTATCACATGTAGACCTTGCTAAGCGTCAAGCTTATCATCATCACTTTCCTCCGGATTGTTTACATGAAAAAAAAGCAGCAAAATCTAGTGCTCTCTGATTGCTACAAAAATCATTTATTTAAAAATAAAGTGTACACTCACATAAAAACGCACTGTGCCCCAGTGCTAAGGATGGATGACAGTTTCAATAAAACAAAGTGATCCACGGAGATCAGCGTGTAAGGACGCGGGTGACATCACGATTGCAGTCACGTGGTATTCCATACGCGTTAAGTCCCAAGGGGGCAGGACTTCATCAGGCGCGACAGCATGACGTAAGCCACCCGCTTTATACACTCAATCAGCTGACCAATATGGCCAATGAGGACGGGTGCATGGCCGTAACCATGACACCCTCTTTGGCCACATTAATGCGGCGGCAAATACAACTGTGGATAAAAAACAGGCATCTACATCCAATGTGATGGAACATCACATAATCAACTGAAATGATGCAACATGCATACTCAGAAGGAAACAGTTATGGAAGATCTCCGCGCTTAGGACCGGGAATAAGGTGTGCGGCCTGTCCGTAAAAAAATTAACCCCCTAGAGGGCAATTTATATGTAACGTGCAAAATATGAGGGACAAATGGCGCTCCCTGTAGGTAATAAGTATGGTGAACCTAAAAGGTATAGGTGAAAAAGTGCGTACCTATAAAGAGTATCTCCCTTATTAATCCTGCTAGGTGTAAAGTAGATGTTATGATATAGGTGGGGTGTGCCACCGTAAACTTATCCACCCTGTAAATAACAATATTATTGAACTGCTCCAATCTGTGAATCCCAGTGCTAGTGAGCGTGAGCAACTTAATAAATAGAAAATAAATAAATAAAAAACATAGAAACACAAATATAAATGATGTGTAGTGTGTATTATAAATGTGGCTGATTAGATACGTGGCTAGACCACAGGGGAAGGGAGGTAGCAGCTGGCCAGCTAGCATGTATCCTCTACCCAACTAGTAGTGTATCCATAATATTAACCATTAATACATGTAGATTTAGAATTGTACCAAAACCACCAATGGTGAGTACCTTTGGTAATGTAAGAGCCAAGTGAGCAGTGTGCTATAAATATGCAGGTGACAGTCCCAATACAAAAGAGCAAAAATTAAAAGTGAATAATAATAATAATAGAAAATATAATAATAAAAAACCTGTGTATAAACCATACACTCAGTGTGTAAAAGTTGAACAGTCCAAAAATACGGCTGTGAAAAATACAAAAATCATATGTATTAAAGGAAGGGAGTCCAATCCTATGCAGGGGCCCACAACAAGATCAATAGGCAATGTGTTGATGAGTGGGTGAGGATATATGGGTAACAGTTGTGAAGATAATTCCACCGACTTGTAGTGCTTCAGGCAGTAGTAGGTGACTGTTGTGCTGCCCCCCCAAGGTTCCCTCACTCACCAGACGTAGGTACCCCTGCAGGGGTGAACAGCATGGGAATATGGATGTCGGATGGTCCTCCTGGTGGTAATCTGGATCAGGTCCTAGTCCAGTAACTTTCTCCAGTGAATGCAGCCAACACCCTCAGATGCGGGGAGGGGGAATACCCCAGATGGTGCTCGGATGGTGCCTCACAGAAAAAAACAGAAGGATATACCCATGTGTGGTATCAGGTGGCTAATTTATTGATGAATTTAAAATTGGAATTAAAATAAAAATAAAAATAAAACCCAGGGTGTCTCACAGGACCGGCCTGGTTCCACCGTACACAATAAAAAGTAGCAAGCAGGGGCGGTTTAGGGCTGGTTTGCTGTTTGCGCTCCACAAGCGTACCAAGCCTCTAAGTCCCGCTCCGGAAATGACGTCAGCACGCCTTACCGGTTTCGTTATTGAACGTTATCAAAGGCGCCTTTGATAACGTTCAATAACGAAACCGGTAAGGCGTGCTGACGTCATTTCCGGAGCGGGACTTAGAGGCTTGGTACGCTTGTGGAGCGCAAACAGCAAACCAGCCCTAAACCGCCCCTGCTTGCTACTTTTTATTGTGTGCGGTGGAACTAGGCCGGTCCTGTCCTGGTAGTCCTGACCGGTTTCGTTATTGAACGTTATCAAAGGCGCCTTTGATAACGTTCAATAACGAAACCGGTAAGGCGTGCTGACGTCATTTCCGGAGCGGGACTTAGAGGCTTGGTACGCTTGTGGAGCGCAAACAGCAAACCAGCCCTAAACCGCCCCTGCTTGCTACTTTTTATTGTGTACGGTGGAACTAGGCCGGTCCTGTGAGACACCCTGGGTTTTATTTTTATTTTTATTTTAATTCCAATTTTAAATTCATCAATAAATTAGCCACCTGATACCACACATGGGTATATCCTTCTGTTTTTTTCTGTGAGGCACCATCCGAGCACCATCTGGGGTATTCCCCCTGCCCGCATCTGAGGGTGTTGGCTGCATTCACTGGAGAAAGTTACTGGACTAGGACCTGATCCAGATTACCACCAGGAGGACCATCCGACATCCATATTCCCATGCTGTTCACCCCTGCAGGGGTACCTACGTCTGGTGAGTGAGGGAACCTTGGGGGGGCAGCACAACAGTCACCTACTACTGCCTGAAGCACTACAAGTCACCGGTGGAATTATCTTCACAACTGTTACCCATATAGCCTCACCCACTCATCAACACATTGCCTATTGATCTTGTTGTGGGCCCCTGCATAGGGTTGGACTCCCTTCCTTTAAAACATATGATTTTTGTATTTTTCACAGCCATATTTTTGGACTGTTCAACTTTTACACACTGAGTGTATGGTTTATACACAGGTTTTTTATTATTATATTTTCTATTATTATTATTATTCACTTTTAATTTTTGCTCTTTTGTATTGGGACTGTCACCTGCATATTTATAGCACACTGCTCACTTGGCTCTTACATTACCAAAGGTACTCACCATTGGTGGTTTTGGTACAATTCTAAATCTACATGTATTAATGGTTAATATTATGGATACACTACTAGTTGGGTAGAGGATACATGCTAGCTGGCCAGCTGCTACCTCCCTTCCCCTGTGGTCTAGCCACGTATCTAATCAGCCACATGTATAATACACACTACACATCATTTATATTTGTGTTTCTATGTTTTTTATTTATTTATTTTCTATTTATTAAGTTGCTCACGCTCACTAGCACTGGGATTCACAGATTGGAGCAGTTCAATAATATTGTTATTTACAGGGTGGATAAGTTTAGGGTGGCACACCCCACCTATATCAGAAGGAAACAGACATATGCCCATACAGATTATTTGAAATTATTATAAAAAGATCAATCTATGCGGCACCCTGCGTCCCTGCTGATCCTTATGGTACACTCAAGTTTATAGCAAAAAACAGTCAATACATAAAATTAAAAATTAAAAAACAGAATTCGTAAAGTAGTAGATCCTCATTTTATTAAACAGGGTATGCAATCTTTAGGAAAAAGAAATGAGATTATCATACGCCCAGCCAAAATATCTGGCTGAAATGAATAGACTGTTAAGTGATCAGGATACTTATCAAATTCTGAATAAAGATCCTATGTTGAACTACAAGGACGAATTACATTGGTTGATAGAGGAAGGGAAAGCTGTCAATGTTCTTAACAAAAAGGAAGCGTTATACTTGGATCCACTTTTCTGTAGGACTCCAATTATATATTGCTTGCTTAAGATCCATAAGGATTGTGTCAATCCTCCTGGTAGGCCGATCGTAAATGGAATTGATTCCATCTCATCCAGGGTAGGCCAATACATCGACAGTTTCCTCCAACCGTTGGTGTCAAAAACAGAGGCATTTCTCAAAGACACCAAGCACATCATCCAAATATTGAGTCAGTGAAGTGTTCGCCTTCAAGTATACTTGTTACAGCTGATGTTGGATCACTGTACATGATCATTGGGCATGAGGATGCCCTTTCCTCGGTACATTGGGCCATGTCATCTTTTTCTGATCTTTCAGAAACACATAGTAATTTTCTTTTGAAGCTTTTGAAATTCTGTTTAGCCAGAAATTATTTCTGGTTTAATCACCAAGTACATCGGATGTAGATGCCTGGTTTTTATCCACAGTTGTATTTGCCGCCGCATTAATGTGGCCGAATAGGGTGTCATTACGTCATGCCGTCGCCCCTGATGAAGTCCCGCCCCCTTGGGACTTTACGCGTACGGAATACCACGTGACTGCAATCGTGATGTCACCCGCGTCCTTACACGCTGATCTCCGTTGATCACTTTGTTTTATTGAAACTGTCATCCATCCTTAGCACTGGGGCACAGTGCGTTTTTATGTGAGTGTACACTTTATTTTTAAATAAATTATTTTTGTAGCAATCAGAGAGCACTAGATTTTGCTGCTTTTTTTTTAAACAATCCGGAGGAGAGTGATGATGATGATAAGCTTGAAGCTTAGCAAGGTCTACATGTGATACCAGTTTGAGGTATAGCAAGTTCCACATCTGATAGGTGACAACAGTCACCTACTACTGCCTGAAGCACTACAAGTCACCGGTGGAATTATCTTCACAACTGTTACCCATATATCCTCACCCACTCATCAACACATTGCCTATTGATCTTGTTGTGGGCCCCTGCATAGGGTTGGACTCCCTTCCTTTAAAACATATGATTTTTGTATTTTTCACAGCCGTATTTTTGGACTGTTCAACTTTTACACACTGAGTGTATGGTTTATACACAGGTTTTTTATTATTATATTTTCTATTATTATTATTATTCACTTTTAATTTTTGCTCTTTTGTATTGGGACTGTCACCTGCATATTTATAGCACACTGCTCACTTGGCTCTTACATTACCAAAGGTACTCACCATTGGTGGTTTTGGTACAATTCTAAATCTACATGTATTAATGGTTAATATTATGGATACACTACTAGTTGGGTAGAGGATACATGCTAGCTGGCCAGCTGCTACCTCCCTTCCCCTGTGGTCTAGCCACGTATCTAATCAGCCACATTTATAATACACACTACACATCATCTATATTTGTGTTTCTATGTTTTTTATTTATTTATTTTCTATTTATTAAGTTGCTCACGCTCACTAGCACTGGGATTCACAGATTGGAGCAGTTCAATAATATTGTTATTTACAGGGTGGATAAGTTTAGGGTGGCACACCCCACCTATATCAGAAGGAAACAGACATATGCCCATACAGATTATTTGAAATTATTATAAAAAGATCAATCTATGCGGCACCCTGCGTCCCTGCTGATCCTTATGGTACACTCAAGTTTATAGCAAAAAACAGTCAATACATAAAATTAAAAATTAAAAAACAGAATTCGTAAAGTAGTAGATCCTCATTTTATTAAACAGGGTATGCAATCTTTAGAAAAAAGAAATGAGATTATCATACGCCCAGCCAAAATATCTGGCTGAAATGAATAGACTGTTAAGTGATCAGGATACTTATCAAATTCTGAATAAAGATCCTATGTTGAACTACAAGGACGAATTACATTGGTTGATAGAGGAAGGGAAAGCTGTCAATGTTCTTAACAAAAAGGAAGCGTTATACTTGGATCCACTTTTCTGTAGGACTCCAATTATATATTGCTTGCTTAAGATCCATAAGGATTGTGTCAATCCTCCTGGTAGGCCGATCGTAAATGGAATTGATTCCATCTCATCCAGGGTAGGCCAATACATCGACAGTTTCCTCCAACCGTTGGTGTCAAAAACAGAGGCATTTCTCAAAGACACCAAGCACATCATCCAAATATTGAGTCAGTGAAGTGTTCGCCTTCAAGTATACTTGTTACAGCTGATGTTGGATCACTGTACATGATCATTGGGCATGAGGATGCCCTTTCCTCGGTACAGTGGGCCATGTCATCTTTTTCTGATCTTTCAGAAACACATAGTAATTTTCTTTTGAAGCGTTTGAAATTCTGTTTAGCCAGAAATTATTTCTGGTTTAATCACCAAGTACATCGGATGTAGATGCCTGGTTTTTATCCACAGTTGTATTTGCCGCCGCATTAATGTGGCCGAATAGGGTGTCATTACGTCATGCCGTCGCCCCTGATGAAGTCCCGCCCCCTTGGGACTTTACGCGTACGGAATACCACGTGACTGCAATCGTGATGTCACCCGCGTCCTTACACGCTGATCTCCGTTGATCACTTTGTTTTATTGAAACTGTCATCCATCCTTAGCACTGGGGCACAGTGCGTTTTTATGTGAGTGTACACTTTATTTTTAAATAAATTATTTTTGTAGCAATCAGAGAGCACTAGATTTTGCTGCTTTTTTTTTAAACAATCCGGAGGAGAGTGATGATGATGATAAGCTTGAAGCTTAGCAAGGTCTACATGTGATACCAGTTTGAGGTATAGCAAGTTCCACATCTGATACCAGCTTTTGGGTCTGCTGTTTGATTCCCTGCAAGGGACCGCTTTATCCGACCTGACTGATTTACTCAGGGGTCCATCTCCTGAGGGGAGCAGCCATTGCTGTTGATGGTGGAGGGTGTCACTCAAGTCACCATATTTAATGTCTATATCACCCATCTCACTGGATATCTTTGGGCACTTCTGCTGGATGCATTGATTTCCCCTTTTCATCTCACTTCCAAGAGAATGGACTATTCTTTTTGCTTTTGCTTTTATTATATTTGAGTTTCTTTTTAGTTTAATCATCTGCGCTGTACTGCTTTTTTATATTGTACTATTTTTGGGATTTGGTAATTTGACCCTCAGTATCTCAGCAGCAGTTTATCTTAGGGTTTGTTATTTAGAGCTGGTTGATTTGATTTCTTTTTCAACATCTAGCATAGCCAGGAATTGGTGGGCAAACCAGAGATTGGTGGGCCAGGCAGCAGGGGTAAGGCTGCAATATGGGAAAGTGCAGCTGTCATATTCAGCCTCTGATGTTGGGATGGGCAGGCCAATATGTGCTTTCAGCCTCCTGACTTTGCCCCACAAACAGAGCGGCACCCTGCTCCTTCCGACTTCTCCTTCTGACTCTGCCCATCATAGAGTGGCAGTCTTTCGGTGACATGTGAAGTCTAGTGAGGTCGGCGCTCCGTGGCGGGCTGAGGAGGGTCGACGCCGGGGGCCTCCAGGAGGGCCAAGAGTAGTGTCGTGGTGGGGGCCCCTCTGGTGTGAAGCCGCATCCTTACCCTGCAGGCTATGAACCCCGGGTGCGGGCAGTGGAGTATGCTGTGAGGGGGCCCATCATCACCAAGGCCAGGGAGATCGAGAGGGAACTGCAGAGGGTGAGTAGCTAAAACTCCCAGCATGACCATAATGACAGGGGAAGTACAACCCCCAGCATGGCCTGAGTGACAGGGGGACTACAACTTCCAACGTGGTCAGGGTGACCAGGAACTACAACTGCCAGCATGACCATAATGACAGGGAAATTACAACTCCTGGCATATCCTGTGTTATAGAGAAATTAGAACTGTATGTATGTAGCGCACTCCTGAACCTCGCACTCTGTACGTAACGCACTCCTGAACATCACACTCTGCATGTAACCCACGCCTGAACCTCGCGCTCTGTACGTAACGCACTCCTGAACCTTGCAATCTGTACGTATTGCACTCCTGAACCTCGCACACTGTACGTAACGCACTCCTGAACCTCGCCCTCTGTACGTATTGCACTCCTGAACCTCGCACTCTGTACGTAACGCACAGCTGAACCTTGCACTTAGTATGTAACGCACTCCTGAACCTCACACTCTGTACGTAATGCACTCCTGAACCTTCCACTCTGCCTGTAATGCACTTCTGAACCTCCCACTCTGTACGTAACACATTCCTGAACCTCACACTCTGTACATAACGCATTCCTGAACCTCCCACTCTTTACATAACGCATTACTGAACCTCACAGGAGGAGGAGCCAGGAGTGCTGGCAGGTGACCTCAGAAGTGGAAGATCGGGCCGCTCTGTGCAATACCATTGCAGATAGCAGGTGAATATAACATGTTTGTTATTAAAACATTTTTTTAAATGTAGTAGCACTTTAGGTTGTATTTTTTACAGACCAATGGGGAGTAAAAAAGGGGAGTCCGTTGTTATGGTTTACACATTCTTTAACCACTTGACCTCCGGAAGGTTTTAACCCCTTCATGACCAGGGCATCTTTTGCCATTCAGCACTGTTTTAATTTAACTGGCAATTGCTTGGCCATGCAACACTGTACCCAAATTAAATTTATATTTTTTTTTTACGCAAGTAGAGATTTCTTTTGGTGGTATTTAATCATCACTGGGTTTTTTATTATGTGCTAAATAAACAAAAAATACTGAAAATTTGGAAAAAAATTGCCAAAATGTAGTCTGCTACATTTCTTATTTTCTAAAAACCCAAATCAGTGTATATTATTTAATCTGTGTGAAACTTATAGTCTATAAACTATGGTGTATACAGTAGATTTGAAGATTTATCTCATTTCTTGAGGCCCTTAAATGCCAGGACACTGCAGATACCCACCATATGACCTATTTTTGGAAAGTAGAAGGTCCAAGGTATCTATTTTTTTGGGGAAAATTAAGACATTAAAAGAAAATTTAAAATGGGGGGTATGTGGTGCTAACCCCTACATAAATTTTCTCTATGATCTCCTATTGGATTTTTCGAAAGATGGGTTACCTTAAGGTATTGCAGGGTCAGATTAACATATAGAAATGCAAACAGCATAAATACATAGGTAAATACATAACATTTCATATAATTTCAATAAAATAGTGGAAAAAATTGTGAATATGTGCAATATAGTGACCAATAAATATGGCTAATAAAAACGTGCTGAAATAAAATCTATAATTGATGACGGTAAAAGTAATTCGATAAATATTCCAATAAAAATGTGATGTGAGATCTAAAATCAATAAGAACGAAATGCCTTCTGTGGGCCAGTAACAAAAGGAATCTAAAGTGCACAGTGCAACGCGCAAAGACGTGAAATAAAAGACCGAAATATGGTCTGTACGTGCGAAGAAATAAATATATAAATAAATAAATAGAGGTGCATCAAATCCAAATAATGCAGCAAAGTGACTAAATGACTGTATTGGACTGAATCACTATGGAGAAATAAGTATAACTAATCCAGAAAAATGAAATCCAGAAAAGAGATAAATAACGTGGTGCACTACAAATCCCAGCTTGTAGTAAAAATTGCACAGAAGCAGCGAAAGGGTAAAAATACCCACACAGTACGTATTGGTAATTAACTTCTCGGTAAGTGCAAAACAGAAGAAAGTTCCAGATAGCTAAATAAATCGAAGTTCAGTGTAAATCCATGCAGATGGAGAAAAAGTGCTCTGTGGCGTTTTCAGGGGTGCACCCCACTGTTTATCCCAGCCTCTCACCTCTAGCAATGGCCCCAACAGGCCTAGTAAAGCAAAGACCCTCTGGGTGGTGATCCTGGTATATATCCTGGTTAACCTCGCCTTCCTATAGGTTCCTATGGCTCCTCCTGCCTCTCATTCCGGTCCCCATACTATGTCCAAACGACACTCCAGAAGGAAGGGATCACTCCCAGCTCAGGTTAGCATAAGGGGTAAGGGATAAAAGAAAAAACTCTCCAATGTGTAGTAATATAATAATGGTTTTAATATAAAATATCCACTCACATATTAGTTAGCTTGTAACCGATCAGGATGGACGAACTTCCGGTCTCGGCCGAAAAACGGAAGTAAACAATAGGCACCTGACTTCCTCCCTCACGCGTATCGTCACGGCTCACGTGAATTTGTCCCTTTGACAAAGTTACGTGAGCAGTGACGATACGCGATAGTGATTGGTGATATTTGATCACCTCTGCGGTTTTTATTTTTTGCAAAAAACAAAAAAAGAGCAACAATTTTGAAAAAAACGCATTCTTTTTTACTTTTTGCTATAATAATTATCCCCCAAAAATATATAAAAATATTTTTTTTTCCCTCAGTTTAGGCTGATATGTATTCTTTGACATTATTTTTGGTAAAAAAAATCACAATAAGCGTTTATTGATTGGTTTGCGCAAAAGTTATAGCGTCTACAAAATAGGGGATAGTTTTATGGCATTTTTATTAATAATTATTTTTTAAGTAATGGAGGCGATCAGGGATTTTTATCGTGACTGCGACATTATGGTGGACACATCGGACAATTTTGCCACATTTTTGGGACCATTGGCAAAAGCTGCTAACATAAATTTGCAACTCATTGTACTACTTTTGAGGGGGAAATCCACGGCAAATTTTTATTAAAAAAACGGCATGGGCTCCCCCTCCAGAGGCATACCAGGCCCTTAGGTCTGGTATGGATTTTAAGGGTACCCCCTATGCCGAAAAAACTGTGTGGGGGTCCCCTCAAAATCCATACCAGACCCTTATCCGAGCACGCAGCCTGGCAGGTCAGGAAAGGGGGTGGGGACGAGCGAGCGCCCCCCCTCCTGAACCGTACCAGGCCACATGCCCTCAACATGGGGGGGTGAGTGCTTTGGGGAAGCAAAGCACCCACCCCCCCATGTTGATGAGGACAAGGGCCTCTTCCCGACAACCCTGGCCGTTGGTTGTCGGGGTCTGCGGGCGGGGGGCTTATTGGAATCCGGGAGCCCCCTTTAATAAGGGGCCCCCAGATCCCGGCCCCCCACCCTATGTGAATGAGTATGGGGTACTATGTACCCCTACCCATTCACCTAAGGTGTAAAGTGTAAAGTGCTCCGGGGGTCTTCTTCCGTCTTGGGGGGTCTTCTCGCCGGACTCCTCCACTATTTTACCTAGCTCGTTTACCGAGCGGAGGAGCCCGGCTTTCTTCTTCGTCGTCGCCATCGTCTGGGGGTCTCGATCCGCCTTGGGGGGTCTTCCGGGGTCTTTTCCGGGGTCTCTTCTATTCTTGCCGCTGTCGTCGCCTTCTGCGCCGCCTTCTTCTTCTTCTTCTCCTTCCGATGTTGACTCGTCGCTCTCTCTTGCCGGAATGGCATAGACGGGCTGTGTTGTGACTTATATAGGGACAAGGGGGCAGGGTCACATGCTCACCCCGCCCACATATGATGTCACAGTCCCAGCATCCTCCGGGACTGTGACATCATAGGGGGGCGGGGTCACCATGTGACATGAGCATGTGACCCTGCCCCCTTGTCCCTAAATAAGTCAAAACACAGCGCGTCTATGCCATTCCGGCCAGAGAGAGCGACGAGTCAACATCGGAAGGAGAAGAAGAAGAAGAAGAAGAAGAAGGCGGCGGCGCAGAAGGCGACGACAGCGGCAAGAACAGAAGAGACCCCGGAAGACCCCCGAAGGCGGATGAAGGCGGATGAAAACCCCCAGACGATGGCGACGACGAAGAAGAAAGCCGGGCTCCTCCGCTCGGTAAAAGAGCTAGGTAAAATAGCGGAGGAGTCCGGCGAGAAGACCCCCCAAGACGGAAGAAGACCCTCGGAGTAGTGCAATAAAATATTTTTCAAAAATTGTGTGTTTTTTTTATTTACACTTTACACCTTAGGTGAATGGGTAGGGGTACATCGTACCCCATACTCATTCACATAGGGTGGGGGGCCGGGATCTGGGGGCCCCCTTATTAAAGGGGGCTCCCGGATTCCGATAAGCCCCCCGCCCGCAGACCCCGACAACCAACGGCCAGGGTTGTCGGGAAGAGGCCCTTGTCCTCATCAACATGGGGACAAGGTGCTTTGGGGTGGGGGGCCCCCTTCCCCAAAGCACCCACCCCCCCATGTTGAGGGCATGCGGCCTGGTGCGGTTCAGGAGGGGGGGATCTCGCTCGTCCCCACCCCCTTTCCTGACCTGCCAGGCTGCGTGCTCGGATAAGGGTCTGGTATGGATTTTGGGGGGACCCCACGCCGTTTTTTCGGCGTAGGGGGTACCCTTAAAATCCATACCAGACCTAAGGGCCTGATATGCTCCTGGAGGGGGACACATGTGGGGACTATGGGGACACATGTGCATGCTCGCTCCTGAGCCCTTCTGCATCAATTGACACAGACAGTGTCACCGGATTTGATTGACAGCAGTGGGAGCCAATGGCTCCCACTGCTATCAACCTGTATAATGAGGAGAGAGACAGCGACAGAAGGTGCTTTGCTTGTGCACATCACTGGATTGGATCGGGCTCAGGCAAGAAAAAGAGGGGTCTGAGGGGAGCTGCAGCACAGAAGGTTTTTCACCTTAATGCATCGAATGCATTAAACACTTACAGACCGGAAGATTTTCCCCCTTAATGACAAGGCCATTTTATTCGATACAGCACTGCGTCGCTTTAACTGACAATTACGCAGTCGTGCAATGTTGTACCCAGACAAAATTTATGTCCTTTTTTTCTCACAAATAGAGCTTTTTTTTGGTGGTATTTGATCACCTGTGCAGTTTTTATTTTTTGCGCTATAAACCAAAAAAAAAGCAACAATTTTGAAAAAAAACTTTTTTTTTTACTTTTTTGCTATAATAAATATCCCTAAAAATGTCTTTAACAAAACAAAATGTCTTCATCAGTTTAGGCCAATATGTATTCTTCTACATATTTCGGTAAAAAAAATCGCAATAAGCTTATATTGATTGGTTTGCGCAAAAGTTATAGGGTCTACAAACTATGGGAAAGATTTATGGCATTTTTATGGCATTTTTTTTTTTTTTTTACTAGTAATGGCTGATCTGTGATTTTTAGCGGTACTGCGACATTGCGGCAGACAGATCGGACACTTTTGAAACATTTTTGGGACCATTGACATTTATACAGCGATCAGTGCTATAAAAATGCACTGATCACTGAGTAAATCTCACTGGCAGGGAAGGGATTAACACTAGGGGAGATCAAGGGTTTAAATGTGTTCCCTCGTGAATGTTTCTTATTGTGGGGGGATGGGAGGAATGGGGGATTTGGGACTGACTGGGGGTGGAGAGATATTGCTGTTTGTAATTACTACAAACAGCAGATGTGTCTCTTCTCCCCTGTCAGAACAGGGATTTGTGTGCTTACACACAAATCCCCATTCTGTCTCTCGTGCCCGTGATCGCGGGTGGCCAGTAGCGATCGCCCGCCGGCCATGCACATCTCCCCCACCGTGCAGCGGGCTCTTTAAGGGCCCGATGTACCGGTATGTTGTTTTGTGGTAACGAACCACCTTGCCGATGTAAATGTGCGTGATTTGGATGGCAAGTGGTTAAAGTGAAAGTTGAAAAATAACAAACATGTTATAATTACCTGCTCTGTGCAGTAATTTTGCATAGAGAAGCCCAGATCCTCCTCTTCTCAGGTGCCTCTTCGGTGCTCCTGGCCCCTCCCTTCTGACGAGTGCCCCAACAGCAAGCATCTTGCTATGGGGGCACCCAAGGCATGTTGCAGCTCCTTGTGTCCATGCAGACATGGAGCTGCGACTAGGCCCAGTCCCCTCTCTCTTCTCATAGGATCACTGACTTTGACAGCAGTGGGAGCTAATGGCACTCCGCTGCTGCCTCAGCCAATGAGAAGGCAGAGTCCTGGGCAACCGAGTCTCTCCTGCAACATCGCTGGATAGAGATTGGCTTAGGTAAGTATTAGAGGGGCTGCTGCACACAGAAGGTTTTTTTTATCTTAATGCATAGAATGCCTTTACAATCACTTTAAGGTGAAAAATCTTCAGGCTTTAGAACCACTTTAAGCTTTAACATTGTATCCTCCAAGAGATATAAGGAACTGGTACAAAGTTCAGCCTGTTGGTGCCCACCAAAAACTGAAGTATCATTACTATGTGGAATATGCTTTTAAAGGAAATGATGTGCATAAAGGTGTTAGCATTTAATATCATAACAATACACATAAGTGTCAGCGTATACATGAATGATAAATAATTGTTTTCACCATGTCTGGCTAACATTAAATGCCAGCTCTTTGGGGATTTCAACATTTTCGTTTCTAGTCACAATATTATACCTATTAAACAAACTACTATTCCCTACTTCCTTTTATCCTAACCAAATTCTCACTAAGTAGCCGATCATTTGCAGCTTACTCTTTGCTGATCCTTTATTGCCAATATACATTACATTTTGTTTTCATACTACCACAAATGTTAAAATGACAAACTCTGTTTTAAAAAAAAAACAAATTAAGTATGTATTTCAAACTCAAAAAAGTACATTCTACTGCTGTCAGCCTACTCCAAATCTCCAAATCCTTTTTTTTAACTGCTGTGATCTGACATAATGTGGCCATGGGCGTCCGCAGTTCTTTTTTGGGGGGGGGGGCATCATTTTAGGGTCACCCATGCACCGCCCCTTTTTGAAAATGTCATTATCACATTATCATGGTCAGAGTCTGCAGACGTAGTACAGTCCCTAGGATAAGTAATGGATAATGGCCAACAGGCTCTTTTACCATACCCAGCAAAAAGACAGCAGTGATTCCTCTGGCTGGACGATCATTCACTCTGGGTTCCCCGGGGGTCAGTAGTGTAGCATGTCTGTACCCTGGTAGTGGCTCAGTCTCTCTCTCTCTGGTGGCGCTGGGCAGCGTGACTCTCTTTCTGGTGGCACTGGGCACCATGGCTCTCTCTCTGGCTTCCACCCAGCATGCTCCTCATTCTTTGTCCTGTTGCACTCTCTCCCTCAGCTTTTTTCCAGGCTGCAGTCTCTCAATCTCTCTCTTGATCGAGCTGTAGTCTCTTCCCTGTGGAAAATGGGACTGACAATCTTTGGGACTACCTGTCCCATGATGCTCTCCTCTCCTAGTCTCCTTTGATTGGCCCTCAGTTATGGCCAATAGGGAAGGAACGGAGTGGGCAGGAAGCTGGGCGGGGAACCTGATGAGAGCCGCCATCTCTTCTCCCTGACAGCCGAGTTCTCTGCTGGACTGAGCAGGAAAAAGAGCCCTGAAGTCAGACTACACTGATGAGGGGGCTTGACAGCACCTTGATGGTATCACCCCACTGGCAGGTGGCACCCGGGTGCGGGCTGCCCGCACCCCGATAGCGACGGAATTTTTAGATCCGATCCTTGATTCCAGGGGGGGGCACTTGACCCCCCTTGCCCCTGCCGGTGAGTGACGATTCGCACTTTTCAGCCTCGTGCTTTTTTGTTACTGCTCTTCAGTTTGTGCTTGTGGGTTCGTACCTGGTTTTCAGTGCGTGTAGTCAGTTCGCATTTGTTTTTCAGTGCGTATTATTATAGTAGGTATTTGGTTTTCAGTGCGTTCTTGTTCGCTCCTTTCTGATTTTCAGGTCGCTCTTCTCAGGCCTTTCTGATTTTCAGTGCGTTCTGTTAATTTGTTCTGACCAGCCGACCGTTTTGAAGCCATGTTGCAGGTACATACTCGTCGTAGAGTTCGTGTTGTGCAGGGGCTTGGTGTTGGGGTACTTACTTTGACCCAAGTCCAGTCCATGAACAGGACAGGGAGGAGTTCATGGACCAAGAATTGGTTACTCCAGCGTGACCAATTCTCTCATATGCCTTTGCTGCGGGAGATCCGTGAGAATAATCCTGATGATTTCATGAATTTTCTCCGGATGATGGACCCCGTTTTTCCCCGTCTATTGGCTTTCCTGTCCCCTTATATTACCAAGCAGGACACCTGCATGCGGCAAGCCATCACTCTGGAACAAAGACTAGTCGCCATGTTGCTGTACTTGGCGACAGGGAGAAGTCTGCAGGACATAAAGTTCTCAACAGGCATCTCCCCCCAGGCTCTGGGGATCATTATTCCAGAGACCTGTTCTGCCATCATTCAGGTCCTGCAGAAGGTCTATATTAGGGTTACTTTTCTCCTTTAATGTGGTGTTTACACCAAAAAAAAAAAAAATTGTAAAAACATTTTTTTTACTCACCTCTAAATGCCTGTTGCTAGGGGGTCCCTCGTAGGCTGCCACCTTCAGTGCCCGGGCACTGACATCACTTCCCCTCGGCGCCGCACAGTCATCTGGGACCTGTCACGTGTCCCAGATGACTGCGTGGCTTATCATGGCGCACGGCGCCGCTCGCGCATGCGCAGTGGGTGCCCGGCTGTGAAGCAACAGCCGGGTGCCCACAGTAAGAATGCCATCGCCGCGAGCGTAGCGTTCCCCCGCATCGCTGGACCCTGGGACAGGTAAGTGTCTGATTGTTAAAAGTCAGCACCTGCAGTATTTGTAGCTGCTGACTTTAATTTTTTTTTTTTTTAGGGGGCACCCCACTTTAACATCACATTCTATGTATTTAATGTTTGCTAATATATTGTATTTCTTTCATCATTCCCTAAATACCATGATTGTAATATGCATGTGAACCTTTGTTCTCATGCATGCTTGAATTTTTTAACCTTCCTTTTTTGTCCTTCATGCATATTTGCCTTCGCTAAACTCCCCCAGCATGCTATCCTGGGCCCATACACACCTAGCCTAGTCACTTAACAGTGTATTTTGTCAGCTCCATAGTAGTGCTTTACCCTAAACACCCCCTAAAATGTGTACAAATGTTATTTGTATCCTTAAATTCATGCAGAGTGCCAGAGGCTAATTTTTTTGGTCCCAAAATCATTTGGAACCCTCCCTTCCCCCCAACCACTAAGTCAACCGATACCAATCCTCGGTCTGTTAATTTTACCAAACCCATACACACTATACCTACCTCTTTTGTGGTCAGATTTATGGATGAATTCACCAAAGCATGTAGTGAAAGGGCCTGCCAGAATACTTTCAAATGGTACTTTTTAAAGTTTTGTTCTCCTATTATCTTGATAGGTAATTTCAGAATGTAAAAAATTGCTTCAGTGTTAGGGTTGCCACCTGTACGGGATTCACCCGTACAGTCCGGGATTTGAATCATGTGCCCGGTTTTGAGTACCCCTGAAAACCGGACACATTCAGATAGGATCGTGGCTCATAGCTGGAGAGAGGATTAGGTGTTCTCCTCCCTCCAGCCTGCAGGTGGCACTAGAGAGCGGTACTGACTGAACAGTCTCAGCAGCACTGCTGAGGAACGAACACAGAGTGTGTGGAGCCTGGAAAGAGAAATGAGGAACTTCGTTGCAGTTAGTGATCAGTGAGTACAGGGGGAAAGGGAGTCTCTGGTGTCATATCTGATGTAAGGGGGCTTACATCATATAATCTAATGGTGGTGTCATATCTGATGTAAGGGGGGGGGGGCGCTGGTGTCATATGATATCTGATGTAAGGTGGGGGCTCTGATGTCATAGCTAATGTAAGGGGGGCTCTGGTGTCATATCTGATGTAAGGGGGGGCTCTGGTGTCATATCTGATGTAAGGTGGGGGGCTCTGATGTCATAGCTAATGTAAGGGGGGCTCTGGTGTCATATCTGATGTAAGGGGGGGCTCTGGTGTCATATCTGATGTAATGGGGGGCTCTGGTGTCATATCTGATGTAAGGGGGGCTCTGGTGTCATATTTAATGTAAGGGAGGGGCTCTGATGTCATATCTGATGTAAGTGGGGGCTCTGGTCTCATATTTAATGTAAGGGGGGGGCTCTGGTGTCATATCTAATGTAAGGGGGGGGGCTCTGATGTCATATCTGATGTAAGGGGGGCTCTGGTGTCATATTTAATGTAAGGGGGGCTCTGGTGTCATATCTAATGTAAGGGGGGGGGCTCTGATGTCATATCTGATGTAAGGGGGGCTCTGGTGTCATATTTGATGTAAGGGGGGGGGCTCTGGTGTCATATCTAATGTAAGGGGGGGGGGGCTCTGATGTCATATCTGATGGGGCCTGTGGTGCTTTTGTTTATAGCGCAAAAAATAAAAACTGCAGAGGTGATCAAATACCCCCAAAAGAAAGCTCTATTTGTGGGAAAAAAAGGATATAAATTTTGTGTGGGTACAACGCCGTATAGCAAAAAATGGCCTGGTCAGGAAGGGGGTAAATTCTTCCGGGTTAAAGTGTTCGGGTTTGACTTGATGAAAAGGTGGCAACCCTATCCAGACAGGATGAGTGGAGTGGGTTGTTTTCAGCTTCCTCCTCCATCTGTCACCTGGGCTTACCCTTGGTTCTAGCAGTAGGTAAGTGGGTGCCGGTGATTCCAGTGGCTCCCCGGAGGGTATGTGTGGCTTGCTCCTTCTCACTACATAAGAAGCTTCATGTGTATGTCAGCTCCATCTCCCCTCCAACTCTCTGGCTGTGTGACCTAAGGCCCCATGCACACGAGACGCAGATGCAAACTCTGCTGAACGCGTGTTTTAGGCCTCATGCACACGAGACGCAGTTAAACGCGCGTTCAGAGGCAGTTGGACACTTTTTTCAACTGCACCTGAACGCATGCAATGTTATCCTATGTATCCATGCACACAGTCTAGTTTTTTCCCGTTTTTATGCAGTTGCGTTTAACCTCGTTTTTCCAGAAGCAAAAAAAATGCGTTCAGACACTTTGCTTTTCTGCTTTTCAGACGCAAAACGCAGCTAAACGCGGCTAAACGCGGCTAAACGCAGGCACCTGCGTTTAGCCGCGTTTGCGTTTATAAGCCTTTTTAAAGGAACCCAATTTTTTGGAGCAGAAAACTCAGAAATATGATGGTAAACCATAAAAAATACTAGAAAAAATTGTTTAAAATGTCGTAATTAGTTTAGATAGTTCATAGAGCATATATACTCACTGATGCATACATGTTTGTGAAATGCATACATGTTTGTGAAATATCCAACGGACATTCGCTGTGCCATCAACGGATGGGTCCAATATCGACAAGCTCTGATTCTGGACCTCTCATGCAAATTTGCGACGACATTGCTGCTTCATCAAGAGCAACATCAGGAGCATTTCCTGACATATATTCAATATGGGATCCATTTAAAAAAAAAAACACAGAAAGAGAGGCAAATGCAAGTATACAACTGCTCTCTCTGCTGCTGCTGCTCACTCTGATCAAATTGGCAGAAATAGTTAATAATACATGCTTTCTGAGCTTGGGGAGGGTCTATATAATGTTATCTTTACAAATGCTTATAGACGCAAACGCGTCTAAACGCGTCTAAACGCGGCATGAAAACACAGCAAAACGCGCGTTTTTAAACTCAGGTTTCTGCTTTTTAAAACACGCGTTCAGCAGAGTTTGCATCTGCGTCTCGTGTGCATGGGGCCTAATATCCAGCACCTTTTCACTCAGTTTCAGACAACTGGCTGTTTGTTCTCTGGAAGGATACATTGTGATTGTTTGTTTTTCTAAGGATACATTGTGATTGTTTGTTTTTCTAAGGATACATTGTGATTGTTTGTTTTACAATAAACCAATCTTCTCCATCAGTCACTGACATCCTGCAAGCTGAGCTAGAGCCATTACAAAGGTTAGATCCATCCCATGGATGGATTGGCTGCAGATCATGCCTGGCAGATGTCTTCTGATGGGCTGTGGGACTCAACAACTCATTTAGTTGCTCACTGTGGACACTATCATTACTGACTTTATTATTTATACCAGGACTTTGGTGGGCTTCTAGGGTATGTTCTTTTGGCACAGTTTTTTGGGAATTCTGAGACTTGTAGTCCATTCTAGCTAGGTGTGGGTGTAGTAGGAGTCTGCTCCCATTCCCCCATGTCTCTTAGTGCCTGGTAGAGGAGGTGGATGGCCTGGGTGCATGGCAGGAGAATGTGTGCTGAGGAACATAGTACCCATTATAGATTTGCTGTATGTACAGTTATATATGTGTTGGGATAGATACTTGCCACAGGACATTACTGGCCACATCAGACTTCACCACACCCACTGTTCGCTATAGCATGCTGGGCGTGCCGCATTTCTACTTCCCAGGGGCACACAGAGGTGTCCCAGGTATTTTACAGTCCCATAGTACATACGACAAAAAAAAATGTCATGCGCCGCAGAAGTGTTCGGGTTTGGCTCAACGAAAAGGTGGCAACCCTACTCAGGGCCTATGGCATCCAGCGCTCCAGTGCTTGTGCACCCAGTGGAACAGTTGGTGGGGTGTGTGATGGCAGGCGTCAGACACACATGGGCATGATGTCAACGCAATTTGCCGGAAACACCAGCTTCGTCAGGATGTCATAGCAATCCTTCCTCCTTTCCATGTACCATAATAATTCCTCCTTCCTTTCTTCCATTTACAGTAGTGATCCTTTCTGCCTTCCATGTGTCATAATAATCCTTCCTGCCTTCCATGTACTACAGTGATCCTTCCTGCCTTCCCTGTACCATAGTGATCCTTCCTGCCTTCCATATACCACAGTGATCCTTCCTGCCTTTAATGTGCCATAGTGATTCTTCCTGCCTTCCATATACCATAGTGATCCTTCCTGCCTTTCATGTACCATAGTGATCCTTCCTGCCTTCCATATACCATAGTGATCCTTCCTGCCTTCCATGTACCATAGTGATCCTTCCTCTCTGCCAAATACTATAGTGATCCCTCCCTACTAGTGATCCCAACCTGCTTTCTTCCATTTACCGTAGTGATCCTTTCTTCCTGCCTTCCATGTACCATAGTGATTCCTCCTGTCTTTCCTCCATATACCATAGTGATCTTTCCTTTCTGCCTTTCTCTCAAATCTCTCTCCCTAAAGGTTCCGTTTGCATTTCCCGCACTGCATGCAACCATGCTGCCCTTGTGAGACACATGTGCCTGCCATTAATTGTTAACTGTAGCGTTTTTGCAGGAACCAAGCCGCATGGTACTGCAGTACTGTGCAGTTTGGTGTAGTACGGTTTGAAAAAGTAGTGCTTTGCAGACAGCCCACCATTCACTTTAATGGGTCGTGATCAGTGGGCAGTAGTGCCCGCCAATGTGTCAGGGGATAGAATTGCTGCTTCAGCCACGAAGCAAAGCATGGTCGCTGCAGAAGATGTACACTCCTCTTAGCCTCTGCAGCTAAAGGGGAGCACTTGGCAAGGTGTTAAAACGCTATGGTTAAGCCACAGTTTTACCACCCCATACAACCACTAGTGTGAATGAGCCCTTATGTAGCATATTTCTGACATTTGAGATAAGATTAACTCCTGATGTTAATTTGTTTCAGCAATGCTGCACTGTATACAGCAACTAGGCTCAGCTTGTTTATTAATTCCTCTTCAAGCCTCTCAATATTAGGCCCGACTTGACTAAGACCATCATTTGCTACTATGTGCTACACGTACTGCAGTACTTATTTTTGTCTCCATCCCAGGGCTCCCCAGGTCCTTCATAATCCTCTATTTTAAAGTGATACTAAAGTCTCTTTTTTTTGTTAATTGTCCTGGAAGGTTCTCATGATGGATGCCAGATGCTGGCTTTAATGGCCTGGCTGTTGAAGCCCAGGTCCTGAGAGATAGGGCCTATCTAATTTGGTTACCCTTTATTCTCATATAGTCTACCATTGTACCTGGAAGGTATTTTTCTTTCTGTGCAAGACAAGGAAATTTCATCCTAGAAAGTTGGATGAACCCTGTTTTTTCTTCAGTTGGATATGGACCATCATTTGGCTTTGATTTCCCTCTGTGTTTCAGAATGACCTTATACCCTGTGTCCATTATTGAACTCCAAGAATAAGATTTTACTGTACGTCAATATCTTGTTTATTTCTTCTAGAAAATATAGTTTTCCCCTTTTTTCATCCTTTGTTGCATTTCAGTGCTGCTGATCTCCTCTATCCTGTTTAAGCCACTACATGTCTTTAACTTCTTGCCGACCGCCCACTGTCAATTGACCCGCGTCGCTGGGGACCCGATGTGCGTGCACGGCGGCCGCGATGTCCGCCAGGCACCCGCGATTGCCCAGTAACTGAGCAGGACGTGGATCTGTGTATGTAAACGCACAGATCCACGTCCTGTCACTGGAGAGGAGACCGATGGTGTGTCCATTGTACATAGGGACACCGATCGGTCCCCTCCCCCAGTCAGTCCCCCTCCCCCCACAGTTAGAATCACTAACATAGGGAACATATTAACCCCTGCAGCGCCCCCTAGTGTTAACCCCTTCCCTGCCAGTCACATTTTACAGTAATCAATGCATTTTTATAGCACTGATCGCTGTGTAAATGTGAATGCTCCCAAAAATGTGTCAAAAGTGTCCGATATGTCCGCCGCAATGTCGCAGTCACGATAAAAATCGCAGATCGCCGCCATTACTAGTAAAAAAAAAATAATACTAAAAATGTCATAAATCTATCCCCAATTTTGTAGACGCTATAACTTTTGCGCAAACCAATCAATATAGGCTTATTGCGATTTTTTTTACCAAAAATATGTAGAAGAATACGTATCGGCCTAAACTGAGGAAAAATTTTGTTAAAAAAAAAAATAAATTGGATATTTATTATAATTAAAAGTAAAAAATATTATGTTTTTTCAAACTTGTCCCTCTTCTTTTGTTTATAGTGCAAGAAATAAAAACCGCAGAGGTGATCAAATACCACCAAAATAAAGCTCTATGAGCTCTATGCATGACCGCGCAATTGTCATTCAAAATGCGACAGCGCTGAAAGCTGAAAAATGGCTTGGTCAGGAAGGAGGTGTTCAGGCCTGGTAGGCAAGTGGTTATGCATTTGTGCCAGCTAAAGCTGTATACCATTGCTCAGGGTGGGCTTTCTGATGGTGATCATGAGGGACGCCTGCACAATTGAAGTCAGCACGGCCAATTAAAGTGGAAGTACACTGCATCTGAGCACCACAAACCAAGAACGCTATTGAATTTGTTTTTAATATTCAAATCAAACTCATCCATCCACCAATGTCTCCATGACTTATTTTGCAATTTTGAGATATCACTTTGAAAAGCACCCCCTAGTATTTTTGGGGGTGGCAAAGTAAGGGCTTAAGTAAGGGCAGATGATTCATGTAGCATTTTCTTCCTGGATTCCATCTGCCCTTAGCTCAGGCATGCAGGCAGGAGAGTGCTTAGCTGAGAAAACCCCTCCTCCCATTCTGAACACTCCTGCGATGTATGGCATAATTTGCCTAGGCCTGGAAAGCAGGAAGTAACTAAAGAAATGTAAGAATAAAAGTTTAAAACAAGTAAATACTATATACTTTCTAATCAATTTACTAATGCTAGCAGCATTCAAAAATAGTTAATGTTGATTGGAAGGGCTTAGTTCTGCTTTAACCACTTGCCGAGCAGCCGCTGCAGCTTTACTGCGGCAGAATGGCACGGCTGGGTGAAATGGCGTTATGTAACGTCACTTTGCCCTGTGCCCGCACCCGCTGCTCGCCCCTGGAGCCGATGCGAGTGCCCGGTGGTCACGATCACCACCGCGATGCGATCGCTGGTGACACACCGAGAACCGGGATCTGTGTGTGTCAACACACAGTTTCCGGTTCTCTGAGGGGAGAAGAGACTGATCATCTGTTCATACAAAGTATGAACAGAGATCTGTCATCTCCTCCAGACAGTCCCCTTCCCCCTTTAGTTAGAACACAGAGAGGGAACACATTTAACCCCTTCATCGCCCCCTAGTGGTTAACCCCTTCAATGCCAGTGAAATTTTTACAGTAATCAGTGCATTTTTATAGCACCAATCGCTGTATAAAAATGTCCCAAAAATTTGTCAAAAGTGTCCGATGTGTCCACCATAATGTCGCAGTCCCAATAAAAATTGCAGATCTCTGGCATTACTAGTAAAAAAAAAAAAAAAATGTATAATAAAAATGCCATAAAACTATCCCCTATTTTGTAGATGCTATAACTTTTGCGTAAACCATCAATCAAATCAAACTAAAATCCATATACACTTATTGCGATTTTTTTTTAACCAAAAATATGTAAAAATATTTTTTTTTGATATTTTTGGGGGATATTTATTATAGCAAAAAGTTAAAAATTGTCAAAATTGTCGCATCTTTTTTTATTTATAGTGCAAAAAAAAAAAAAAAAAACGCAGAGGTGATCAAATACCACCAAAAGAAAGCTCTACCACCAAAAAAGGACATCAATTTTGTTTGGGTGCCACGTCGCACGACCGCGCAATTGCCAGTTAAGGCGGCGCATTGCCAAATCGTAAAAAGTGCTCTGATTAGGAAGGGGGTAAAATCTTCCAGGGCTGAGGCAGTTAATGAAGATTGTTAACAGGCAGGTAAATATGTTTTATTATAGAAGAGACGTAATGAATTTCTTCTGCAATAAAAAGCCTGCCTGCTCGCATTTATTTATTTTTTGTTGACTGCCTTAATACAAACCTTGATGAATTAAATGAATGCCTGTGTCTTCTGCTCTACGAAGGGGAGCTAACATTGGGGGAATGTTAATGGACTGATATATTGGCAGTTGAAGGACTGGAGAGCAAAGAAAGAAATGCAGAGGAATAGAGGAGTGAAACATAAAAATGAAAACGCAAATGAGGTGCAAGGTTTTGAGATAAAAAAGACTTTAACAAGAGAAGAGGAAAATGTTTAACAGATGACAGAAATTAAGTATGATTTCAGCAACTGAGGAAATCTGATTTATAAGACGAGCGCGGCGTTATTGTGTGGTAGGCTGGATTTTACTTGTCAAGTAAAAAATTATACAGACAAGCGCACCCCTGTGACTGAACCTAGTGCTAATTGGAATACTGTATACCGTTCACTGCAGTCAGATTACTCAGCTGAGTTTCATTTCTAGTATCAGCAACGTATATATTATAATAGCGTTTCCTTCAGTGGTGTACACAGTAAGCAGACCCACCCATTGGGAGTTCATAAAGGAAATGCATAATGTTATGTATATACGTTATTCATTTAATTTGGTCATTAATGAATTAAAGTGGGATTAAACCCAAAACCAAAAATTTAATATATTACAGCTTACCAATAATTGGATGTGGTGTCTGCATTAGTTTTGCCTTTTAGTCTTTTTTCCTCTGGTTTTCACCTGATTATCTGGCCAGTAACACACCATCTGAATTAAGAGTGTCTCCACTCTGGATGAAGGAGCACAGGGACACCTTTGAACAGCAGCATTGTCAGTCGGGGGGGGGGGGGAGGGGATTGTAATATGTACTATGAGAATTAAAAGTGAAGTATGGGGTTTGTGTTTATTTAAGAACCATGCTTACCTAGGTGGATGCAGCATCTGTCTGATGCAGCATCTGTCCCCTGCCGGCTCTAACACTAAGAACCGAGCAATCAAACACAGCCGCTTTCTCGTTTCCCAGAGCTCCCTGAGCAGAAAGCTGGTGACTGCCAATCACCAGCTCTCTGCTCTGCCCCCCCCCCCGCCCAACTCACTGGGGTGCTGGGCCATGTAAGGGGGTGGGAGCAGCCAGGTCAGGCTCCCGTGTGGCTCACTGAGAGGCTGAGCTGGGTGCTGGTCCAGGCATGAGAGTGGGTCCTGACCATATGGTTGTGATCTTTCCCCAGCTCTGTGACATCAGCCGACAGCGGGGGTTCAGCCCGCTGTTTGCTGAAAATGGGTCACAGGAGTGCAGAACAGACTGCACTCTTGTGATCCACAGGAGAAGTACAGCCTTTAAATGCACTAATAAATTAATAAAGAACACTAATAAATTAAAGTCAAACTCCAGCTACAGTGCCTTGAAAAAGTATTCATAACCCTTGAAACTTTCCACATTTTGTCATGTTACAACCAAAAACGCAAATGTATTTTATTGGGCTTTTATGTGATAGACCAACACAAAGTGGCGCATAATTGTAAAGTGGAAGGAAATGATAAATGGTTTTCCAAGTTTGTTACAAATAAATATGTGAAAAGTGTTGTGTGCATTTGTATTCAATAATCCTCCCCCGGTTCTCGCTTTGTCTTTACTGGAACCGCAACCTTCTGACGTCATTACTTTTCCCTGGAAGGTGTCGTGAGTCTATTCGAGCTGAGAATAAGGCCCCTTTCACACTGGGGCGTTTTTCAGGCGGTACAGCGCTAAAAATATCGCCTGTATACCGCCTGAAAAAATCCGGCCCCATTCACTCCAGTGTGAAAGCCGGCGGGCTTTCACACTGGAGCGGTGCGCTAGCAGGACGGCAAAAAAAGTCCTGCTAGCAGCATCTTTGGAGCGGTATAGGAGCGGTGTATTCACCGCTCCTATACCGCTCCTTCCCATTGATTTGAATGGGAAACCGCGGTAATACCGCAGCAATACCGCCGCAAAGCGCCGCTACGGCGGCGCTCTGCGGGGGGTCTTTAACCCTTTTTCGGCAGCTCGCGGGGGGTAAAACCGCACCGCGAGCGGCCGAATACCGCGGCTAAAACGACGGTAAAGCAGCGCTAAATATAGCGCTGCTTTACCGTCACCGCGGCTCCCCGCCCCAGTGTGAAAGGGGCCTAACGGTCTCCGGTGTGTGACAGAGGAGCCCCTAACAAGCGGTACTGACATATAGTGGAAGGTCACAGTGGAGTGGTGGAGAAGTTTACAATATTTAAAGGCGCAGTTTTGCTGTATTTTTGGTGAGTGCATGCCCATAGGGGAAGTTTGACGCACGTGGTAAAGTATAAAGTGGAGGTTTCCTTTACAGAACACAGCAAAGACTTCTTTAATTCTTCCCTGCTGCTTTGATCTCTCATTTATGAATGGTTTATGACAGCTTGTCTGGCCTAAGGGTGGACAAGAAGCGCTGCTACAATATTTCTAAGGACCTATATGCGTATATATATTCATGTATATGATTTTTTTATCTTTATTTTATTTTTATTTTTTTTGGGGGCGGGGGGGATGGGGATAGGGGAATTGGTCTCTTCCCATTCTTCTCTTTTTTTTCTATTGTCTGCTATTTAGATGGCCCAGGAGAATTAAGAGTACATGCTGCGGTATAGATTCTATTTCGTATTAAGGTGCATGTTAGAGGATATATCCATTTGTGTACCTATATGTATTTATTTATGTATTTTTTTTATGTATTTATGTGTATTTTGAGAAATGTTTTGTATTTTTATGAATGATTTGCAGATTGTTTTGCAAAAGTATGTAAGACTTTTTATCTGTAAAAACTTAATAAAAAACAATAAAAAAAAAAAGTGCACTTACACAATGCAAGTAAGTATCCAGCTCAGTAGATGGAGGGTCAGTGGAAGGGAGATGTGTCCCAGTCAGTCCATCGATGTAGCACCGTCCGTGGGATGTATCATCCAATGTTTGGCTCCATAGACATCCTGTGGCCACCAGGAAGTGAAACATCGGATGATACATCCCGTGGACAGTGCTACATTGATGGACTGACTGGGAAACACCGCGTGCATGGCAAAAATGATCCCCTGAGCCTATTTAAGCAAATCGGGCCATGCTGCAACTGTGTGTAGGCTGTGAGGAGGAGACTCTCACTGCCTGTCAAACAGCTCTAAAAAACTGATCGCATTTTAGAGGCATAGCAATCATAAGCCCCGTACACACGGTCGGACTTTTTGACAACCAACATGCAAATTAGGTGGTTTGGACCAACATCCGACCGTGTGTACGCTCCATCGGACCAACTTTTTCCAGGTTGCATCGGACTTTTGTTGGCTGTGCGAACGGACCAACTTTCTGCCAACAAAAGTCCGAAGGACCAAAGTCCGAACGTGTGTATGCAGTACCAACTGACTTTTGTCCACAGTACAAACACGCATGCTCAGAACCAATGCAAAAGATCAGACAACAATATAGAAGTTGAACAAAGGTGGCGCTGGAGTATTCGAACGTCCTCTTTTGAAGTGTCGTCAGTACGTTGAAACGTCATTACGTTCGTGTTGGTTGTCTCAAAAGTCCGACCGTGTGTATGCAGTACCAACTTGAGGGCCAACGCCCTTTGGACAAAAGTCCAAGGGAAAGTTGGTCCACGGTCCGACCGTGTGTATGGGGCTTTAGCCATACATCCAAACCTATGAGCGGAACAGACCAGGAGAAATTAAGTGTGCAAAACTATAATATGTTTTTTTAGCAAGGAAATGGTCAGGAAGCCCTGTAATGTGCACTGGTGAGTAGAATGCAGCACAGCACAATGCAGCCACATAGAATCCTGGGAATACTGGTTAACCCTTAAATAAGGTAAACAAAATTGACAATATTGCATTAGCGAATTTGCAAAGTCTTGTGGATAGCATTAGCAGTTCCATAAATAATATTATTTTCTATCTGATGCTTCCTGTATCTCAGGTTTTCCTTACTCAATATTACTAACCTATTTATATATTAATTTGTTTGTCATCTGAAGTTTCAATATTGCTATATCTTTGTAAAAATAACAGTTTAGATCATCTTACCATGTGGTACGCTATCATAGCCGGCTCTGGAATCAGTTGCTATTTACTAAATAGATTATACAGTACCAGATCGAAGAACTGATTTTGCTCACTATATATAAAGCTATTACTTTGCTTATGATGCTGGGAGAGAACAATAGCAGAGATCAATACTTCATTTATCAGTGCTTGTCCTCTCTTCACAAAAGACCAAATAAACACCATCAACATGCCGTTAACATCTATTGTGGGGGAAAAACAGGAATAACACTTATATCATTGAAGCTGAAACCACTGTGATTTATTTAGCAAAAAAAGAAAAGAAAAGGCTTTCTTAATCTGCCTCATAAATCCTTATATTTCCATTTTTTTTTTTTCGTTCCTAAAGCGTAACTCCATTTTCAACAAACCTCCATCTCATCCAAGATTACTCCTGATCATATTTTGAAACAAAAGTACACAAATTTTATAAAGACGTGGGTTCCTCCTAACCGTAGTGCCTGCCTGTGGCAAACACCTACAGTATAGCCCCAACTTCGTTGTATTCTTAATTAATGTAATTATTTTTTATAACCATTTTTATTACCATTTTAGATAGAACTAACACATATATTACACAGGTGGTTCATTTCTGGTAGTATTTTTTATGCTCTACCTTTTAATTTTGTTTGCCAGCAGTATCTTACAATGGCTTTGTACTACAGCTGATCCACCAAGGATTCCAAATTGTAATTGATGGCACTGATTAAATAGAGAATACAATAATATTGAAAATTTCACCGCTCCCATCCGGTAATTAGCAGAATTATTGAAACAGATAAATGCCTTGGCCCGGCAATGTAGCTGACATTTTTCCATGTGTTCTACCCTCGGCTGAGCAGAACAGCGTTACATTATGCCAACTGGAAATATGGATCAGACTACTAAGTTTAGTTGGATTGATAGAAGTGTTGGTGCCCTTGCAAAATGATCTCATTCATCCACTCATTGGTTTCAGTCACCACACTTAGCATACCCCACAGCTAGAAAATGTCCCAACTCCTGGAATTTAATCCTGGTAAAGAGATAACAACATCTGTTTTCTCTTTGAATCTCTATCAACATAATTAATAAGTGCAATGAGCATGTATCTTCATTTTTGTGCAAATATTAAACAGATGTTCTGACAGCACAAAATGTACTGTCTTTTTTCTATGTGGTGTCAAAACAATCTGTTGAGCCTTTTGTTCCCTTGGCAGAAACTAACCAATTCTAATTACATACTGGGCATAAATTGTGCTTAAAAAAAAAAAAATTGATGGGAAACATTGGTATTCCTGCAAGCAAGTTTTCTATTAGGACACAGTGATTATTAATAATTTTCATATCTATGCTGGCCAGGCTTCCATAAATTATGTTCATCATGCCATGTTTAACAAGCATATTTTTATATTAAAACTAAAATGACTACAAGATTCAAATGAGTACAAGATTCAAATGCCTGGGAACTCTGCTGTAGGTTTTCTCCTTAAAGCGAAACTTCACTCTCTCAATCAACATGAACTATTTTTAATAGCCAAGGATAGCGGACATCCTTCAATGTGTGGTGGGCTGTGAGGCATAGTGGGTACAAAGATGGTAAAAGTAATTGGCGCCAGACACTTCTTGGATGCAAAAGAGGTTTTATTTGACAGTCCTTTTTATATTTTGCAAGGTAAAGACGGTTAGGGCCAGGACACCCTTAAAGAGGAGTTTCCATTAAAAATAAAAAAAAATTAAAAGTCAGCAGCTACAAATACTGCAGCTGCTGACTTTTAATAATCGGACACTTACCTGTCCCAGGATCCAGCGATGCGGGGAAACGAATCCCCGCTTGTCCATCCCTCCGCTCTGTGGTGCCGGCACCCACTGCGCATGTGCGAGCGGCGCCGCGCGCCGTGATTGGCCGTGCAGTCATCTGGGACCTGTCCCGTATCCCAGATGACTGACAGGAGGGAGGGGGCAGAGCTGAGCCCTTCCTGCGCCGAGGGGAAGTGATGTCACCAGCCCAGGCACTGAAGGAGGCAGACTACGAGGAACCCCCTAGCAACAGGCATTTAGAGGTGAGTTAAAAAAAAAAAATATTCCAAATTTTTTTTTTTTTTTTTTAGGAATTTTAATGATTTTTTTTTTTCTGTGCAACACCACTTTAGGTATTTGCAATTTCCACAGGAGGACAGCCGTACAGGAAAAGGCCCCAGCAAGGTGCCATTTCTGCATGTACAGGGTTGCTGTCTCCTATGGTAACAGTACTTAAACAGTTCCTAACTCAAAGCAACATTTCTCTCAGCAGTACTACAACTTCTCCTTGTAGTTCTTGAGCCCCTTGAGCTCCCAGTCTCTCACTAGACCCGCTGACTCACTGACTCTGAATCCTGTGAGCTCCTCAAGGCCTTTGCGGTGGTATCTCCCTCAAGCGTCACCCTGCTGTGTCCTTAGCTTGGTACTTCGGATACCTTCAAGCTTCACCCCTATTGACCAGCTCACAAGGCTGCTCTGCAAGTGTCACTTCCGCTGTTTGGGTCCCTGACTTGGTCACCGCCTGAAGTTTTCCGATTCTCCACCATGCCCGTTCGGTGAGAATACTGCTCCGGTACTTGCTTCAGTTACTGTGGTCCCTGGTAAAGGCGATTGGTCCCTTAGTGGTGATAGCTTCCCTTCCACCTCCAAGCATGACAGTTTCTCCGGTTGGCAGAACCGTCACTTTTGGTTGGAGTGCAAGCAGCAGCGCTGCCCTCTTACTTCTGGATAGGCCCTCTCACAGCCCAGCAGTCTCATGCCCCCGGGATAAGCCCAATCTCCGGCCTAGTAGTCTGGGGCAGACGATACACGACCACCCAGATGGCGGTCTGGGTGGCACACAAGAACCTGGATCGACTGACCTCACCCGAATATATAGGCTCTCCCAGCAGGCCAAGGGATTCAACAAAATCCCTGCCCTTTGGCTGAGATACCCCATATACCCATAACCTGACCTTTAGTCGTCCTTCTCAATCTAATACCTCCAAGTGCCCGGCCACCTGGTGGTAGAAGAGGAAAGTCCAACCAGGCCAAACTTACGGAGTAGTCAATGGATCCCTAATAATTAACTATAGTAGCTACTCCTGACAAGGAATCTGGCGAGGAGCTCCCTGACTAAACTCCAGGGCGCTACACTTAAACTTTTTTTTTTACATTTCTTCAGTTATTTCTTGCTTTCCGTGCCTAGGCAAATGATGTCATACATCATACTAGTCTTCATTAGGGGAGGGGGGTTTTCTCAGGTAAGCACACCCTCCTGTCTGCATGCCTGAGCTAAGGGCAGACAGATTCCAGGAAGTAAATGCTACATGAATCATCAGTCTTTGATGGGCACGGCTAGAAATTCTAGGGGGGTGATTTTCAAAATGATTTCCTAGCAAAATAAAGTATGGAGACATGGATGGATCAGTTTGCTTTGAATAATAATTAATAAAATTTATTGTAGCGCACTACTCCCTTGGGAGCTGCTGGGTGTGTTCATACCTTTCTGTTATCTGCTTCCGTTCTTCCACCCCTGCACCAATTTCACAATCATCAGACAGTACATGAACTTTAGAAACTTTTATTTGCTTGCTCAGAGTATGTTATACATCAGTTAGAGAATATGAGTTGCCTCTAACACTCTGATTCCTGATTATATCCCCATGTCCTTTCCTGTAGTGAACTGACCAGTGCCCCTCTGAAAGACATTGTGGGTTTGTGGATGCTGGAAGCCCCAGGCATCACCTGCCTATCTTGACTCCTGCTGTTCTCCCGGCGTCAGTTCAGGAAAGTGTCCTTGATGAATAAGCACTGCTGGGTTGCTCTCCCTTTGCTCTCTCCCATCGACAGTCCATGATTGCCACAGAAGGTCGATCCCAGTTTACGCCGTCCTCTTTGCAGCTACTTCCCACTCTGCATGGTCGGATACATCCCAGGCTGGGATGCCCGGTCCACTACAGATTACATTGTGGCTGTTGTTCTGACTATCCAGCACTGAGGTCTCTGAACCCTCAGGCCTTGAAGTCTGCTCCGGCTATCCAACACTGGGCTCTCTGAACCCCCAGGCCTTCAAGCCTGCTCCTGTTCGCTACATTTCTGCTGCTTCTCTCCTCCAGACTCCTCCTATCTCCTCCAGGAAGCATGCAACCCCAAGCTTATATGCAAGTCCTGCCCCTGCCAACACAAATTAATGATTGGTCCAGAGCTCTCCATATAAGCTGCCTGCACCCCAGTCCCAAGTCCGCCTCCCTTCCAGAACATTTCCAATGGAAGGTAAGGGAGATCTTTCTGGGTCAGAGTGTAGGTGGCCACACCCCCCTCTACTCTGTCACTCCCCTCTCCCAAAACAAACAACCAGGCCTAAAACTGCAAGGCCCTGGTTAAATTTACCTAACACTTACCTATCTACACCTATCTTGCACCCACCTAAATGTGATAGGCGCTACATTATTAAATGGTGTTTTTGGTTTGTGGTGCTCAGATACAGTGTAGTTACACTTTAAAGAGACTCTGGGTGTAATTGATAAAGGGTTTTCGTAAAAAAAACAGACAGGGTTTGCCCTGATTTATGTATCTGTCAGAGACAGGTACATGAAGCTTTCAGAGCTCAGCACTGAGATCAGAGCGGTCATAGTTGACACTCTTAACTCAGTGCATACCTCCCAACTGTCCAGGATTCCAGGAGACATTCCCTGGGTTTCAACAAAATCTAGACCGGGAGCCCAGTGCTGGAATAAGTTCTGACACTTGGCACAACTTGCAGGGTTAGGATAGCACCAGGCACCCAAGGCATGTGTCCTGCATCTACTGTGGGGCGCCCCAGATCCTTGGCACCACAATTGCCTACTCACCCACAATGCCCATATTTCCTCACCTTTCAAAACAATACAGGTCTGAGCTGAGGGAAGCTGGGGTGGGAGGGAGGGTGGCAGGATGATGTGGAGTATTTATGCTAAAAGGAATGATTTGGGGGTGAAGAATGCATAAGAAAATTTATGCTGAGAGACTGCTATGCATTACACACTCCTGAGCCATGCATTCTGTCCATTACATACTTAAGTTCTGACCCTCTATTTTTTTATGTACTCCTAAATCCGGCACTGACTGAAGCACTTGGTGTGTTACATTTCCTGACCCTTGATGTTTTTCCTCACACTGTGTGACATCAGAAATAGGGATGGGCCTGGTGTTCGATTCCAACCCATGTTCGAATCGAACATTGGGCGTTCGACTGCTCGTCGAGCTGAGAACTATTTGGGCCGCTCGGATCAAATTTGTGTGATGCAAACGGCCCACAATGCACTGCGCCGGTCGCAGTGCATTGCTGGCTGATGATTGGCCAAGCATGCACTGTGACCCCGCATGCTTGGCCAATCATAGAGCCAGCGGCGAGGAGAGCAATAATTGGCCACAGGCAGGATGCCTGTGGCCAATTATAGCTCAGGGGGTTTAGTACACGCCCCACACTATAAAAGGCCACCGCGCCGGCGGCCTCGTGTAGTGTGTTCCAGCGTGTCAGTGACATTATCTGCTGTGATCCATTCTGCAGTGCTGCTGAGTCTGACATTATCTGTGCTGTGATTATTCTGCTGAGTGCTGCTGAGTGCTGACATTATCTGCTGTGATTCTGGGGATTAGTGTGTGCGTGCTGTTAGTACAGCATTGCAGTATCACATTAAAACACCTTTACCCTTCTGGCCTGTTGTGTCATCTAAGGCAGCCATCTGCGGCTAATGAATTGCCGGTTCCCGTAACACAGAGAACAGTCATTCATTGAAAGTCATTGATAAAAAAAAGTCATTGATTAACCACTTCCCGACCGCCCCATGTACATATACGTCAACAGAATGGCACGTACAGGCAAAAGGACGTACCTGTACGTGCCATTCTTCCGGCGGGTGGGGGGTCCGATCGGACCCCCCCGGCCGACGGGGACGGTCGGTATCGCTTCAGGAGCGATCCGGGATGAGGGGACGGCCAGTGGTTTCTGGCCACCCCCTCGCGATCGCTCCTGGCGAATCAGATGCTTCCTCTGTCTGTGTCAATCAAAACACAGGCAGAGGAAGTGATGTCACACTCGGCGTGCCGGTCAGAAAGACCGGAACGCCGAGGAGTAAACACACACAGGTTAGTGCACCAACAGTACACTGACACCAGTACACATAGGCACACAAATAACCCCCCTGTCACCCCAGATCACCCCCAGATCACCCCCCAGATCACCCCCTCCCCCCCCAGTCACAGTGTCACTAATTGCAGTGATCATTTATTTACTGCATTTAGTGTCAGTGTGACTGTAATAACTGTCAGTGCAGTTAGTTTTAGGTCCAAGGTAGCCCCCTACCCCCCCTAATAAAGGTTTAACCCCTTGATTGCCCCCCAGGTAACCCTTTCACCCCCTTTTGCCAGTGTCACTAAGCGATAGTTTTTCTGATCGCTGTATGTGTCACTGGTGTCGCTAGGTAACCATTTTTTTTTTTTTAGGTAACCGCCATGTTTATATAGGTTCATAAATAGGTTTATAGGTCAGGCACCCCCATATTACAACCTAAATAAAGGTTTTAACCCCCTGATTGCCCCTAGAGTTAACCCTTTCACCAGTGATCACCGTATAAGTGACGCTGGTTAGCCAGTTAGTTATTTTGTTATTTAGGTTCCCCGTCAGGTTTTTATATAGTGTCAGGTACCCCCATATATTACCTAATAAAGGTTTTAACCCCTGATTGCCCCTAGTTAACCCTTTCACCCCCTTTTGCCAGTGTCACTAAGCGATCGTTTTTCCGATCGCTGCATTAGTGTCACTGGTGCCGCTAGGTAGCCAGTTTTTTTTTTTAGGTAACCGCCAGGTTTATATAGGTTCATAAATAGGTTTATAGGTCAGGTACCCCCATATTACAACCTAAATAAAGGTTTTAACCCCCTGATTGCCCCTAGAGTTAACTCTTTCACCAGTGATCACCGTATAAGTGACGCTGGTTAGCCAGTTAGTTATTTAGGTTCCCCGTCAGGTTTTTATATAGCGTCAGGTACCCCCATATAATACCTAATAAAGGTTTTAACCCCTGATTGCCCCTAGTTAACCCTTTCACCAGTGATCACCGTATAACTGTTACGGGTGACGCTGGTTAGTTAGCTTGTTTTTTATACTGTCAGGGCACCCGCCATTTATTACCCAATAACGGTTTAACCCCCTGATCGCCCGGCGGGTGATATCAATTAGGTTTTAGGGTCAAATAAGGTCTGCGTCGCCCCAGGTTAGTGCCAGTACCGCAAACACCCACGCACAAAGCATACACCTCCCTTAGTGGTACAGTATCTGAACAGATCAATATCTGATCTGATCAGATCTATACTAGCGTCCCAGCAGTTTAGGGTTCCAAAAAAATGCATTGTTAGCGGCATCAGCCCAGATACCTGCTAGCACCTGCGTTTTCCCCCTCCGCCCAGCCCAGCCCAGCCCACCCAAGTGCAGTATCGATCGATCACTGTCACTTACAAAACACTAAGCACACATAACTGCAGTGTTCGCAGAGTCAGGCCTGATCCCTGCGATCGCTAACAGTTTTTTTTGTGGTAGCGTTTTGATTCAGTCGCTAACAGTCAGGAGCTTTTTTACCTGTAAATCTCAAAAAAATAAAAAAATAGTTGTCGTTTTATTGTTCTCTCTATATTGTTGCTCTTTTTTTACTCCATTCTATTCTGCAATGTTTTATTATGTTTTATCATGCTTGCTTTTCAGGTATGTAATTTTGTTTACTGTGTTTTAGTGTTAACCATTTTTTTGTTTTCAGGTGCGCCATTCAGTTGCAGCGCGGATTTATTTATCTTGACAGCAACAGCGTTTGCTCCCACGATACATAAAGACGCGACTCCAACACTGTAGGAGGTGATTTCACCACCACAGTTAAAAAAAAGAGCATATATGCCGAAGCATGGGGGCAGCAGGGGCGGAGGAGCGATTGGCTCCTAATGCTGCGTACATACGGTCGAAATTCCGACGGAGCCTTGCCCCGTGGAAAAGTGCAACTGTGTGTACATGGCATAACTTTTGTGGGAGGATGCCCCCATGCTTCGGCATATATAAATGGTGCATGTATGCCCATCATTAGAAGTGGGTGGATGAAGGGAGGTATTCTAATGGTGGGCATACCCACCGATCAATCTCTTTTTTTCGTTCAGCCAAGAGGCTGCATGAAAAAAAAAAGATTACAATATATGTCCAGTATGTTGCTGGACTTTGAATGGTTATACCAGAATGATGCCTGCAGGTTTAGGTATCATCTTGGTATCATTCTTTTCAGCCAGTGATCGGCTTTCATGTAAAAGCAATTCTAGCGGGTAATTAGCCTCTAGACTGCTTTTACAAGCAGTGGGAGGGAATGTCCCCCCTCCCGGATATAAACCGCGCCATTGGGAAATTGGGAAAGCGTTTTATCACACCGATCTTGGTGTGGTCAGATGCTTTGAGGGCAGAGGAAAGATCTAGGGTCTAACAGACCCCAATTTTTTCAAAAAAAGAGTACCTGTCACTGCCTATTGCTATCATAGGGGATATTTACATTCCGTGAGATAACAATAAAAATGATAACAAAAGAAAAAAATGGAGGGAACAGTTTTAAAATAAAATAAAAAAGCTAAATAAATAAAAAAAAAAAAAAAAAAGCACCCCTGCCCCCCCTTCTCTTGCGCAAAGGCGAACACAAGCGTTGGTCTGGCGTCATACGTAAACAGCAATTGCACCATGCATGTGAGGTATCACCGCGAAGGTCAGATCGAGGGCAGTAATTTTAGCAGTAGACCTCCTCCATGAATCTAATGTGGTATCATGTAAAGGCTTTTAAAGGCTTTTAAAAATGTATGTAGTTTGTCGCCACTGCGTGTTTGTGCGCAATTTCAAAGCATGTCGTGTTTGGTATCCATGTACTCGGGCTAAGATCATATTTTTTATTTCATCAAAAATTTGAGCAATGTAGTGTGTTTTAGTGCATTAAAATAAAAAAAAAGTGTATTTTTTCCACAAAAAATGCGTTTGAAAAATCGCTGCGCAAATACTGTGTGGAAAAAAAAAAAATGCAACACCCACCATTTTAATCTGTAGGGCCTTTGCTTTAACAATATATATAGTGTTTGGGGGTTCAACGTAATTTTCTTGCAAAAAAAAAATATGTTTTCATGTAAACAAAAAGTGTCAGAAAAGGCTTTGTCTACAAGTGGTTAGAAGAGTGGGTGATGTGTGACATAGGCTTCTAAATGTTGTGCATAAAATGCCAGGACAGTTCAAACCCCCCCCCCCCAAATGACCCCATTTTGGAAAGTAGACACCCCAAGCTATTTGCTGAGAGCAATGTTGAGCCCATTAAATTTTTTTTTTTTGTCCCAAGAGATTGAATAATGAAAAAAAAAATATATAAATTTTTTTTACAAAAAGTTGTCACTAAATGATATATTGCTCAAACATGCCATGGGCATATGTGGAAATACACCCCAAAATACATTCTGTTGCTTCTCCTGAGTACGGGGATACCACATGTGTGGGACTTTTTGGGAGCCTAGCCGCGTACGTCACCCCAAAAACCAAGCACCGCCTTCAGGCTTTCTAAGGGTGTAATTTTTTTATTTCACTTCTCACTGCCAATCACAGTTTCGGAGGCCATGGAATGCCCAGATGGTATAAAACCCCCCAAAATGACCCCATTTTGGAAAGTAGACACCCCAAGCTATTTGCTGAGAGGTATTGTGAGTATTTTGCAGATCTCGCTTTTTGTCACAAAGTTTTGAAAATTGAAAAAAGAAAAAAAATATTTTTTTTTTCTTTACTTTCTTCATTTTCAAAAACAAATGAGAGCTGTAAAATACTCACCATGCCTCTCAGCAAATAGCTTGGGGTGTCTACTTGGGGGGGTTTTGTGCTATTTTGGCATTTTATGGCCTTCGAAACTGTGATAGGTAGTGAGGAGTGAAATCAAAAATTTGCACCCTTAGAAATCCTGAAGGCGGTGCTTGGGTTTAGGGGCCCCGTACGCGGCTAGGCTCCCAAAAAGTCCCACACATGTGGTATCCCCATACTCAGGAGAAGCAGCAAAATGTATTTTGGGGTGCATTCCACATATAACTATGGCATGTGTGAGCAATATATCATTTAGTGACAACTTTTTGAAATTTTTTTTTTTTTTTGTCTTTATTCAATCACTTGGGACTAAAAAAAAAAATATTCAATGGGCTCAACATGCCTCTCAACAAATAGCTTGGGGTGTCTACTTTCCAAAATGGGGTCATTTGGGGGGGTTTTGTGCTATTTTGGCATTTTATGGCCTTCGAAACTGTGATAGGTAGTGAGGAGTGAAATCAAAAATTTGCACCCTTAGAAATCCTGAAGGCGGTGCTTGGGTTTCGGGGCCCGTACGCGGCTAGGCTCCCAAAAAGTCCCACACATGTGGTATCCCCATACTCAGGAGAAGCAGCTAAATGTATTTTGGGGTGCAATTCCACATATAACCATGGCATGTGTGAGCAATATATCATTTAGTGACAACTTTTTGAAAACATTTTTTTTTTTTTTGTCTTTATTCAATCACTTGGGACTAAAAAAAAAAAATATTCAATGGGCTCAACATGCCTCTCAGCAAATAGCTTGGGGTGTCTACTTTCCAAAATGGGGTCATTTGGGGGGGGGTTTGTACTTCTCTGCCATTTTAGCACCTCAAGAAATGAAATAGGCAGTCATAAATTAAAAGCGGTGTAAATTCCAGAAAATGTACTCTAGTTTGTAGACGCTATAACTTTTGCGCAAACCAATAAATATACGCTTATTGGCATTTTTTTTACTAAAGACATGTGGCTGAATACATTTTGGCCCAAATGTTTGACTAAAATTGAGTTTATTAGATTTTTTTTATAACAAAAAGTAGAAAATCTCTTTTTTTTTCAAAATTTTCGCTCTTTTTCCGTTTATATCGCAAAAAATAAAAATCACAGAGGCAATCAAATACCATCAAAAGAAAGCTCTATTTGTGGGAAGAAAAGGACGCCAATTCCGTTTGGGTACAACATTGCATGACTGCGCAATTACCAGTTAAAGCAGTGCAGTGCGAAATTGAAAAAAGACCTCTGGTCCTTTGGCTGCCAAATGGTCCGGGGCTGAAGTGGTTAAAAAAAAAAAATTTATAAAAAAATGGTGTGGGGTCCCCCTCAAAATCCATACCAAACCCTTGAGGTCTGGTATGGATTTTAAGGGGAACCCCGGGCAAAATAAAAATATGGCGTGGGGTCCCCCTCAAAATCCATACCAGACCCTTATCCGAGCACGCAACCTGGCAGGCCGCAGGAAAAGACGGGGGGGATGAGAGCGCCCCCCCTCCCTCCTGAACCGTACCAGGCCACATGCCCTTAACATTGGGAGGGTCCTTTGGGGGTATGTGACCCCTCAAAGCACCTTGTCCCCATGTTGATGAGGACAAGGGCCTCTTCCCCACAACCCTGGCCATTGGTTGTGGGGGTCTGCGGGCGGGCGGCTTATCGGAATCTGGAAGCCCCCTTTAACAAGGGGACCCCCAGATCCCGCCCCCCCCCTGTGTGAAATGGTAAGGGGGTACAAAAGTACCCCTACCATTTCACCAAAAAAGTGACAAAAATGTTAAAAATGACAGGAGACAGTCTTTGACATATCCTTTATTAATATCTTCTTTCATCTTCTTTCTTCTGGTCTTCTTCCTTCTTCCTTTCTTCATCCTTCGGTTTCTTCATCTTCTCCTTCCGGCATCTTCTTCCATCTTCTTCTTCCATCTTCTTCTTCCTCCGATCCCCTTCTTCTTGCTCTGGTCTTCTCGTCCGGCATCTTCTTCCACGGCGTCGGTGTCTTTTCTTGGGCCGCTCCGTGCAATGGGAGGCTCCCGCTGTGTGAGGCTTCGCTGCGTCTGACAGGTCTTTTATAACGGAGGGCGGGGCCACCTGGTGACCCCGCCCCCTCTGACGCACGGGGACATCATGGGGACTTCCCTATGGCTTTCCCCATGATGTCAGAGGGGGCGGGGTCACCAGGTGGCCCCGCCCTCCTTTATAAAAGATCTGGGGGTCCCCTTGTTAAAGGGGGCTTTCAGATTCCGATAAGCCCCCCCGCCCGCAGACCCCCACAACCAATGGTTGTGGGGAAGAGGCCCTTGTCCTCATCAACATGGGGACAAGGTGTTTTGAGGGGTCACAGACCCCCAAAGCACCCTCCCAATGTTGAGGGCATGTGGCCTGGTACGGTTCAGGAGGGAGGGGGGGCCGCTCTCGCCCCCCCTCTTTTTCTGCGGCCTGCCAGGTTGCGTGCTCGGATAAGGGTCTGGTATGGATTTTGAGGGGGACGCCATTTTTTTTGGCCGGGGTTCCCCTTAATATCCATAGCAGACCTGAAGGGCCTGGTAATTGAATTTGGGGGGACCCCCACGCTTTTTTTTTTTTTTTTATTAATGACTTATTTTTTTTTTTTTTATCAATGACTTTTTTTTTTTATCAATGACAAAATGACACTTTGTGCAGGGACAGTTCAAAGCACGGGAACCATGTGCCCCTTCACAGGCATACTATAGACACCCCCCAGGTACGAAATTTAAAGGAATATAACACTTTTATTGTTTCACATTAAGCATTATTAAAATCACTGCTCCTGAAAAAACGGCAGTTTTTAAACATTTTTTTGCATTGATACATGTCCCCTGGGGCAGGACCCAGGTCCCCAAGCACTTTTTATGACAAAAACATGCATATTAGCCTTTAAAATTAGCACTTTTGATTTCGAACGTTCGCGTCCATTGTAATTAATAGGGTTCTTAAGTTCGCACGAACTTTAGGTCCGTTCGCGGGTTCTGGTGCGAACCGAACCCGGGGGTGTTCGGCTCATCCCTAGTCAGAAACCGGAAGTGATGAGGATTTTGTCTCTTTCAGTTTCGGTCTGAACCCTGCACTCTATGCATTACAGTCTCCTGACACCTGCACACTTTATCCCTGTATCCCTGAACCTGACTCTACAGCACTCTGTGCATTATGTACCTCTAACTTTTGCACACCTCTGACCCTTGCACTCTATCTTACAGACTCCTGGCTAAGGGGGGGTACAATTAGGACCCCACTGACTTGAGACGGTGGCCACACACCTGTCATTTGTATAGATAGGGTTAATACATTGAGTTTAGTAAAAGCGGTGGTTCAGCAAAAATATATTCTTTTAAAAGTCAGCAGCTAAAAAAAAGGTAGCTGCTGACTTTTAATAACTACACTTACCCTCCAAGGGCGCCCGCGATGTCGGTCGTGGAGGCCGAGATGTCCCTCGGCGCTCTGGTCCCAACGCCGCCATCCTCAGTAAGGGAAACAGGCAGCGAGCGCTGCCCGTTTCCTACTTCACATGCGCGAGTCGGCGCGCGGCCTACTGCGCATGCGCGAGTCGTCGCGCGGCGCTTTGTGAATGGGGAACGCGATGTGTTGTGGGACACAGTTCCCATAACACACCGCGCCCCATTCACTAGAAGACGCCGCTTGGAGCAGAGGAGAGAACAGCGCCGCGGAGCAGGAAGAGGCAGATTAGGACGATCTGCCTAGCAACAGCCATTTTTATTTTTTTTTTCATTTTACATTTTTATTAACATTTTTTTTCAGGGTGGCCCACCACTTTAACCTGGTTATGAAGGGTACTGTCCCTTTAAGAAAATATTGCTGGAGTTTTCAGGGATCCAATAGTAAGCTGTGGAAGTTTCTGGAGCTGTGATGAGGTTATTTAAGCACCGCTGCACTGGGGCTTATTCCTTTTCCCCTGGACCAGAGCAGCAGCACAGGAGCTGTGAGCTTTGCAGGTGAAACCCCTCCTTTTTCTATCTTAACTGCTGACTTACCTGAACAATGGAGGACTTAGGCAGTGCTTAGAGAGGGCTGGGAGCGCCAGGGGAGAGGAATGGCTGCGCCGCTGTCTGGCGTTAGCTGAAGACACAGGGGTGGAGCAGCATGGACTGTGTGAGGCAGAGAGGAGGCAGTACTAGCCACAGAGCAGTGGGAGGGCTTGTGCCAAAATGAAGATGAGCTCCCTGTGAGTGACAGGCCGCGGCGCTGCACTCCCCCTGAGAGGCAGAGCGCAGCGGTGGACACAGCAGAGGAACAGAGTGGAGCGGCGGCATATGGCGGCGGTCCGGCTGTTCGGGGCTGCCGTGCCTGCAGGAAGAAGAGGCCTTTTTCTCCCTCACCAGCTATAAGGCAATGCACTACAGCCCGCACGTCAGGAAGGTAGGGGGCGGCCGCCTCAACCACGGCCAGCGGTGGCACAGCAACAGGTGTCCCAGATAATGTAGGCTACACAAGAACAGGAGACAAGTGGGCTGCTGGAGGAGATGGTGCAGTAGGGACAGCCTCCAGCAGCTGGTGAATCAGTTTCTAGGCTTGCTTTAAATGACTTATTATTATCTCTGTTCTCTATAGTAAAACGCTTTTCACCTATGTTAAATGCTTCTGCAGCTACTTCACCTACTGTTTCTCTTACAGCTCCTTTATTTACCAGCTATCCTTTGCTTTCTTTTTCACAAAATGTAATGTTTAGTGGGCATAGCAAGATTTTACCCCCTGAACCTGTAATTGCTGCTGCGCCTGTGAGGAGTAATGTCCTTGATACATGCATGGAAGAGGTGTTGCCTTGCAAAATTTCTCCCTTAGGCTATCATCTGAGTCAGGAGGTGAAAGAAAAAATTTGGAGGAGAGAGTTTATAGAAATGTTGTCACTCCTGCCAGGGAATAAAGATGGTATGTTTAAAACTGACAAAAAAGGGGAGGAGCGGTTTGATGAGGACAGATGCAGGCAAATTCCTAGGTCATTCCACAACTGGCTACAGGCTTTTTGTGTGTATGCTGGTGTCATGGCGGAACAGTACCCGGAATTATGGGGGGGCATGTTCCAGCATTTGGATCACATATTGGAAGCGTATCAGAATTTTTGTGGCCTAGGGTTGTATGGGTATGACGAGTCGTTTAGACAAAAGCTCTCTGTTCATCCTACGCTCAGATGGGACATGAAGGATGTGGGATTGTGGTTAACCCCTCGCAGTCGGCTTACAAAAGAGGGTTTTGCGTTTAATGAGAGCCAATGCAGGTGGAACGCAGCTTGTAAGTACAAGCATGAATGTGCCTTTTGCGCAGGTGCGCACCCAGTGGTCAGGTGTTTTAAAAAGAATGCGAGTACTGGGTCTCATACTGCGCAAAAAGATATTTTTCAAAAAAGCCTGCACGCCAGTGAGGCTGGAAGACATACGTCCTTGGTTGGACAGATACCCAAACAGGGTGAAGGCGGTTTTTCTACTTAGAGGTTTTGAGGTAGGTTTTCCTTTGCCCCATTTTGAAGGCAGAGGTTGCACGGTGGTGGACAATCTAAAGTCGGTAAAGAAATTTCCTCAGGTGGTTAGGGACATGATTTTTAAAGAGATCGCGGAAGGGCGAGTAGAGGGCCCGTTTAGGAATCCTCCCTTTCAGGATTTTCGTGTTTCTCCATTGGGGGTGGTACCTAAGCGGGAACCGAATGCTTTCCGCCTGATACACCATTTATCTTTCCCTAAAGGGAATTCTTTGAATGACGAAATTGACGCAACCTCATGCTCAGTTTCGTACTAGACTTTTGAGGACGCCATTGTTAAAATTAGGTCATTTGGGGTAGGTACTCTAATGGCAAAGGCGGATATAAAATCAGCCTTCCGTCTTTTGCCCATCTTTCCTGAGGCGTTTAGCTCACTAGGTTTTCAATTCGAAGGGGATTTTTTCTTTGATAAGTGTCTCCCTATGGGATGTTCCTTATCATGTTCCTATTTTGAAACTTTTTCTAAGTTTTTGCATTGGGTGCTGAATTGTCGGTCAAAAAATGACAGTGTGATACATTATTTGGACGATTTTTTGTTTATTGGACCTCCCAATTCGGATTGCTGTCTGTCGTTACTAAAGACATTTCAAAGCATCGCTCGGGATTTTGGGGTGCCTTTGGCGGAGGAAAAAACATGTTTACCCACCTCGGGCCTCGAGTTTTTGGGGATTTCCATTGATACACGCAGACTGGAATTTCGTTTACCCTAAGCCAAGCTAGCAAAGCTAAGAGCTTAGCTGACTCTTTTTTTAGAGAAAAAGAAGGTGATGTTAAAAGATATGCAATCTCTCCTTGCCTTTGCGTGCAGGATCATGCCAGTTTTTTCTTGACGCTTGTATCTTTCTTTATCAGGCGGCAAGTCACCTTTTGCGCACATTAGATTGACTGAATCCCTTAGGGAAGATCTGTTGGTTTGGGCTAGATTTTTGGAGGAATATAATGGACGGTCTTTCTTTCAAGATGTTTTTGTATCAGCCCCTGACTTTAGATTGTTCACTGATGCTGCCGCTTCCAAATGGTTTGCCGCCATCTGGAGAACACATTGGTGCTGTGAGGTCTGGCCCGAGGATTGGGTTAGGAAAAACGCCACTAAAAATATAGTCCTGCTGGAATTATTTCCAATATTGGTCGCCATGGAGATTTGGGGCCCTTGTTTTGCCAATAAGAGAATTTTAGTGGAGACCGACAATAAGGGGCTTATGTTTGCAATAAATTGCCTCTCCTCTAGTTCCTTATTTGTCATTAAGGTTTTGAGACAGGTTGTGTTCTTGTGTCTTAAGTACAACGCGTGGCTTAAAGCTAAGTACACTCCGGGTAGTCTGAACGTTATAGCGGATGCCTTGTCCCTTTTTTAGGTGGACCGTTTTCGTCAATTACTTCCGGAGGCGGACAAGCTGGGTACCAGGTGCCCGGAGGGCCTGTGGCGGATAATATGAAGCTGGTGTCGGAGGCCATACGTGGTTCAATCGCTCCTAGGACTTGGGCGAGCTATTCTGCTGCCTGGAAGAGTTGGTTGTCCTTTAATACTGATAGGGGCTGGGATGCTGTTAGGCCCTCGGAAAGTGTGTTGGCTTTTATGAATTCTTTGATGTTTCAGCGTTGTTCGTGCAGTCACTTAGTTAAGACGTTAGCGGGCCTTTCTTTTTTCTTTCGTTTCAGAGGTTTGCCTGCCTGTATGTCATATTTTTTAGTAAAACAAGCGGTCAAGGGCTATAGATGGTTGACCGGGGTGCCTGACGACAGGAGGCCTATATCTCTGGAAATGCTGGGGGATTTGGGTTGGGCTACTCGATCAGTTTGTGCTTCGGCATACAAAGCCGTACAGTTTAACACTGTTTAAGACTGTAAGACTGCGTTTTATCTCACATTTTTTGGGGCTTTTCGTTTATCGGAGCTAGTCCCGGGTTCCAAGACGTGGATTTCGGGTATCCGCTATGAAGATATTTTCATAGAACAATCAGCAGTTCATATTTGGTTACAACGCTCTAAAACGGACCCTGGCGGTCGGGATTCTTGGGTTAGGTTACAGGCTTGGGTCAATGAGTCAGTGTGCCCTGTATTGGTAGTTCAGGAATTTGTTGGGTGTAGGCCCCCTGTTCCAGGGCTTTTTCTTATTCATTTGAATCTCATAACGAAATATCAGTTTAATTTTATTTTACGTAAATGCCTCAGCCTAATAGGTTTACATGGGTTTAAGTTTTCTTCACATTCCTTTAGAATTGGCGCAGCTTCAGAGGCAGCCAGGAGGGGTTGGGAAGAGCCGGCTATAAAAACGATGGGGAGGTGGAAGTCAAAGTGCTATCAAATATATGTGAGGCCTAACTTGTTTGTTTGATTTGCAGATGCTCATCGCATTATATGGATTCTGGGACATTCTTTTATTTACTGGGTGCGGAAGAGAGCGGCTCAACGTATCTATTCAGTTAATTTATCATTGAATCCGGAATCCTTTAATGTTTTTTGGAAAGGTATAAGAGGTCTTCAATGGCACCAGTTGTTTTTCCATTTATCCAGGTTATTACAGGTTTGGCCCGCACCTTCTATATTAGTTGTGCATTTAGGGGGTAATGATCTAGGTAAAGTGGGAACGCTGGATTTACTGTTCAGAAAGAAGCAGGATCTCCACTGTTTTACGTTGGTCTCCCCAGGTACTACCATCATTTTTTGCTTGACTGGACTCTCCCCAGCGAAGGGTGATGGAAAAGATGAGAAAAAGAATAAATAGAGCAATGGAAAAATACATGCCTTTGATAGGTGGTTTGTCATATCGGCATACAGACCTGGAAGGTGGGATTGCTGGCCTGTATAGGCAGGACGAGGTACACCTCTCAGATGTGGGGGTCGATATATTTAACCTTGGTCTGCAATATGGGATTGAAATGGCCGCGGTGTTGGGGGTGGGCCGGGCTTGATTTCTTGCCCGGCTTGTGGGGACTTTTATTTAGTAATGGTACATTATTGATGCATTGCTGCTAGAGTTCTAATAACTGGGCAGTTTAATATGGTTTTGTTTTATCAAGTGATGATATAATTTATTATTTGAATTAAAATAATTTATGGTATTCATTTTAAAACCAATAAAGTTGCCCCGGCCATTATTTGCCAATATAAGTGTCAGTGTGTTGATTTTACGGTTGGTATCTGGGAAATAAAGGTGTTACAGGTGAGTGTGGCCTTCAGTCTCATGAACTACATACACAATATTGTAAATTTCATACTTCTCATCAAAATGTAAATTTTCTCAAAAGTTGCGGGTTGCCAAGCAGATCTTTAATATTTTAATGCAGCACTTCTTTAAGGTAGGCTCAGACAAAGTGTTAGCCCTGTATATTTTCAGTTTGCACAAAAGCATATGTAATGGAAGTGTTTAATTTTTTTTAAAGGTTGTGCTGAGTTTTATGTGTGTCTATAAGTCTCTTGTTTGTGGCACAACAATAAAAGCATATTTTATAGGTTCAAGGAAGCCCAGATTTAGTTTAACCATGCCTCCTAAGCCCCTCCTACTGTTTACAATTTGGCCACACCCACTGTTTGCCACTCTTCGCCACGCATGCTGCATTACTACTCTTCCTGGGGTGCCCGAAGATGACACCATTTTTTTAAAATGCAAGCAACACCCCTGCTACAGGGGAAGATTGTCCCCTCCTGGCCACCATACTTTACCACACCTCATTTTTGCAGTGGCGTGCTTAGTGCACTGGAGGTAACCATCTCGCTGAATTGTCCCTCATTCTCAAGTTCCTAAGCGGAAAGAAGTTTATTTCCTAAACTGATGTAGGGGGCACTCTGATGGGGACACCTCATGCAAGGGTTCACTCTGATGTGGACACCTGATGTAAAGAAGGACTCTGTTGAGGACCCCTGATTTAAGGGGGGACTCTGTTAGGGATACTTATGGGAGGCACAGATTCCATTTAATCATCCTAATCTAATGACGGCCTAATACATACTAGTGTTCCCTGTTCACTCCTGCACCTCCTTAGATATTATTTTTAGGTTGTGACTTGTGGTACAGAAACCAGCTAAGTTAATGGGTATTGTAGCAGAGCGTCCCAGAGAGAGACGGGAAAAGTCCTGTTCAGGGTTTATACGTCTCCCAGGCTCCTCTCATAAACATTCAGGGATCTCTGATCCACGATCCAGTTGGGATCTTGGTCCTCTCGCCCAAGCCAATTTAACTCACCTGAGACAGACACCCAGTGCTCTCTGCCTAGGCAGATGAGACAACTTTGGTCTATGAGAGCGAAAGGTTGGTGAAAGCTATTAAGCAGTTTATGTGGAAGCTGGCAAGCTGTAGGCTTGCTCAGCCTGGTAGCGAGGGCCTGTATTTGGTATAGGTAGTGCCCAGACATGGCTAGGCTTTTGTTTGGCTATTTTTGTTCTGTTTTTTTATTTTTTTAAACACTGTACAGCACCTGTATATAAAAGACTTGTATATATCACCAATAAACACTGCACTGTTTGTCACTACCTCACTGGATTTGGTATCTGTGCCTGAAAGACTGCTTATCCCAGGATCTGGAGGATCTGGTCTGACAGAGAAGGGGGAGGGTAATTGCTGTATCCACCACCACCCAGGTATAGGAAGCTGACCTGATAAGGGGGGGTTGCAGAATCCAGACATGTGCTATATACAGGTTGCAGAATCCAGACATGTGCTATATACAGGTTGCAAAATCCACACATGTGGTATGTACAGGTTGCAGAATCCAGGTGTGTGCTTTATACAGGTTGCAGAATCCACACATGTGCTATGTACAGGTTGCAGAATCCAGGCGTGTGCTATATACAGGTTGCAGAATCCAGACATGTACTATATACAGGTTGCAGAATCCACACATGTGCATAGTTGCCAACATTGTAAAAATATTTTTAGGGACACTTTATAATTAGGGGTGGGGCATGCATTTGTAGGCGGGGCATGTCATAAATAAAAAATGTGGCACGCAAAGTGGGATGCGCTGAAGAATGGGCGTGGCTTACGTGACATTGTGGGCTTGGCTTAAATGGGCGTGGTTCAAATGGGGTGGGGTTAGAGTCTGAGATGAATGGAGAGGGAAAGGGGGAAAGGGATGGAGGGACAGCAGCCCCAGATCCTACACCACAATAGCAACATGTGTATTCCAGAGTTTAACAATCAGAAGATAAAGATACTCCAAACACCTGGTGTTAGCGCTTCAATCATCCTGGCGCCATGATTGTTATGGTGTCAGGATGATTGAAGCGCATTATTTCTATTATTACATTGTAATATAAAATGAAATCATTCAACTCACGATAATGCAGAATCAGTGGGACGCCTGAGCGTGTCACCTGCCACATTGCCTGCCACCAGATGCCATCAGGTGCCCCCAGCAGAGTCCCTCCTTACATCAGGTGCCCCATCAGCGGAGCCTTCCTTACATCTGTGTCCCCAGCAGCAGAGCCAATCCTTACATCTGTGTCTCCATCAGCGGAGCCCCTCCTTACATGTGGTGTCCCCATCAGCGGAGTCCCTCCTTACATCTGGTGTCCCCATCAGCGGAGCCCCTCCTTACATCTGTGTCCCCATCAGCAGAGTCCTCCTTACATGTCGTGGTGTCCCCATCAGTCCTCCTTACATGTCGTGGTGTCCCCATCAGTCCTCCTTACATGTCGTGGTGTCCCCATCAGTCCTCCTTACATGTCGTGGTGTCCCCATCAGTCCTCCTTACATCTGGTGCCCCCCTGTGACATCCAGACTGCCCCCTGTGACATCCAGACAGCCCCCCTTGTGAAATCCAGACTATAAGGCCCCCCTGTGACATCCAGACTATACGGCCCCCCTGTGACATCCAGACTATACGGGCCCCCCCTGTGACATCCAGACTGCCCCCGTGACATCCAGACTATAAGGCCCCCCGTGACATCCAGACTATATGGCCCCCCCTGTGACATCCAGATTGTACATCCCCCGTGACATCCAGACTATACGGCCCCCCTGTGACATCCAGACTATACGGCCCCCCTGTGACATCCAGACTGTATGGCCCACCTGTGACATTTAGACTATACAGCCCCCCCCGTGACATCCAGACTATACGGGCCCCCCGTGACATCCAGACTATACCGCCCCCCCTGTGACATCCAGACTATACGGCCCCCCCTGTGACATCCATACTACACGGCCCCCCCTGTGACATCCAGACTATATGCCCCCCCTGTGACATCCAGACTATATGGCCTCCCCTGTGACATCCAGACTATACGGCCTCCCCTGTGACATCTAGACTATACGCCCCCCCCGTGATATCCAGACTATGCGGCCCCCCTGTGACATCCAGACTATACGCCCCCCCCATGACATCCAGACTATACGGCCCCCCCCGTGACATCCAGACTATACGGGCCCCCCGTGACATCCAGACTATACCGCCCCCCCCTGTGACATCCAGACTATACGGCCCCCCCTGTGACATCCATACTACACGGCCCCCCCTGTGACATCCAGACTATATGCCCCCCCTGTGACATCCAGACTATATGGCCTCCCCTGTGACATCCAGACTATACGGCCTCCCCTGTGACATCTAGACTATACGCCCCCCCCCGTGATATCCAGACTATGCGGCCCCCCTGTGACATCCAGACTATACGCCCCCCCCATGACATCCAGACTATACGGCCTCCCCTGTGACATCCATACTACACGGCCCCCCCTGTGACATCCAGACTATATGCCCCCCCTGTGACATCCAGACTATATGGCCTCCCCTGTGACATCCAGACTATACGGCCTCCCCTGTGACATCCAGACTATACGGCCTCCCCTGTGACATCTAGACTATACGCCCCCCCCGTGATATCCAGACTATGCGGCCCCCCTGTGACATCCAGACTATACGCCCCCCCCATGACATCCAGACTATACGGCCTCCCCTGTGACATCCAGACTATACGGCCCCCCTGTGACATCCAGACTATGCGGCCCCCCCTGTGACATCCACACTATATGCCCCCCGTGACATCCAGACTATACGCCCCCCCCTTGTGACATCCAGACTATACAGCCCCCCCGTGACATCCAGACTATACGCCCCTCCTATGACATCCAGACTATACGTAAAGCTGCATTTGATGGGTAATTGTGCGTGATTGTGTAGACAGGGCCCCAGTGCACTGTATTGCCCGGGGGCATATAATGCTCTTAAGATGGCACTGCTGGGAAGATCAGACAACTTTGGTCTGTGGGAGCAAAAGGTTGGTGAAAGCTATTAAGCTGTTTATGTGGAAGCTGACAAGCTGTGGGCATGCTCAGCCTGGCAGTGAGGGCCTGTATTTGGTATAGGTAGTTCCGAGACACGACTAGGTTTTTGTTTGGCTATTTTTGTTCTGTTTATTTTCCTGAAACACTGTACAGCACCTGTATATAAACGACTTGTATATATCACCAATAAACACTGCACTGTTTGTCACTACCTCACTGGATTTGGTATCTGTGCCTGAAAGACTGCTTATCCCAGGGAGCTTTGTACCTGCCACCTGTCCCCCAGGTTACAGTATACTGGCTCCTTGCATCTCTGTCACACTGTTGACATTATGCCCTCTGACCTTTTATACTGCACCCCAGATCAGATAGGCTAGATACCGCCCAGCGTATGCACCACCTCCCAGCTGTAGGAAAATGAAAAAATTTGACATTTAGCATATTTTTTACTTCTCGTCATCCTAAGGTTCCAAGTCAGAGCTTTGGCAAATAAACAGCACCACTGCATAATGCAGTGCAGATACCTATGTATCATCTGATTTCAAGCTAGAGTTCAGCATCCTTTGGGCAGTAACCTTGCTCACACAGACACCTCCCTCACAGGCAACAGAGAGAATTTCCTTCCACTGTTACTGTTTTTGGGAACAGAGTCCATACCTGTGCTTTATGTCTAAACAAATCAATGCTTTCCTTTTTCTCCCCCATTGAACAATAATTTTAATTATTTTATACTTGTCCACATTTTTCACATCTGTGATTGTACTCAGGGGCATATCTACCATGAGACAAACAAGGCGTTTGCCTTGGACAGCACTTTTCAAGGGGGCGGCGCTGCCCCAGGCAGAAGGGACACTGCTACTCTGTTCCCATAGCAGAGCTGGTCTTTTCTCTCTCACTGAGGGCATAGTGGCGGAGGGTGATTCCCTGTCCTCTCCCCAGCACACTGACATCCTGCAGCAGCTACAATCTGAGCTACCCCCTCAGCACTCACAGAGCTCTGTGCATTATTATTGTCTCCAGAACTATATATAGCCGGTTGCTGCATCCATCCACCGAGCGAGCGAGATGGCAGATTATTAATGACCCCATAGGCACATTGTTGGGGTTACCCCGGCTCGAAATCACAGAGCTCTTCCAGGCTGCCCATGTAGAGAATGAATGAGGAGTGCACTGGAGCAGCTGTATAGGTGGGGTTGGGTGAGGAGCAAATTTTTTGTTTTCTTTTTGTAGAGCTCTATCTAATTTTTGCAGAGGCATTTACAAGTCGATTGTTTATCTGAGCTGACTGGCGCACACCAGTAATACCAGAGACTGCATGTTACTGCCCTACAGTCCACCAGAGACCCTGCATAGGCACCAAAGACCCCTGCATAGCCGCCAGAGATCCCCAAAAGCCACTTGAGAAGGAAGGAGTGGAACAAATTTAGATGGGGCGCTCAATTTTAGTCTTGCCTAGGGCAGCACAAAACCAAAATACACCACTGATTGTACGCACAACCTTTTTATTTCTAAACCTAGTTGTTGCTTTTAATCAATAGTAGTTATTATAATTATAATAATATAATATAATATTATTATAACCTTGCTCAAATCCTGATAAATTTATAATTCTCACCCTCATCTTCAGTAGAAATAAGCAGCTAAATGTATTGTAAACCATGTTGTTTGCTGGAGAGTATATACTAAAACTGGAGAGCTTCTTGGGAGTAGGTCAATGAAAAAAACCCACTGTAAACGGAGGTGAATTTGTATTTATAGAGCGCCTAGTGTTATCTTGATCTAATAAACTCCAGCTTTATACAGTAAGGAGGAAATCAGAAAAACCAGCTGTAAAAAAGATAATTGGAGTAAGGCCTTGGTCATCACCTATGATCTCCCTTCATGCCATCCTTTTCCCAGTCCTTATCTATATGAAATGAGTTGTAATACTGTGTACACAATAACGGACCTGGGGGATAGTGGTAAAAATGTAGAAAAAACTGAGCTGGATTGTTATAAAAAAATATTTGAGGATCATACAGTCATGAATTATATAATGTTCTATCTCCATTTTTTTTGTCACCTTCACAAATGTCCCCAATATGTCTTTTGCTTTAGATAAAATGGACATCCACTAAAAAAAAAATGAGAATAAAAAGAAAAATTGAATCTCTTTGCAAGTAATAGGTATTACAACAGAGAAAAGAAAGGTAATTTTTCATTTATTGAAATTTTGTTTTCAAGGGATTTATATATCAGCTCAGTTTTATATATGGAATAATTACTAGGCTGAATAAAAGGTTTAAAGCCCTAGGCAAAAGTATTACCAATGTTTTAACACTGATCCGATGGACCTTAAGTAGATTTGCTCTTGTAACTTGGGAATAATAAACAGTGCACTTCAATTACATTTAAAAGCTGAACATTAAGGATAGTAAAGATGTTTTATAATGCTGGTGAATGGCGAAGTAAAAAAGTACAGTAATAATGGGGAACAAAATAACACATTCTTCAGGTATGTGCTTGCTAAGCGACACTATAGTTCCTGTTCTTTTCTGTGACTGCATTAAATCTAGGGCACTCAGCCAGCATAAATCCAGTTCTGGGAAAAAAAAAAAAAAGCTAGAGCCATTTTTCTTTCTCCTGCAAGTGAGTTAAACTTTAGCTCACTTTTAGTAAGGTCAAAAGATTTCCATTCTCACAGCTCATATTACCTGAATAATGCATAACAAGTTCACCCAATCTAACGCAAAGGCATTGTAAGTACGTTTTCAGTGCTGCTGTTAAGCTTTGAAAATTAAACATAATTATTGTCATACATTTTCAGTGCAGTTCTTGCAGTCTGGGTTAACTACAGTTACTGTTTGCTAATAGAGTTCACTTAGGTGAAGAGCGAGAGGATGAAAGAGCACCTTGTTTTGGAACAAAGGGGAGGGAGAGTCATTGAGGCACTGCAAATGAAACAGATATTTTTTCATTTATGTGTGGCGGGATATAAATCAAGCAAGGGGGCAGGATGGGAAATTATTTCTACATTGCAGACTTGAAAAAAAAAATGACACATATTAAACCACAAGATTATCTGCACAGGGTCTGTATTTTTTGCCTATTTCCATATGGGATTCCACTGCATCTTTAACATTTTTATCCACTATACAAAAGATGCTGCAAGTAAGCCACATACCTCTTAGAGTGAAATTAGCTTAAATAACAGCGTTATAGATTTACTCTAAGTCAAAACGCAGGTACTTGACTACATCACTAATATTTTGTATCAGTATTGGGCTGTGGGCCTAGATTTTCTTAAATCCAGCTAAGCATTTGAAACCATTCCACGTAATAAACTCATAAAGAGGTTGTACAAGGTAACCCTTGGGTGGTTTAGTACCCACTCAGTTGGCAAGGCCCCTTTCACACATGAATGAATGAATGACTTGTATAGCGCTACCTATGCGAACTGAATCGCCTCAGGGCACTTTTACCACTGATGTCCATCTGTGGTAAAGTGCGGTCCTTGCCCCTGTGGGGTCCTGACACGTTTACAAACACATACAACATAAACATATTTGGCAAATTTTATAGACAGGATCTAATCAACCTACCAGCATGTCTTTGGAGTGTGGGAGGAAACCGGAGTACCCGGAGGAAACCCACGCAGGCACAGGGAGAACATGCAAACTCCAGGCAGAAGGTGTCGTGGTCGGGATTTGAACCAGCGACCCTATTACTGCTATGTGAAAGTGCTAACCACTACACCACTGTGCCGCCCTGAAAGTCATGTGATTTTGCTGCGACTTTGACGTGATTTTGCCACGACTTGAAGCAATGCCTGTGTAATCTTGAGGTTTATGGACCTCAATTTCGAGACTACTTTGAGGATGCTGGGACTTTAAGTGGCACATATTATAATGGTACTAATTGGAAATCATGGGGTATGACTTGTCATGCGACTTTGCAGTCTCAAGTCGCAGGACAAGTCGCACAAGTGTGAAAGGGGCCTAAAGAATAGATATCAGAGTGTGGTTGTAAATGGGGTTCATTTGGAACATAGACCTGTAACTAGTGGTGTACCACAAGGCTCTGCATTAGGTCCTGTTCTATTTAATCTGTTTTGAAGTGATCTAACCAATGGTTTGGTGAGCAAAGTATATCTTTTTGCTGATGATAGAAAGGCGTGCAATAGTTGATGCAGTTTTTTTGTAACATGGAACATAATTTGGCATTGTTGGGATTGTTCACTGAAGTGGAAACTGCAGCTCAACATTTCTAGTTGTAAAAACATTCATTCAGGGAAAAAGAGTCCTCTGACAGAGTAGTCAAGCACACTCAAGCATATCTTGACTTCTGCCCTTTGAGAATCATAAAAGGAGGAAATGGGATGGGGGTTAGCCTTTTCAATACCTATTAGATATACTGCATATGTATATAAAATAGGCCAGCCTGATATAATACATTTTATCATTGTGTCTTTACCTTTCAAAATGTGTCACTGTATCCTGTATAAAATAAAATTAGAAGAGCACTTGCTTTTTTCTGCCAGCATCAAATGAGTATTTGTGAACCCATCCACTTTTACACCCTCAGTGAGTATGTTCTACCACACTCACTGTTGCACTTCACCCTTCCTGTTTACTTTAGTCTCTTCCATGATGGGCCCCATATCAATAATACATAAATCTCCAAGTTAATGAAAAAAAAAAAAAAAAAAAAAAAAAAAAAAAAAATATATATATATATATATATATATACATACAGTATCTCACAAAAGTGAGTACACCCCTCACATTTTTGTAAATATTTTATTATACCTTTTCATGTGACAACACTGAAGAAATGACACTTTGCCACAATGTAAAGTAGTGAGTGTACAGCTTGTATAACAGTGTAAATTTGTTGTTCCCTCAAAATAACTCAACATACAGCCAATAATGTATAAACCGCTGGCAACAAAAGTGAGTACACCCCTAAGTGAAATTGTCCAAATTGGGCCCAAGGTGTCAATATTTTGTGTGGCCACCGTTATTTTCCAGCACTGTCTTAACCCTCTTGGGCATGGAGTTCACCAGACCTTCGCAGGTTTCCACTGGAGTCCTCTTCCACTCCTCCATGACGACATCACGGAGCTGGTGGATGTTAGAGACCTTGCGTTCCTCCACCTTCCGTTTGAGGATGCTCCACAAATGCTTAATAGGGTTAAGGTCTGGAGACATACTTGACCAGTCCATCACATTTACCCTCAGCTTCTTTAGCAAGGCAGTGGTCAGCTTGTAGGTGTTTTTGGGGTCATTATGTTGGAATACTGCCCTGGGACCCAGTCTCCAAAGGGAAAGGATCATGGAAAGGATCATGCTCTGCTTCAGGATGTCACAGAACATGTTGGCATTCATGGTTCCCTCAATAAACTGTAGCTCCCGAGTGCCGACAGCACTCATGCAGCCCCAGACCATGACACTCCCACCACCATGCTTGACTGGAGACACACTTGTACACTATATTTTCCCTTTAAAATAAGTGAAAAGATAACTGTTACACATGTATTCACCTTCATTCATTCAAAGCTAACACTGCAATACTGAATGAAATCAGTAACGTTTCAGCCATAGTTTCCCAATAGGTGATTTGAGATCCTCTGCATCCATCATCTTCATTAAAAAAAAAAAAAAAAAAATATATATATATATATATATATATATATATATATATATATTAATATCACAATATTCACCAGGCACGTGGATTAATTACTGAATTGGGGTATAATTTATCTGCATACCATGTTTGATACAACTTATTTTCTTATGTTCTGCACATTTTCTGCCTACTGTTTGCACGAACAAGACAGTAGTTCTTAAGACAGCCTTTTGCTTGATGTTATGACTGAATTCAGTCACCATTTTTGTAGCAGTCTATTCCAAAGTATTTATTACAGATTAATACTTTTCTTTGCTGTCAGTAGTTAAAAATAATATTTTGTCAAGTGTGTGCTCTTGATAGTAGCTCACATTTAAAAAAAAGATTTGTTTCAGATCTGTCTAGAAGAAGAAAGAACATCATTCTATATGACTGAAGTTTTAGAAGCGTGGGCTTTTTAAAAAATAAAATAAAAAGGTTTTTAACGTATCACAAAAAAATTGTGGTATTCTACAAAAAAATAAATCAGTCAATTATAAAAAATGAATCTATGTAACCTAATTTATAAATAAGATATTTTTCTTTTGTATATTTTATTTAGTTGTGTTTAGTATTTTGAAATGCTAGTCACTAAACCAGGCTTTAATATATGAAGGTGGTAAATATTGAATGGATAGGTGTTGAAAAGAGAGGCGTGTTTAAAATGCAAATACAGACACACTTTTATTTTTTACGTTTTGCAACGCCAAAAAATAAAAAACAATTCAAAAAAGAAAAAACAAATGCTTGAATGTCCATCAATAATTAGATCAATCTTCCATTCGAAGAAAAAAATCTTAATCCAAAAGAGAAGTCTTGTAGAAAATAAACACAAAAAACAACCAGTAATCTAGGTAATAAAAAATAATACCAAATATCTATATATAACAATCAAAACTTAATCTAGATGTTATATAACATTCAAATACATCCAGAGATAATAAAAGGAGATATTTACTATCAATAAAACAGTTAATGTCCCAGTCTGTGTTATGGCCATAGGGAGAATAAGTTCTAAGTTCATGTATCCAACCCATTTCAAGCTTAGAAATCTATTGAGTCTTATTAAAGCCCCTCCAATGTGGTTTTAATTTCTCAATACTAATTAATACTAATTTTAACATCATGTTTGATGTTATAAACGTGCTCCCTGAGATGGTCTCTCAGGTGTCTCAGGTGTGTCTCAGGTGTGGTTCTCCCTACATATTGTATGCCACACGTACATTCCAGGAGGTAAACAACATGGGAGGAACAAGAAATACACGGATAAAGAAGTAGAAGCCCTGGGTACCAGAAATTATTTTTCTTTCTTGTTTAGTATTTTTTCTTTATATCCCTGTCTAATGCCCCGTACACACGGTCGGAAATTCCGACCACAAAATCCGTCTGATTTTTTCAGACGGATTTTGTCCAAAACTGGTGTTGCATACACACGGTCGGACAAAATTATCGGAAAATCCGATCATCCTGAACGTGGTGACGTTCGTTGCGTATGACGGGACTACGTAGAGGCTAGTAGTCAATAGCTTTGGTCTTGTAATGTGATCTGAGCATGCGTGGCACTTTGTCCGTCGGAATTCGCTACACACGATCGGAAAAAGTCTGATAGGACTTTGTTTCGGAAAATTTGAGAGCAGGAGATAAAACTTTGTCCGTCGGAAAATCAGACGGAAAAAGTCCGATGGAGCCTACACACGGTCGTAATTTCCGACAACATTGTCTGATAGGACATTTTCCAAGGAAAATCCGACCGTGTGTATGGGGCATAATTAATTCTGTTAGTTTCTTTTTATACTCTAGAGTTGGATCTTTCTTCAGGAGAGTGTAAAGTCCCATACACATGATCATAAAAAATAATACCACCTTTAAAGCGATCGTACGATAATATGATCGTTAGTACGCAGCTGTTGTTCGAAGGGACAAACACAAATCTTTTTCTCATACGATACCAGATCGTACGATTTTCATTTAATCAGTTCAGCTTTCCTGCGAAAATGCAAATACACTACAACACATTACATCACTTCCACATTTTTATTCTGTCGTACAAGAGTTTTCGTACTTTAGTAACCTACTTGTTTTCAATATAGAGATTAGCATCCAAAATACAGACGATCATTCGTCCAATAATCTCATCAGGTGTACTAGGCTTAAGTGTCAGTGTCTCTTATAATGTGATATATTTCTTTAACATAATCATCTGTTAAGGAGGACAATATCTCCATCCTTAGCCGCTGGTCGGATAATCAAATCCTTTCTGGCCAATAAGTCAGTTATTCCTTTTTTAACTGCCCCTGGGGGGTTAAAGAGGGAAGGATTTTTTTAAAAACAGTGTGTTCATGAATAGACAGTACTTCTGGATGTCTTTATATAGGATTATGCCTAAAATGTTTTTTTTTTTTGAGTAAGACTTGTCTAGTGAACTTATGCAAATCCACAAACATTTAAAATGTATTAACTTTAGTTTTAGGGGCAAATTTCAATCCCTTACTCAAAGTAAGCACGCAACTCAATCTTACTTAGGTTAAATATTCCTGTTGTATCTACATCTTTCTTTATTTTTTTGTCTGTTAATCTTTCTTCCGCCTCGTTTACCCCTCCTTCTGTTATACATCTTTTTCTCCCTATTCTTTCCCCTAAAAAATGATTGTATTGCGCCTCTGTCCTTTGATGTAACTCAGGAGATTGAGGTGTTCTATAATGGTAGTCCTGACCATATAGAGGTCTCTGGTGATAAGTACAGTTATTACGTCCCTTTACGTTCCTGCCTCTATTCCTATAACGTGACCCTCTGGGTGGTTGACAATGGTTAAGTCTTTTTTCCTCCCATCCAAAATGGAGGTTTTCACTATATGATGTATCCCAAGAATGTTTAAGGGAACTGAAAGGAGGCCTTGGGGACCTAGGTGGAGGTCTAGGGGACATGTCGCCTTGACCCCAGTCGACTGATCTATTATAATGACCATTAGAGTCAACATTGTGGGGATGCATCCTCCATTGAGTACAAGGGCTCAAAGCGCTTATACGTAGGAACTCTGTAAGGGCTCGCTCCCCCCTCATAGTTATTCCTCATTCTGTGTTGTTTGACTTTATTAGGGGGTCTTTGGTCTGCCTTAGGGCCAGAGGACCTATTATTTGGGATTCTGGGGGGTTGACCCTCCCTACTATTGGGAGAGGAGTTTTCCACCTTTGGGGGAACCAGATGTGGAGACATCCTCTTGCCACTTTAAGACCTTTCCATCTTTGTAATCCTTATAATCCCTTACATATTTTTCCCTTTTTTTATGCCTTTGTTCCAGTTCTGTCTCCAAAATCTTTTTGATTTTGTCAGACTCTTTCTTATATTCAGCTTTATCTTTAAAAGATACAAGCTTATCTTTGATCTTATTTCACTGTCTAGATACAGGTATGTCAACTTTACCCTTTTTCTAGAAATCATAAATGCTAAAAGGTCAAGGCCAGCATCGTTAAAATACTTGAACCATTTAGGATCATAATTTTTACCATCCCTATCAGGGGTGACTTACCATCCTAATGCCCCATACACACGGTCGGATTTTCCGATGGAAAATGTTCAATGGGAGCTTGTTGTCGGAAATTCCGACCATGTGTAGGCTCCATCGGACATTTTCCATCGGAAGTTCCGTCACACAAATTTGGAGATCTGGAACTCAAAATTTCCGACAACAAAATCCGTTGTCATAAATTCCGATTGTGTGTACACAATTCTAATGCACAAAGTTCCACGCATGCTCGGAATCAAGCAGAAAAGCCACACTGGCTATTGAACTTAATTTTTCTTGGCTCGTCATACGTGTTGTACATCACCGCGATCTCGACGTTCGGAATTTCCGACAAGATTTGTGTGACCGTGTGTATGCAAGACAAGTTTGAGCCAACATCCATCGGAAAAAATCCATGGATTTTGTTGTCGGAATGTCCAATCGTGTGTACGGGGCATAAGGGAATGTGGACCATTTTGTCTGTATATTTCTCCAAGAAGGAAATGTCCCACCAAGTACGAATCTCTGAATTTATAAAATTTTTAAGTTGAATAAAAATGCCATGCAATTTATCTGTTTCTTCGTTAATGTTGAAAACATCATCCATATTAAAGGCTGTGCTCGCCTTCATTTTTTTTTTTAACGCCCTCATTTTAAAAATATCCATCCTTCAATGGTGACCACTGCAGCAGAAACAAGTATACTCAACTAGACAAAGAAAATAACAAAAGAGTCTCTGCACTGTGATATAATCACTAAAATTGTGTGGCTGCTTTAACAAACAAGCAGTATACTATGCTTATATAGAAGTGTAATAAGAGTGTATTTGTCCATGTCCCTGTTTGGGATATTTCCCTTCACTTCCTGTCCCAAGCACCAAACAGTAAGTATGGAGAAATCTCACTCAGCCCAAAATCAAAGAATAAATCAAAGTCTTGAGTTTACCTAATAGTATTTTCCTGATGCCAACATGGCAGCATACATATGATAAAGCTCCACCCCTATCTCCGTCCACAAGACCAGTGTAAATCTATAAAATGTAGAGAGATAGACTGTCCACATTCCCTTTTTGTCCTCAAGAGCTACACCTGCAGATTAGTTTTTCTTGGTCCTAATCACACTTGTCCCTTTTTCGTCTTAGGTTTGTGCTATCCCTTTCTCTCTCTCTCCATGTTTGTCTGGCCTGAGTGTTGCATCTCTCATTTGGGCTCTGTCTAGGTTCTTTTTCTTTCATAGTTTTTGGTTTGTAGAGGGATTTTTCACATGCCTTCTCATGGGTCCCAGAGTCTATAGGAGCTGGTGCGTGTGTGCATTTTTTCTCGGCGCGAGAGTGTTCCCTGCTGGTGCCAGCCTGCACAGTACAGTGTTCTCATCCTGGCAGCCATCTTAGTTAAGGCCAGGGAGGGTTCAAGCATGCAGATTGCAAGCATGCTGCTTGGCAGCCATCTAGAATGAGGACAAACGCCCAAGATTCACTTTCTATGGATCTGGGCAGACAGGAAGGTGAGAAAGGAGTGTATAACAATGACAGACCCAGTGGAGAGTCAATCACTCTCCTCAGGAAGACAAAGCAGGTTTTGGTTCCTGTTTCCTGTCTGCAGTTAAGCAGCAAAGCCCATCGGGACTGTGTTCTGTCTGTTCTGTAGGGCTATATACAGAATTTCTAACAGGTTATGGGCCCAGACATAGCCCAGACAACCACCCAGAGAAAATCTGAGATACCCAGTCATAGTCAGCTACAGGAGATAAGTGCAAGATACAGCAACAGAAAGAACACTGCAAAATAATAAAATGGCAAGTAACACAGCTGCAACAAAGCTTTCATTGTCAAATCTGATAAACCAGAACTACCAGTCTTGGAAATTCAAGCTGAAAATGCTGCTAATAAGAGATGGTCCATGTAAATATGAAGTCAGGCCAGAACACCCTTAAGATGAGTAGAAAGAAAAAGACCAAAAAGCTCAGAGCACAATCTCTCTTAGTATAGAAGATAATCAAATCATACATATATGTAAGTGCGAAACTGCTAAAGAAATGTGGGAGGAATTACAAAAGGTGCATGAAAGAGCTAATCTCAACATTAAACTGTATTCATTTCAAAAGCTATACCAAACCAAGCCGATGAATGGCTAAGATATGTAGGACTACATAAGACACACCTTGGAAATGGTCATACGCCTGAGAGGTATAGGAGAAGAAAATAAAGATTTACATGTCTCAGCTTTATTACTAAGTGGCTTACCAGAAAGTTATGAAATGCTTCTCACAGCACTTGATGCATGTCCAGATGATGAACTGACATTGGACTATGTTAATGGCAAGTTTGTGGATAAATATAAGCCTAAAACAGAAAGCATCAACAGTGACAGTGCTTCTGTCGCAGAGTCTGCTTTAAAGACAAAAAATAGGAATAAAAACAATAATGTGCAACAAGAAACGTGTGAATGTTTTGTGTGCAAGAAACAAGTTCATTTAAAAGCAGATTGCAGAATCTGGAAAGCTAGAATGCAAGAAGCTACAAATAGCCAAAAGTGTAAAGGAAGAAACTGATTTTGCTTCAGATAATGAAATGTTTTTGAATCCAAAAGCTGCATCTCGTCTTTGCAGACATGGTGTGTTGATTCAGGAGCTATGGGTCACATGATACATGACATTTTTTTTTCACCTTGACCAGAGTAAAAAATCACCACAGCTAATGAGCAAAAAATGGAAACAGAAGGAATAGGAGATGGTTTTCTCCTATTTCCCACAACAGTATCACCAGAAATATATTGGGGAAAAATGTCCTATATGTCCCTGCTCTTGAAGACACAAACGAGGTAACAATCAGTAGAAGTGTAATTGTCAATGACACTTCAGTATGTTCAAAATTTCAGGAACTAACACAAACACTTCAAAATGTGGGAAATTTCACATCAGTGTCACACGAAGATAAACAGCAAAGTGGCACAGAAATAGATAATAGAGATAGATAATAGAATAAAAAATGTACGCAGACAATCCAAATGCTGTAAGAGAAGACACCAGGCCTCAAGAGGCTTCAATCAGAAAATCCACCAGAAGAAATAAAGGTACCCCAGCCAAATGTCTGTCTTTTTGTTGCTCGTGTAGCATTAAAACCAGAGCCAGATTCATGGGATGAGATGCAAATAATTCCAACTCATGAGAAACAAAAGTGGATCAGAACTGCTGATGAAGAGATGAAATCTCTTAGTGAACTGCAGACATGGAAACTTTCAGAGCTACCCCATGGTAAGCGGGCAAGCAGCTGCAAATGGGTCTTTAAGGCCAAATGTGACTCTGAAGGCAAGGTCTGTAGGTACAAAGCATGGTTAGTGGCAAAAGTGTACTCACAAAAATTTGGTGAGGATTACAATACTACCTTTGCTCTGTTGCAAAACAAAGTACATTCTGAACTCTTTTAAAAGTGTCCGCTTCTTGGAAAATGGTTGGGAAGCACCATGACATCACAACAGCCCTTCTTAATGGTGATATTGAAGAGGAAATATATATGACACAGCCAAAAGGATATGTGAAAAATTAAGAAGATCATCTTATGTGCAAATTAAGAAGAGCATCTTATGTGCAAATTAAGAAATCTCTTTACGGATTTAAGCAATCAACTCAAGCATGGAATTTAAAAATAAACAAAGTCTTGGTAGACAAAGGATTCATACAATTCATTCTTTACTCAAAATGTGTGGATTCTGAATATATGTATATTTTACTCTACATGGATGACTTGATTGTTTCTTACAAAAAGCATGAGGACGTTGCAAAGTTGACTGCAGTGATTAATAACCAGCATTTTGAGACTAAAGAGCTTGGGGATGTGACATATTACCTAGTAATTAATGTACAGCGTAAAAAGAATTTTGCAACTTCCTGTTAAATGAGAAATCTAAAAGTGTTTCAGCAGTTTGGCATGACTGAAGACAAAGAAGATTGTACTCCAGTAGACACAGCATACCTAAAAATGGAGGGGATTGGGGATCTTCTTCACACTAATTATCAGTACAGACAAGCAGTGGGGGCATCAGTATATATAATGCAACCACTACACGTCCAGACATTGCAGCTGCCATGTTGCTTCTTTGTAGACGCGTGAGTGAACAAGGTCATAGAGACTGAACACATCTACCAAGAGAATCATAAGATATCTCAAATGAAAGACTTGAGTCTGAAGCTGTCTGCAGTTGGTGATTTGAATCTCGTAGGATATGTGGACTCTGATTGGGCAGGTGACCTAAGCGCAACTTGTTCAAATTAGAAAACAGTCCTATATCTTGGTCGAGCAAGAAGCAGATCTCAGTAGCGTTGTCTTCTACAGAGGCAGAATACATTGCTGTTGCCTATGTCAGTCAAGAAGCTGTGAGGTTACGTCAATTGCTTGAAGATCTTGGAAAGCCAATCTCCCAGCCTACAATCTTAGGACAATCAAGGATATTACAAACCTGCCACCAATGACAAGATCAATGCAAGAACAAAGCATATTGACTTCAGACATTAATACATTCATGATCTTGATGAACAAAATTAAATTATGCTTACCTATTGTGAAACTAATAACATGAAGAGATTTATAGAACTGAGATCCGAAATGGGACATAAGGAACATAAGAAGTAGTTGTTGAGTGGGGGTGTTGCAATACATTGTTCGTGTATTTTGTGCATCAACAAGTTTGTAGCTGCATCTATGGTATGTTCTATGTCTTTTGTCTATGTCTTCTCTGATAATAAAGTTTCCTGATCCTGTCTGCAGTTAAGCAGAAAAGCCTGTGTGGACTGTTCTGTAGGGCTACATTAAGAATTTCTAACAGTCTCAAGGTGGATTTAACCTGTAATCCGTAGTAGAAAGGAATGTCCACACACACACACAGGTTTCTGCTAGGAACACGAGACCACATATACAGTACATGGCTTATATATATCCATATTGCTAGGAGCCCTTGAAATAGATCATCATAAAAAACATAAAAATGTACTCACATTCATGAGACTTTAAACTTAAGAAACATCATTCCATTTTTAAAGGCAAAATTCCATCCATCAAATGTAGTAAACACCACCACAGGATCAAAAAAAAAAACATCTGACCATTTTTGTTGGTATACCATCTTCGTCAGAGACTGCTCAACCCACAATAGTGTTCCACATCCCTAAACACCAGGCTAGGCAATAAAGATGGTACCCACAGGGGTAGTGGATGCCAAGCACAGCTCCAGCCTCTTCCCTGGAAAACCAAGGTATTACATTGTTCCACCCAGTCCCTACCACTGGCAAAAGACTGTCAAAAGCACATTGGCAATGTGACATCATTATACCTGAATGCCAGAATCGCCGCAACGCAAACAAAAATCACGACTGACATGTTTGCACGGTGCCGCAATGTGCAGGGCATGGCAGCACCATACACGCTCCCCCAGGTGGCAAAAAGTGAGTATCACTGGTCAAAAAAGGCAAGCTTAGCCCAGATAGCAACCATGTGGGAAACAAAGAGGAAAATGGGAACCATCCAACACCAAGCACTAGCACTCATAAATGTTCACACTAGCACTCAAAGATGTTCCCTAAGTTGAATACTTAAACAAAAACTCACCAATTATTCAATACAACGATTTCAAAAGAGCAGCTGATTACACAAATAGATTTCCAAAAATATATAAAAAAATTATACATCAAAATCTACAGAAATATTTTTATTTCAAATCTATTATAAACATATTCTCATAATTGATAAAAAAATATTTTGTACACAAAAATCTGAAATGGACTAAAACTTACATTTTCAGCAGGACTGCGCTGTTTTTACATTGTGACAGCAGGTGTGGGGAAAAAATCCCCCAACAGCTGTCACACTGAGGGGGTATTGGAGGAACTGGTGCCAGGAGCTGGAACATGTTGCATGTTCCACCCATAACATGTTTGAGGATGTGGGTTTCCTAAAGAGTTTTGTCATACCATGTTTTTGTATTATTAGGTTACACAGTTGGGAGCCCAGGTCTACATAAATGTCAAATTATATTTGTTTTGTCCCAATATATCCAAGAATCTTCCAATATCCTGTTGTTCACTCTGTCTGAGGATGAGGACATTGTCGATGTACCTGAACCAACCAATATTGTTGGTCAGGTGGTACCCTGACAAGGCCTCTTTCCTGAACACAGGATTTTCCCACTCTCTGAGGTAAAGATTAGCATACACCAGGGCTAATATTGTACCCATTGCCATTCTTTGTGCTTGGCAGTAGCATTAATTCTCAAACATATAACCTAGATTTGAGTGTTTTTTTGTATAACCTCTAAAGCCTTTTTGTGAGGGATAGAGGAATATAGCGGCTCTATGTCTAACTTAACCAAAATTACATCATCCAGTACTGACAGATCACTTAGGACTTAGAATACAGAAGAGCAAAGCCTCCACAAAATATTTAAAATATCGTATCAATATAGTCACTGACCTTTTCGGTGGGAGAACCCCTTCCCAAGATAATTGGTCGACATGGGGGGATCAATCACTGATTTGTAGACTTCTGGAAGCCAATAAAAAGGGCAGTATCTGTGGATATAGGATCTTCAAAAAAGTAATTCCCTGGAATTCATAAAGACTGGCACAGACAGATTTTGTGAAAGTGTCTTGCATGCCCTCTAAGGCTGGATTCACATCAATGCATTTTTAGTGCTTTTTGCATTTTTCAGATTTGCACTAAAGTCCATTTAACATGGTTTCCTATGTAACACGTTCTGTAGTGCAAATTTTACGAATTCAAAAAGCACTAAAAATGCGTAGGTGTGAATCCAGCCTTAGTGGTGCAACCTGTGCCAAATTCATACAGCTATATATAAAACAAAACTTAATAACTTGCGCCAAATGGAATGATATTAAACAAACATAAATTGTGAAAATCGCATTACAATCACTATGCGATAAAATAATCACCTGATACAAACTACTGCTGCTGCTGCCTGGAAAGGTTAAATGAACCTTGAAGACTGGAATATAGGCAATTGAAGGCTGCGCTAGCAAATGTGACTCACCACTGTGAGTATAGATAAACCATACACAAAAAACAAAATTAAAGACTAAATTAGCAAATGTGACTCACCACTGTGAGTGTATGTGAAACAAATAGAAACATATAAATTGATATAACAATCAAATTGTGCAACAATGGCTACAAAAATAGAATAGTGTCAAAGGTGACTTATTGTATTAATCAAAAATAAAACATGGGTGATGGACAGGACTAATTAAACTATTAAAATGATTTAAAAAAAATTTTATTTTTTTTTTATTTTTTTTATTTTCTTTTTATAAATTTATTTTTATTTTTTATTTTTTATTTCATTTTATTTTATTTTTATTTTTATTTTCATTTATATTTATTTTAATTTTATTTATTTATTTTTTTATTTTTATTTTTTATTTCTACCACACTTATTCACATTTTATTTTAAGTTTATTATTTTTATTGGTCTTTATTTACCATTTCCTTATCAATTGTCTTTTATTTATGGTATCTGAAATTACTGTTTATATACAAAAATATTTTATTCCGTTATACTTTGTATTTTGCTTATCATGTTCCGTCATGTTGTTCATTTGCTAATAAAGTTTTCAATGAGCAACTGACTAGAGGAAATGATGTAATCCGGAAGCAAAGTTTAATTCAGTCCATCTCTGATTGGCTGTTTAACTGGGAGGCGTCAGCCGCCCAGGGTATTTAAGCCCTCTAATTCTGTCCGGAAGTGATGTCCTTGATGACGCCCTGGAGGAGGGGCGAAACGCGTCGACGCAATTTCCGGTCAGTAAGCCAGTGACGCTGCTTCCTGTTCTGTTTTGGAGCGCACGCCAAGCGCGCACCCGGAACTCGCTGATCCCTGTCTGCTCAATAGTGAGTTACTATTGTACAGTGTTCCACAGGTCTATCTTGGCGATACTACACATGTTGTTTTATTTCTTTCCTTTCCACGGCTTTGATATTTATCTGGAGTCCCTGCTGATCCAATAGGATCCCTGCTGAGTTTCAATAGGATCTTTTACATCATCCACTTCACCGTCCTGAAAATACTTTTAAGACCCTAGGACTGCAAAGCCGTGGGTCATTTCGTTTTGGTGAGTGGGGTTTCAAAAGGGGACCATCGTCCAAATGACCACCTGCAATTTATGACTTCAATCATTTTAATAGTTTAATTAGTCCTGTCCATCACCCATGTTTTATTTTTGATTAATACAATAAGTCACCTTTGACACTATTCTATTTTTGTAGCCATTGTTGCACAATTTGATTGTTATATCAATTTATATGTTTCTATTTGTTTCACATACACTCACAGTGGTGAGTCACATTTGCTAATTTAGTCTTTAATTTTGTTTTTTGTGTATGGTTTATCTATACTCACAGTGGTGAGTCACATTTGCTAGCGCAGCCTTCAATTGCCTATATTCCAAATTCATACAGCTGTCTAGAGCTTGAACTTGAATTTGGCACATGTTGTGCCACTTTTAGAACACATGCGAGACACTTTCACAAAATCTGTCTTTTTATGCCAAAATAAAGTTAATCTTAATTAGCTCCACTTTCACCACATACAAACTGTCAGTATTATATTTATATGTATTTGGCGCAGGTGTTGTGTAGAAGTAGAGCAAATTAGAACTTCCTGAACTTGGCTCACAAGTCGCTGTCAGGAACAACTAACTCCTGAAAAGTGGCGCAGCAGCATTACTCAATTTCGCACATTGTCGTTTTGTCAATGATACCATTCACAAAAGCTTCACCTATCATACCAAAAATAATCCTTTGATTGTTCTCCAGGTTAATGGTTGATATATTGGTGTACCATTCCTTACGTTTAAAATTTTTGACACATCAACACATTTCGTTTGATCCATAACGACAGGATCCCCCCCCTCCCCCACCTTGTCAGCAGGTTTGATCGCACAATCATGACAATTCTTAACTTGTTCCAAAGCATTCTGCACCCGTAGGATTGACAATTGACAATTTTTACCAAATTTACCATTTTCAATTCTCTGGTGACACAACACAATGTACTCCAGCAGCTTCCAACACTGGGGAAAAAGAAGTAGATTTAACGTGTAAAATCATCCAATTTGGACATAGCAATATGTTCCTCTTCACTCTCATATCTTTGAATTTCATCAACAAGCTCAAGTGCTACATTGTTCAAAACAATTTATTGGGCAACATGGTCACTAAGGGCCTTGTATTCCTTTCTTGAGAGCTGGGACCAATCTTTGATCATTCCATTAAAAAGGTCTTCTCTGTTATTTTTGGAATGTAGTGCTTTCAAAACCAATTTCCGAGAAAATAAATACAGTATATATCCTTAACAACTGCAAAACATGAACCCTTCATAAGAAGGCAAAAGTTCAAACCTTTTAAGAAAAGAAGATTCTGAGCATTAGAGAGGATCACTTGGAAAGGTTGATTTTAAATCACTTTCATCTGTTGTTTGTCTATCCTGTGCATATGCTGTTTTTTTCTCTGTCTTTTGGGCTGGGTCTCCCCCATCCATCCTGTGCCTGTGTGGTTACAACTTGAGTGGATGCCCCCATCTATGTAAGATCCTCCACCCTCCTCCCCTTTTATTGACTAAAATCACTTCCATTTTCTATTTCTTCTGTTCCTCCTCTCTCCTCTCCTCCCACTTTCCTATTTGTAGCTTGTGACCCACCATCACCAACTTTATTTCTTATGTATAGAAGATAAATTCTGTGACTGTTTCATCAACCATCACTTCCAAAACTTAATTTTTCTCTCATCAGGTCTCCTACCCCCACCATTACCTCCACTGTGTTTTATTGACTACCTGTGTGTTCCATGTCTCTATTCGCAGATTCAACATCAAAAATACTACTCTTTCCTTGTGTGGAATAACCTCCCCTAGAACTAGTGTCCTCTTAGAGTGTATTCTATTTGTAAGCTTTGTAAAATATAAAAGCCTGTCTATCTTGTCCATATTTGCTCTCTTGTTTGTTTAGACTATTTGTTCAATATTTCAATAGAAGCACATATTTCACGCTTTTAAAAAAAAATATATTGGATGTTGTTTAAAAGGCCACAAAGATTCAACCATCCTCTCAATGTCCTTAATGATCTATACCAATTATTATTCATAGTATTCAATCTACATATACATCATATTGTCAGGACCTGGTTCATCTGCTGGTGGTGCTGTGGTTCTCAGGGCTGATTGCTGCAATTCCAGTGTCCACTAGCAGGTGTCTTTCAGAAGCCAACAGGTTTCAGTGATTAGCTCCACCTGGTTTCAGTCGCTAGGTGGATATAAGGCTACTCCCATGCTAATTCCTGGGCCGCTGCCCAGCCGGACTATGTTGATTCCCACCTCGCTGCTCAACTTGACTCTGTTGACTGGGTTAAACGCCCACCTGCTGATGTGTCTGTAGCTTCTCAATTTCCACTGTCATGTGGCTTGAATGGGTTGTCTGTTTGGTTTAGGATCTCTCCTGTTGCCTGTCCTGAGTTCTTTTTGCAGCCAGTTGATCTTATTGTGCCAAATCCAGGAGGTCCAAATACCCATTTTGAACATGAGAGCTGCATCCACTATTACAGCCCCAGCAGTAAATGTCCTCTGGGAAAGGGCAGAGTTCCAACTGTACCTTGTCCTGACCCAGGTGTTATTTCCTGCAATCCCAGGTGCATTTGGGTAACCTATGCCTTAGCTAGACTTGAGTGGCAGGTAAAATGGGGAGCAGTCTCCAGTGATCTGGATGGGAAAGGTACAGTTGTGATGGAACACCCTGACATCAGGGTACCTGTTTGGACCAAGGACTCCGGTGTTAAGCCTTCAGGTTGCTGTCAGAATCCCAGCGTTTGGATGGATGTTGCATTAACCACTTAAAAACCAGCTGTCACAGTTGTACTGGGCAAATCGCCGTCATTGTACTTCGGCCACTTTAAGACCTCATGCCGACCTTAAGCCATTGCGCATGGCCGACAACCGCCATGTCCACCGGCCACCCACGATCACTCCTGAGAGAGACAGAACAGGGATCTGTCAATGTAAACAGACAGATCCCCATTCTGTCAGGGGAGGAGAGACTAGTGATTAGGAACAGCGATCTGTCTCCTCCTCCAGTCACTAGACTCCCCCCACAGATAGAAACACCTCACTAGGGAACACTTCACCCCTTGATCACCCCCTAGTGTTAACCCCTTCCCGGCCAGTGACATTTATACAGTAATCAGTGGCTATTTTTAGCACTGACCGATGGTCCCAAAAAAGTGTCAAAAGTGTCCGATCTGTCTGCCGCAATGTTGCAGTTCCGCTAAAAATTGCTGATCACCATCACTAGTAAAAAAAAAAGAATAATAAAAATGCCATAAATCAGTCCCCTGTTTTGTAGACACTATAACTTTTGTGCAAACCAATCAATATACGCTTATTGTGATTCTTGGGGATGAACCTATCCCAATGATGGCCTGGATGGCCAGCTCAACTGAGGTGTATTTGAGGGAAAACTCCTGTGTTCGTGGGTGGTGAGAGGTAAGGTGATGAGGCCGGTGTGGAATCCCACTGTGAAGCCATGCATCAGGAATATGGCCAGTGAGGGGGCGGGGTGTGTAGAGAGGTAGAACCCCAACCGAATGACATCTATTCGGCCTAGTCAGGACTTTTCCTGCTGTTTCTGTTGACAGGTGGCCTTTGAGTGTGCTTTATGGTATGCTGTGGAAACGTGGAGAAGCCTGCACTGGCCATGGAAGCATCCGCCCTGATTGTAATTGTTACATATGGCGGTGTCCAGGATCCCAATGAGGGTTGGGTTGCTGGGATGATTGCGTGGTTGCAAGGGTCTAACGTGTGTCGGGTTGCTGAGATGGATTTGCGTGGTTGCAAGGGTTTCCACGAGTGTCAGGTTGTGTCAGAAACCATGATTTGGACTGAGACAGAAGTACAGTTAAATCACACTTGTTTAATAATGATAAAAAAAGGTAAACAGAGTAAACATAGTCAAAACATAGCCAGAGTTCAGGAACCGGAACGGATAGTCAGACAAGCCAAAACGTCAGGGAGCCAGATATGAGCGTAGTAGAACAGCAAGCAGGATCTGGAGCCAGAAGGAATATCAGCCAAGCAAGTCTTAAACAGAAACACAGGAGAGCATCTCTAGAGATGTGACCAAGGCGAAGGCAGAGCTCAGCTGGACTGGGCGGCTTAGGTAGGCAGGACTGACGAGCAGGATATCAGCAACAGGCGAGTTACTGTGGAGAGATAGGAGCTGGCAATTACCCAACAGCTGAGCAGCCAGCTTTGAGAAGGAAGGGCTGAGCCCAGCCTTGACAGGCTGCTGAGATGATATTGCATGGTTGCAAGAGTCTCAAATGAGTGTCAGGCTGCTGAGATGGCTTTGCGTGGTTGCAAGGGTCTTATTGAGTGTCAGGTTGCTAAGGCGATTTGTGTGGTTACAAGGGTCTGGATGAATGTGGGGTTCCTGAGACAATATTGCGGATGCAAGGGTTTTAAACGAGTGTCAGGTTGCTTGAGACGATTTTGCATGGTTACAAGGGTCTCAATGAGTGGCAAGTTGCTGAGAAGATTGCATGGTTGCAAGGGTCTTAACGAGTGTCGGGTTGTTGAGATGATATTGCGTGGTTGCTAGGGTCTCAATGAGAGTCAGTTTGCTGAGATGATATTGCGTGGTTGCAAGGATCTCAATGAGTGCTAAGTTGCTGAGACAATATTGTGTGGTTGCAAGGGTCTCAATGACTGTTAGGTTGCTGAGACTATATTGCATGGTTGCAAGGGTCTCAATGGTTTGCAAGTGTGTGTGCTGCAGAAGACGTTTGTTGCAGATGCTGCACGTGTCATTGCTGCAGAAAACGTGGTTGCAAAGGGACAGGTAGCGGTCTCAAAGGTAGCCTTTGACAGGCAAAGACAGAAAAGATAGAAACATTTATTACTTTTTTTCACCTGAACGTAAATTCACCATTCTTTTTTCTATAATTTACATGTCCTAATAAATAGAATAAATTAAAGGATTACATTAGTTTTTTGTATCTAGGTTGACTCTAATTGCTTTGTAACTACTACTAGCCAAACTAGAAAAAATTTTTTCTTAATATTGAGTATAAGATAGTTCTTGAAAGACAATACACCAAAATAAATAATAAATGTCAGGGAGCATTTAAAGTTTTGTACTTTACTTTAATGTCCAATAGTGTAGGGCTAGAAACAAGCTTAATATATAGTGCCTAAAATGGTTTATATACAAAATGGTTTATAAAAAACAAATCCTTTTATTCCCCTTTACAGAATATAAAATACAATCTATTGACTGCTGCTTGGTTGCCATGGATTCTGTACTTTACACAATACCTTTGCCCTATTAAAGGCCTATAGGCATTACGATCCCCATGTTCGGCAATCATGTTTAATAATACTTGCTTTCGAGTCTTGATAACTTTTTACTTGACCTTTTCTTTGCCAGGTACAATTTAGATTCAGCTAACAACATCCAGCAGGTTATTTTATTTTCATAAACTTTTCAGGAGTTGTGAGGGAAAAAAAAAATGTAAACTATATCAGTGATGTCTTAGTGTTATCAAGTTTTCTTTTGCATTAATAATTTACTGCCTTCGCTTCGGCTGTAATACACCAGATTCTTATAATATTCCAATGTCCTCTGCTGCAGTGAAAAGTTGGTCTTGCTGTGTAACATATTAGCTTTCTCCCACATTCATAATTTTTTGTTTCTGATCCCAATTTTGCATTCCAAATTTTGTGGTAGATATTTGCCTTCATGTAAATTTATATGTAGCTGTAGTTTTTTATGGTGATGACCCTAAATTTATGCATGACATTATCTTAGAGAAACCTTGGATTGATGATATTTATGTATCTGGGGTGGAAGTATGGAGGATCTACATAATTGTATTACCTGTTTGGACAGTAATATGTAGGATATCCAGCTATCCTGCCACAGTGATAAATTTTCAATCACTTCTTTGGATGGGTTGTTTTGCATAGAGAGTGATCCACACATTTGGGTAAAACAGAAGGAGATTGCCTGTAATTTATTGAAACACCTTTCCTCTGACTAACTGGTCTCTTCAGTCATAAAATCTTACCTGTATTTATTCAGTGTTGCTTTCGAACGGCAAAGAGAAACTATATACAAAATAAAATGCTCTCGTAAATGAAACGCTGTAGTGAATATTAACCACTTCAGCTCCCATACCTGTATACTGCCCATGAACTAGAGCAATTCTTACTCTGCTATGGGCCCATCGATTTGTCAATAACTTGATCATTACTTCTGATAAAAAAGGAATACAAATTTATTTTTTTAGGACAAACAAGACTTTCTTTTGGCGATATTATTTTGCAAAAATGCTTTTATATTTGAACAATATAGAGACAAAAATGTAACAAAACTAAAAAAAATACTGTTTATTTCTACTTGGATCAGGGGTAGCCTTAAGGCTAAATTCACCTTTTGGGAAAAAATAATAAATTCACGTATTTCTGTGCAATTATTATTTTATCCCTCAGTAGATCACAGGTGCAATGCCAGGCTCCTGCAGACTCGCAGTATAGCTGCAGTACATGGCAGACAGTTACTAAAGAGAAGGAAGGTCAATGAACTATGAGAGTGCTCATCAGCGCCCGTGCAGTTCATTGAGAACTACAAGCTGTCTGCTGCAATGACAGATGGAAGTTGTAGTTCATTCATTCACAGAACTCTATGAATGAATGAGGCAGCTGTGTTGTTTCTAAATTGTGATGGGGGTGCGGGGAGAAGAACCCCTACCTGCTGTCACAGGGGGAGGAAAGGGGAAGAGATAACTGCTGGAGCATGTTACACATTACACCCTAAATATGTAAATAAATAATGTGTAACATGCTCTCGAAGATGAACTTATCCTTTAAAAAGAAAGTGTTACTGTACTAAAAAGTATTAGATGAATTTATCATTGGTCCCCTTTAAATTGACATTACAATTGTGGTTCTGATACAAATCAATTTAAAGTAATTTATAAAATTACTAATAAAGGATTTTGTTAATACATTTTTTCACTTTTTTAAATGCAACACTAACATTTCCAGCAAGTTTGAGGGGTTGGGGAGCTGCAGAAGGACAGGACATACTACAAATGTGTTTGGAGTCTGGAGTCAGGAGTCTGTGCAGGCCAGTCACAGTCCTCCACTCCAAACTCGCTCATCCATGTCTTTAGGGACATTACTTTGTGCACTGGTGTGCAGTTATGTTGGAATAGGAAGGGACCATCCCGAAACTGTTCCCACAAAGTTGGGAGCATGAGATTGTCCAAAATATCTTGGTATGCTGACACCTTAAGAGTTCCATTCACTGGAACTAAGGGGCCAAGCCCAACCCCTGAAAAACAACCCCACAACATAATCCCCCTCCACCAAATGATTTGGACCAGTGCACAAAGCAAGGTTTTTTAAAGAGCGAGTTTGGGGTGGAGGAACTTGACTGGCCTGCAAAGAATCTTGACCTCAACCAAATAGAACACCTTTGTGATGAATTAGAGTGGAGACTGCGAGCCAGGCCTTTTCGTCCAACATCAATGCTTGACCTCACAAATGCGTTTCTCGAAGAATGGTCAAACATTCCCTTAGATACACCCCTAAACCTTGTGGACAGCCTTCTCAATATTGAAATTTATGGACTAAGACTGGGATGCCGTTAAAGTTCTTGTAAGGGCAGACGTTTCAATACTTTTGACAACATAGTGTATATTAGATATTAGATATATTTCCCCAACATTATAGTTGAATTCAAAGGCCATGCACTGCATACTTGATTCATATATTTATTGTAAGAGATTGTGAATAGCATCATATGATGATATGAGAACTCTTAAAAGTATGTGAAAAGGCCACTTGTTCCTGCTGGGGAGATTTATCCTCTTCATTTGTCCAAATATCCATTATCACTAGAACAGAAATTGATAGGAATTTCAGGATTTCTTATCACTTTCTTTCAAATTTCCATGACAGGAAGGGAAGAAAAATCTCCCTAATAGGACATCTACATCTGAACTTTTGATTTTAAACTTGAGCTGGGGTTCTCTAGACACAAATATTTTTTTTAAACATAGTTAGTTGTCAGATTTTCTAGGTAGAGTACCTGGCTTCATCCCAGATTCCTCATGTTTAAGTTCTGGGTGGACATTTAAGTAATATTCAGTGGAGATACTAGTTTTGATCATCCCAAAAGAGCCTCACTCCTCCAGCTACAGGACAAGGAGACTTCTTCACATTAATTCTCAGTAAAGGGAAAAGGTGTAAAATGTAGCAGTGATCAAAAGATCCTTACAAAGAGTGCTTAGGTGGGTGAACCTTGGAACTCTTATAAAGAGGTCTCTCTGCCAGAGTCCTATGTAAAAGTAAAAAAAAACTAAGTGGGTGAGGAACCCACTTGAATTTTGACAAGTTGAAAACCTAGGCACTATTTAGGTGTCTCTCTTCTAAGGCCTTATTGAAACTCATATGGGAAGTCCTACATGAGATACATAGAAAAAAATCAAGTCGTTAGAACCTGCTAGGGCTTTTGCAGGTGTGGGGATGTATGAAGAGGCTTGTCTTCTGGAGCTCTATATGAGATAAAAAATACAGGTGGGTGACGGAATCTGCTCAAGAAATCATTTGTAGAGATCTCTCTCCTGTACATGAGATTAAAACATAGAGGTTAATAGTACCTTTGACAGGTAGCACTCATATGCACAGGTCTGTTTTTTGTAGCATTATATGAGATGAATAAAACAAGGTGGGTGATAAAACATGTTTGAGCTTTGACAGGTAGCACCTATATGCAGAGGTTTATCTTTTGGAACCTTACATGTGATAAAAAGAAACCAGGTGGGTGACCGTTTGAGTATATTGAATCTTACAAAACTAGTAACCAACACAATGTATTCATTTCTTTACCAGGGTTTGTCAGAAACTACAGTCTGGTACTAGACTTGGAAAAGTTGTGTCTAGAGTTTTTCCACATTCTCATGTCAATGAAAAAAAAATGTTTTCTGTGTTGGAGCAAAGAGCACTATGTTTGATGAAAAGCTTCTATTTTTCTTTGGCAAAAGCAGGGAGATCAAATGTCAAATTGTTTCAAGGATGGGGGTTTCCAGAAATGTGCTTAATCATTGTGATCTATTAAAGCATCTTTGTTTCTCTTTTACAGCATCTTGCACTAGTATCTTTGCATTGTTGAAGAACACTGAGACAATGGACCAGGCGTGGTTCTTGTGCCATTTCTCTGCTTGCAGTGAACTTAAAAGAATGGGCTTCCTTAAGTTAATACATTTCCACAGAAAATAGGAACTCTATCACAAATCAGATCTGCGTGATTACCCTCATAGAGGCAGCTATTCCCTGATTCAAGTGCAATCACTGAATTCCAAGGAAGGGCTCAGTGTGCTAGTTCAGATTCATTAGATCATTGACTTACCTGCTCGGCTATGGTTAACCAGCCAATGATCACTAGCTATACTCTCAACTTATGTTTGGTACTTTTTCAACTTATATGCTCAGCTCTTACTGGTATTCCAAATATCACCTGGCTCAGATTTGCTGTCATGTCCAATCTCATAGTTTCGGTCAACCTGTTGGCCATGGATTGCCAATGTGGGGGTACAGGCCACCTGCCCAGGTTCTATAGTCCACGGTACCAATGTATGTGCATACTAAAGACCTTGAAGTTTCCTGGCCAAGGTCTTATGCTAATTAAATATTTCCATCTGAGGTTAAAGTGTATCTATTTCCAAGAGCAAATATCTATAATACTGCTTTTTACCAGTGGTTAAGTGTGGTAAAATCTCAAACTTATCAGCAATCACCAGTTCTGTTTTGTGAACTATATACCGTATTTATAGGTGTATAGCACGTGCCAGCGTATAACACGCACCGGCGTATAACACGCACCCCAAGTTTAGGAAGGAATTTTAAGGAGAAAAACTTTTAGGAGGGAAGTTTAAGGGAAAAAAAATTACATTTAAATGCCCATCAATGCAGACTTATCAGTGTCCATCAATGCAGACTTATCAGTGTCCATCATTGCAGCCTTGCCCAGTGTCCATCTGCAGCCTTGTCCATCATTGCACCCTTGCTCAGTGTCCATCTGAAGCCTTGCCCAGTGTCTTTGCAGCATTGCCCAGTGTCTTTGCAGCCTTGCCCAGTCTCTTTGCAGCATTTCCCAGCCTCATTGCAGGCTGATTATTTAAAATTGGCGCCGATCTCCGCTGACTGTGAGCAGAGAGGAGCGAGCGCCGCCGATATACACAAAGCCGAGTTTACTCCTCTCGGCTCCTCTCGCAGTCCCGCCCTATAATGGACATAATACAGGTCCAATGGTGGGACTGTGAGCAGAGCCGAGAGGAGCCGAGCGTCGCCGATATACACATAGCCAAGTGTACTCCACTAGGCTTGGCTCCTCTCGGCTCTGCTCACAGCCATGCTCAGTCCCTGTGTTATGTCCATCATAGGGCGGGACTGGGCGTGACTGTGAGTGGAGCCGAGAGGAGCCGAGCCTAGCCGAGTACACTCGGCTATGTGTATATCGGCGGCGCTCGTACTCCGCTCACAATCAGCGAGGGATCGGCGTATATCACGTACCCACGATTTCCCCCTGATTTTGAGGGGAAAAAAGTACCTGTTATACGCCGATAAATACGGTAATTCACCCAACCATCATGAAAATACTGCCCCTCCATAGATATGGTATAGTGAGCGAGCATCGTCACCCTAGGACAGGACTTGCATTACTGGCAGGATTACCAGATAAAAATAAAGGAAATAAAGTCTGGAAAAAAACTCTTGCAACTACCACATCTAAGGGCTGGTAATATATTGCAGTATATTATTATTATTATTATGTTTAGTCACACTTTAATGTTGAAGGTGTCTCTTTGTGTGACTTCCAGCAACAGATTTAATTATTTTCAGTGAGATTCATTGTAGTATTAGATTTTGTGTTTTCCAGTGACTCCCATGCTTGAGTTCCTACACAATAATTGCTACACATACTAAACAGTACGTTCCATAAACATATCTCACTAATGCATGTAAGATAGTTAACAAAGCATGTCAGTTCAGCCCCATATGACAGTACACAAAAATCAAGCCATATACAGCATCATAGCATTACATAAAAATGAACAGAGGAAATGTATATATGTGTGTCAGATCCGACCAGAAGGAGAGTTGGGCCAAAGGAGATGTGGCATAGAAATCATCTGTTGCCACTGTCTGATGCAGTAAGAATTCAAGCAGTTCCTCAGATGTCCCCTGAATGATTAACCCCGGCTTGTACCCGTTCAAAAAAGAACAAAGCAGGGGAAATCAACGAAAGTGATGAATCTGAAGATGACTATGAGTATTCAGAGTACTCAAGTTCAAGATCATCACCGGAGAAGAGAGATATGGGAGCAGTCGATGATGTGGTGTCCTTCCCTTCGGAGTTCAGGGCGGAGGAAGAAGGAGAAGTGACGGATGTGAGACCTGAGACAATTGACTCTGGAGAGCAGATTGGGGACTTGATAGACTTTCTTGGTGAAGTACTGTCCACTTTAGAGACTGAGGAGCGGAAACAGACTTCTGAAATCGAAATTCAGGATTCATCTATCAGTACCAACACTCAAATAAGAGAGCAAGACACAGTGGAAGACTCAATAAAGCAGGAGGAGAATCCCTTGATCATGAAGTTGAGATGGAAAGTACACCCACCACAAAGACTCACATATGACACGTTAGGGGAGTGTTCTGAAGAACCAGTTCCTACAGTTCACAGATCTGACCCCGAGGCTACACCCCCTACTGTCAATTGGATAGGGGGTGAATCTACCTTAACCTCTGACACTGCAGGGTGGGACACTGCAATTGCCCTGGCCTTTTCAGAAATTGGTTGTGACCTTACACCTGATATATGCAAGTTAATTAGTGAGAGCCCAGAAGTGTGTAATTATTTGTCTACATTAAGTTGGGACTAGAGTATAACTTATCTCATGTTGTAAGTAAACTTCAATTTTATCTTTGGGGACCAAAGATATAAAGCAGGGGGAGTGTGTAGCACTGACATTACTGCCAGGCAATGTTAACATATGGACAATGCTCTAAATTGATACTTGGCACCTAGTGGCCAAAATGCAGAAGGTACTTTATATATTCTTTGTTGAAGAACATAGAGAAATGTCACAGGAAGTGACCTCTGTTTACAAGGACTTACCTACCCAGAATTCTGGGTGACCTACCCATGAACACTGAGTACTGAACTGCATGCTGGGTAGGTTATAAAAGAGCCCACAAGGCCATCTTCTTTCTCTTCTGAACGGGTGGTCTGCCTACAAGGATCTGTGAGGAGGCGTTCCAGAGAGCACGGCCTACACCAACTGCGGAGCGGAACAACCAGCGACTCTGCTTTACACCTGTGTGCTGGAAAGACAGTGCGACCAGATCGGGAAGGATCCAGAGACACTTGACGAAGCCATCTGAGGGTCCTGGTCATCTTGCAAGTGGAGCGGTGTGACGGAGCCGGCTGGCATGAAGCAAGACTGAGACAACCGGAGTGGAGGTTTCCTACTTTTCCAGGCCTGGATGGGTGAGAGGGCTGCCGCCCATAGTCCTTAAAGCACTTTTACACACTTATGGCCCGTACACACGCTCGGATTTTCATGTCCGTCGGACTTTGTCCGATGTTGGTGTTGCGTATACACGGTCGGACAACGTTGTCGGAATTTCCGGTCTGCAAGAACGTCGTGACGTAAGTCGTCTTCCACGAGACTAGAAAAGGGAAGTTCAGCACCACGTCCTGCACCCGTTGGGCTCCTTCTGCTGATCCCGTGTTTATCACGAGTTAGTTGAAGTTTAGGGACTTACGATTCGCGCTTCTCAGTTTTGTGACTCAGATTGTTACTGCTCTTCAGTTTGTGCTTGTCGTGCGTATCTGTTTATTAGTGCGTGTAGTCAGTTCGCATTTGTTGGTCATTGCAGCCTATATCTTGATATAGGACGCTTTGATTTTCACTGCTTATTGTCTGCTCGTTTCTGGTATTAATTTCGTTCTTTCAGGCCTTGCTGTTTATCGGTGCTTTCTGTTTGTCCGTTCTGACCAGCCGACCGTTTGTGAGCGATGTTTCCCGTACGTACTCGTTGCCGAGTTCGTGCTGTACGCGGAATTGGTGTTGGGCTTTTAGCTTTGAGCCAAGACCCGTCCATGAACAGAGTGACGAGGAGTATGTGGACCAAGAATTGGTTGCTTCAGCGTGATCAGTTCTCGCACATGCCTTTGCTTCGTGAGATCCGGGAGAATAATCCTGATGATTTCAGGAACTTTCTCCGGATGATGGACCCCGTTTTTCACCGTCTTTTGGCTTTGCTGACCCCTTTTATCAGCCGGCAGGATACCTGCATGAGACAAGCCATCACTCCGGAGCAGAGGCTTGTTGCTACGTTGAGGTACTTGGCGACAGGGAGAAGCCTTCAGGATCTGAAGTTCTCCTCAGGTATCTCTCCCCAGGCCCTGGGAATCATTATTCCAGAGACCTGTTCTGCGATCATCCAGGTCCTGCAGGAGGACTATATTAAGGTAACATTTCTCCTTTACTATTCCCTTCTATGTATGCTCTGTTTGCTAATGTCTTGTATTTTTGACCTCCTTCCCTAATTACCATGATTGCAATATGCTCTAATATGCTGTGCCCCTTTTCTCCTTCATGCATTTTTGCCTTTACTTACCTCCCCAGCATGCTCTTCTGGCCCAATAGACACCCATGGCCTAGTCACTTAAGCAATGTATTTTGTCTGCTGCATAGCATTGTTTTCCCCCAAACACCCCCTAAAATATGCACAAATGTTTGCTGTGTGTTTTACTTCATGCATAGCCCCTTTTTTTCCCCATTTTTTTGGGGGGGGGCCAAACTCATTAGGAACCCCCTCCCCCAACTGCTCTGTCAGATGCTACCAATCTTTTATCTGCTGGCTTTCCCAAGGTCAATACACACTATATACCTACCTCTTTATAGTGGGCATCTTTAGGGATGAATTCAGCAAAGCATGTAGTGCAAGGGGCTGGCTCCATACTTTCTATTTGCTCTTTTTTTTGGTTATTTCCCTCCTATTAGCTTGCTAGGTAATTGCAGAATGTCAAAATGTGCTTCCCTTTTTTTTGGGGGGGGGGGGGGGGTTTGGAATGTTCTTTTATCTTTCCTGTGGGCTGCCAATAGTGTTAAGTAAGGAAGGTCTGGCCAAACTAGCACACATTATTGAACCATTTGGCAATCAATGAAGTGCAGGGGGTTACCAGTCCAACCCCCCCCCCAAACCCCTAGTTATTGTCAATGGCCCATCAGAAGTGGGGGGATTGATGGGGGGTGAGTAATCTGCTAGGGGGACCCTCTACTTTTGGGTGCAAATACTTTCAAGCTTAAATTTTAAAAGTCTGATCTTGTTCCAAGATGTTTAGTGTCTAATCTGCTTGCAATGTTTATGTGCAAAGTGACTAATTTTTTTTCTGGTTTCACTCCACAGTTCCCTTCCACGCCACAGGAGTGGCAGACTGTGGCCTCCCACTTTGCCAGCTGTTGGGACTTTCCTAACTGCGGAGGTGTAATTGATGGGAAACACGTCCGCATCGTCCCACCCCCCAACTCAGGGTCCTACTATTATAATTATAATGGGTTTAATAGTGTAGTGATGTTGGCGGTGGTGTCGGCGACATACGATTTTTTGTATGTGGACGTGGGGATGAACGGCCGGATCTCGGATGGTGGTGCCATTGCACACACGGAGTTCTACTGGCGTCTCCAAAGTGGCAGTCTGTGCTTGCCACCTCCATAGGAGAATGCTGAAGGACTCCCCTTCATCTTTGTCGCAGATGAAGCGTTTGCGCTGACTCCCCATGAGGCCCTTCCCGATGAGGACCCTCACCCCAGACCAGAGGGTCTTCAATTACAGGCTGTCGAGAGCCCGCAGAGTGGTGGAGAACACCTTCGGGATCCTGGCCAGCCGATTCCGCCTGTTTTTGATGGCTATTAACTTGGCGGAATACAAACTGAACCACATAGTTCTTGCCTGCTGCATATTGCACAACTTTTTGAAAAGATACAACAGCAACTATGTGGTGCCCATTGGCCCAGATGTGGACGGGCCTTCCAATGCCGACCTCACAGCCCTTCAAGCGGCACATCCAGGCTTGCCCCCTCTAAATGCCCGCGAGGTCCGCGAGCAATATATGGAGTACTTTGTGGGTAGGGGGGCCATTGCTCTGCCTGACGATGTGTGAGCGGCATTTTTTAATAAATATATTTTTTAAACAAACCTATGATTTCTTGTCATTTCCGTATTATAGCTTATTTGAGATAGAAATTTTTGCCCTTAAGCTTCAACAGTGGGAATGCACTTTCTGGGCAAAAGGAGGTAACAGTCTCTTCTTCCCAAAAAGAATCTTCTCATGTTGTGTGTGTGATACCTAATCTTTTGTCTAGAGATGGTTTGTAGTGCATAACTGACACCCAAAATACTCATTTTCATCACCATGACAGAAATGTGTGTATTCACAAAAATGGTGTGCTACGTGTTTTCGTACAAAGCACTGTGGGTGTCATTTACATAAGCCAAATGCACTATGCTCTACAAGTGCACTGCAAAAGTGCCCTGGAAAATACACTTGCAGTGCAAACTGGAATTGCCTTTAGTAAATAACACCCATTGCCCCCCAAATCCTTTACTTGTGACATACATAATGCTTTTGTGTTTTTAAATAAGGAAGCCACACAATTTGAAAATTACAAAAGTTTACTTACAACACATTCACAAGTGCGTTGGTTCTTTCGAACATTGTTTACTAACATTCCGCATTTGTAAAAACCAGGCATGGAGCAAAACAGAACAGACTGAACATAGGAACTTGCAAAGTTCAACTTTCTAAAGTGAAGACAAGATCAGACATGACTATATGTTCAAAGTGTGTTTGATCTTGCCTTCATCACATGGGGGGTCACCCCTGGAAAATGGTAATTTAGAACATGCACACAATTTGGGTCTCAAAATGGACATTAGATGGTAAAACACATGCCTACAATGTTCAAAAGTGCAATTTCCCATCATGGGGATCAATGGACGTGTTTTGGGGGTGCAACCCCTTCACCACACCCACTTTAGTAGTTAGTAAAGTGGTTGCACCCCCAACAAAACGTCGTCATTCATCCACCATGATGGGAGCTAGTACATGTCGACACAATGTGTGCATGTTCCAAATTTGCCACAGTTCTTAAGTTACAAATGTTGTCACAAACAGCCACAAATGTGTGTTAATTACTTGGTGCGTTTTCAGATTTTACCTAACACATCAATGATGTTCTTCAATTTTTGTTGAACATCATTGATGTTTTGCTTTATCTCATCTAGATCTCGATTGCAGACCATTATCTCCCCGATGAGTACGTGTGCACTTTCAGTGGTAAAGTGCGATTCTTCTTCCACAACATCCACGTCACCTAAAAACACCAAAAAAAAAACGTCTCTTGGAAATGAGGCAGGCATACATTGATTAGCTTACCAGTAGCTGTGTTCTCCCACACTCACCTGTTGTGGTGACAAGTTCTCCAAGTTCTATGATCTCTCCTTCCTCCTCCTCCTCCTCTGCTTCTGGTCTTTCCCCTTCTTTGGGAGGTGTGGGTTTTCTGGTTTCCTCAGACGTCCCGAGTTTTCGCTCCCCTATGAGAATGTACAAAAGGAAGATTTAGCGCCACAATCTATTGAGGGCAGAAATAGGAAATGTCAAACATTGCTTGAAAGTGAGGGACAATATTTTTGGTTGGCCAGTTACAAATGACAACAACATGAATGTAGTCACTTTGTAAAGGTGCAAAACTTACTAGCTTTTTGGTAGAAGTTTGTCTGATGGAGACACCCCTCTAGTATCCACTGGAGCACATGTGTGGAAAAGCATAATAAAAAGGGGGTTTGGGTGTCCCAGCACTAGTGCTCTAGAGTCCAGATGGGTAAACAGTAGGGATGGGCCCGGTGCTCGATGCGAACCCATGTTCGCATCGAGCACCGGGTGTTCGCTCGCTCGGCGAGCCCAGAACTATTTTGGCCGCTCGCATCACATTCGTGTGATGCGAGCGGCCACGCAATGCATTGCGGCCGGCGCAGTGCATTGCTGGCTGATGATTGGCCAAGCATGCACTGTGACCCCGCATGCTTGGCCAATCACAGTGCTGGAAACTCGGAGAGCCATAATTGGCTACAGGCAGGACGCCTGTAGCCAATTACAGCTCAGGGGCTTTAGTACACGCCCCCTCATTTAAAAGGCCGCCACGCCGTCGGCGCCGGTCACATGAGTTCCGGCTTTAGGAGAGATCAGGCTGATTCTGTGTCACTCTTTGCTAGATTCAAATAGAAAGATTTGCTCTACTTTGCTAAACCATTGGCTATTTATTTGCTAAACCATTGCTACCTGTCATTGATCGTCCATTGCTGCTGCTGGTTAGTGTGTTTTTAGCTGCTGCTGGGGGTTAGTCTGGTACGTGTCTTACTGTTAGTACAGTATTTCAGCAGTACCAACCGCAATGCTGTTAGTACAGTACTGCACCCCAAAAGCACCCATAGGACTTCTAGTGTGTTAGTGGCAGCAAACAGAGCTCCTATATTTTCTTCCCAGAAGCACCCATAGGACTTGTACTGTGTTAGTGGCATCACACAGAGTTCCTATATTGTCTTCCCAGAAGCACCCATAGGACTTGTACTGTGTTAGTGGCATCACACAGAGTTCCTATATTTTCTTCCCAGAAGCACCCATAGGACTTGTACTGTGTTAGTGGCATCACACAGAGTTCCTATATTTTCTTCCCGGAAGCACCCATAGGACTTGTACTGTGTTAGTGGCATCACACAGAGTTCCTATATTTTCTTCCCGGAAGCACCCATAGGACTTGTACTGTGTTAGTGGCATCACACAGAGTTCCTATATTTTCTTCCCAGAAGCACCCATAGGACTTGTACTGTGTTAGTGGCATCACACAGAGTTCCTATATTTTCTTCCCAGAAGCACCCATAGGACTTGTACTGTGTTAGTGGCATCACACAGAGTTCCTATATTTTCTTCCCAGAAGCACCCATAGGACTTGTACTGTGTTAGTGGCATCACACAGAGTTCCTATATTTTCTTCCCAGAAGCACCCATAGGACTTGTACTGTGTTAGTGGCATCACACAGAGTTCCTATATTTTCTTCCCAGAAGCACCCATAGGACTTCTAGTGTGTTAGTGGCATCTCACATAGAGTTCCTATATTTTTTTCCCAGAAGCACCCATAGGACTTGTACTGTGTTAGTGGCATCACACAGAGTTCCTATATTGTCTTCCCAGAAGCACCCATAGGACTTGTACTGTGTTAGTGGCATCACACAGAGTTCCTATATTTTCTTCCCAGAAGCACCCATAGGACTTGTAGTGTGTTAGTCCCATCACACAGAGCTCCTATATTTTCTTCCCAGAAGCACCCATAGGACTTGTACTGTGTTAGTCCCATCACACAGAGCTCCTATATTTTCTTCCCAGAAGCACCCATAGGACTTCTAGTGTGTTAGTGGCATCACACAGAGTTCCTATATTTTCTTCCCAGAAGCACCCATAGGACTTGTACTGTGTTAGTGGCATCACACAGAGTTCCTATATTTTTTTTCCCAGAAGCACCCATAGGACTTCTAGTGTGTTAGTGGCATCACACAGAGTTCCTATATTTTCTTCCCAGAAGCACCCATAGGACTTGTACTGTGTGAGTGGCATCACACAGAGTTCCTATATTTTCTTCCCAGAAGCACCCATAGGACTTGTACTGTGTTAGTGGCATCACACAGAGTTCCTATATTTTCTTTCCAGAAGCACCCATAGGACTTGTACTGTGTTAGTGGCATCACACGGAGTTCCTATATTTTCTTCCCAGAAGCACCCATAGGACTTGTAGTGTGTTAGTCCCATCACACAGAGTTCCTATATTTTCTTCCCAGAAGCACCCATAGGACTTGTACTGTGTTAGTGGCATCACACAGAGTTCCTATATTTTCTTCCCAGAAGCACCCATAGGACTTGTACTGTGTTAGTCCCATCACACAGAGCTCTTATATTGTCTTCCCAGAAGCACCCATAGGACTTGTACTGTGTTTATTTCATCACACATAGTTCCTATATTTTCTTCCCAGAAGCACCTATAGGACTTGTACTGTGTTAGTGGCATCACACAGAGTTCCTATATTTTCTTCCCAGAAGCACCCATAGGACTTCTAGTGTGTTAGTGGCATCACACAGAGTTCCTATATTTTCTTCCCAGAAGCACCCATAGGACTTGTACTGTGTTAATGGCATCACACAGAGTTCCTATATTTTCTTCCCAGAAGCACCCATAGGACTTGTAGTGTGTTAGTCCCATCACACAGAGCTCCTATATTTTCTTCCCAGAAGCACCCATAGGACTTGTACTGTGTTAGTGGCATCACACAGAGTTCCTATATTTTCTTCCCAGAAGCACCCATAGGACTTCTAGTGTGTTAGTGGCATCACACAGAGTTCCTATATTTTCTTCTCAGAAGCACCCATAGGACTTGTAGTGTGTTAGTCCCATCATACAGAGCTCCTATATTTTCTTCCCAGAAGCACCCATAGGACTTGTACTGTGTTAGTCCCATCACACAGAGTTCCTATATTTTCTTCCCAGAAGCACCCATAGGACTTGTAGTGTGTTAGTCCCATCACACAGAGCTCCTATATTTTCTTCCCAGAAGCACCCATAGGACTTGTACTGTGTTAGTGGCATCACACAGAGTTCCTATATTTTCTTCCCAGAAGCACCCATAGGACTTGTACTGTGTTAGTGGCATCACACAGAGTTCCTATATTTTCTTCCCAGAAGCACCCATAGGACTTGTACTGTGTTAGTGGCATCACACAGAGTACCTATATTTTCTTCCCAGAAGCACTCATAGGACTTCTAGTGTGTTAGTGGCATCACACAGAGTTCCTATATTTTCTTCCCAGAAGCACCCATAGGACTTCTAGTGTGTTAGTGGCATCACACAGAGTTCCTATATTTTCTTCCCAGAAGCACCCATAGGACTTGTACTGTGTTAGTGGCATCACACAGAGTTCCTATATTTTCTTCCCAGAAGCACCCATAGGACTTGTAGTGTGTTAGTCCCATCACACAGAGCTCCTATATTTTCTTTCCAGAAGCACCCATAGGACTTGTACTGTGTTAGTGGCATCACACAGAGTTCCTATATTTTCTTCCCAGAAGCACCCATAGGACTTGTAGTGTGTTAGTCCCATCACACAGAGCTCCTATATTTTCTTCCCAGAAGCACCCATAGGACTTGTAGTGTGTTAGTGGCATCACACAGAGTTCCTATATTTTCTTCCCAGAAGCACCCATAGGACTTGTAGTGTGTTAGTGGCATCACACAGAGCTCCTATATTTTCTTCCCAGAAGCACCCATAGGACTTGTACTGTGTTAGTCCCATCACACAGAGCTCCTATATTTTCTTCCCAGAAGCACCCATAGGACTTGTACTGTGTTAGTGGCATCACACAGAGTTCCTATATTTTCTTCCCAGAAGCACCCATAGGACTTCTAGTGTGTTAGTGGCATCACACAGAGTTCCTATATTTTCTTCCCAGAAGCACCCATAGGACTTCTAGTGTGTTAGTGGCATCACACAGAGTTCCTATATTTTCTTCCCAGTAGCACCCATAGGACTTGTAGTGTGTTAGTCCCATCACACAGAGCTCCTATATTTTCTTCCCAGAAGCACCCATAGGACTTGTACTGTGTTAGTGGCATCACACAGAGTTCCTATATTTTCTTCCCAGAAGCACCCATAGGACTTCTAGTGTGTTAGTGGCATCACACAGAGTTCCTATATTTTCTTCCCAGAAGCACCCATAGGACTTGTAGTGTGTTAGTCCCATCACACAGAGCTCCTATATTTTCTTCCCAGAAGCACCCATAGGACTTGTACTGTGTTAGTGGCATCACACAGAGTTCCTATATTTTCTTCCCAGAAGCACCCATAGGACTTGTAGTTTGTTAGTCCCATCACACAGAGCTCCTATATTTTCTTCCCAGAAGCACCCATAGGACTTGTACTGTGTTAGTCCCATCACACAGAGCTCCTATATTTTCTTCCCAGAAGCACCCATAGGACTTGTACTGTGTTAGTGGCGTCACACAGAGTTCCTATATTTTCTTCCCAGAAGCACCCATAGGACTTGTACTGTGTTAGTGGCATCACACAGAGTTCCTATATTTTCTTCCCAGAAGCACCCATAGGACTTCTAGTGTGTTAGTGGCATCACACAGAGTTCCTATATTTTCTTCCCAGAAGCACCCATAGGACTTCTAGTGTGTTAGTGGCATCATGCAGAGTTCCTATATTTTCTTCCCAGAAGCACCCATAGGACTTGTACTGTGTTAGTGGCATCACACAGAGTTCCTATATTTTCTTCCCAGAAGCACCCATAGGACTTGTAGTGTTTTAGTCCCATCACACAGAGCTCCTATATTTTCTTCCCAGAAGCACCCATAGGACTTGTACTGTGTTAGTCCCATCACACAGAGTTCCTATATTTTCTTCCCAGAAGCACCCATAGGACTTGTAGTGTGTTAGTCCCATCACACAGAGCTCCTATATTTTCTTCCCAGAAGCACCCATAGGACTTCAATTGTGTGTTAGTGGCATCACACAGAGCTCCTATATTTTCTTTGCAGAAGCACCCATAGGACTTCTAGTGTGTTAGTGGCATCACACAGAGCTCTTATATTTTCTTCTCAGCAGCACCCACAGGACTTCTAGTGTGTTAGTGGCATCACACAGAGCTCCTATATTTTCTTTGCAGAAGCACCCATAGGACTTCTAGTGTGTTAGTGGCATCACACAGAGCTCCTATATTTTCTTCTCAGCAGCACCAACAGGGCTTCTAGTGTGTTAGTGGCATCACACAGAGCTCCAATATTTTCTTTCCAGAAGCACCCATAGGACTTCGAGTGTGTTAGTGGCATCACACAGAGCTCCTATATTTTCTTCTCAGCAGCACCCACAGGACTTCTAGTGTGTTAGTGGCATCACACAGAGCTCCTATATTTTCTTTGCAGAAGCACCCATAGGACTTCTAGTGTGTTAGTGGCATCACACAGAGCTCCTATATTTTCTTCTCAGCAGCACCCACAGGACTTCTAGTGTGTTAGTGGCATCACACAGAGCTCCTATATTTTCTTTGCAGAAGCACCCATAGGACTTCTAGTGTGTTAGTGGCATCACACAGAGCTCCTATATTTTCTTCTCAGCAGCACCCACAGGACTTCTAGTGTGTTAGTGGCATCACACAGAGCTCCTATATTTTCTTTGCAGAAGCACCCATAGGACTTCTAGTGTGTTAGTGGCATCACACAGAGCTCCTATATTTTCTTCTCAGCAGCACCCACATGACTTCTAGTGTGTTAGTGGCATCACACAGAGCTCCTATATTTTCTTTGCAGAAGCACCCATAGGACTTCTAGTGTGTTAGTGGCATCACACAGAGCTCCTATATTTTCTTCTCAGCAGCACCCACAGGACTACCGACTACAATGGCTGGAAGACCGCCAAGGGGAGGCAGAGCGTGCAGAGCCAAGAACACAGGGCAGGCAGGCTCTGTTTCTAGTGGATGTGGCCGTGGCCGTGGACGTGGTCGTGCATCGTCATCAGCACGTGACCATGGGACACGCGCGTCTTTGTTTTCGGCAGCTGGACATGTGGAGCCGCATCATGCTGAAGGCTTGGTAGAATGGATGACCAAGCCCTCCTCATCCTCCTCATCCTCTCTCACCCAGGCTCAAAGTACTGGCAGAGCAGCTGCCAACGCGTACTCAATGGCATCATCAGCCACCCCTTCCCTAGACCCACCATGTCCTTCTGAGGAGTCCCCCGAACTCTTTGAGCACAGTGTTGGGTACATGCTCCAGGAGGATGCCCAACGATTCGAAGGCTCGGATGATGATACCCAGCTTGAGGAAGTCAGTAGTGTGCGCGCAGAGAGAGGGGATGCTGAAGGACAGCAATCTGGCAGTACTGTTCCACCAGCTGCAGCTTACTGCCAGGTTTGCTCTAGTGGTGAAGAGGGAGGGGATGATGAGGTCACTGACGCCACGTGGGTGCCTGCAGGGAGAGAGGATGAGGAGGAGGACGAGGAGGAGGAGGATGCGACGTCACATGTCCAACGAGGCAGGATGCCCCCTGGAGGCCAGCTAGAGGCCAGCACAGCAACTGTACAACACCGCAGAGCTCCGCCTGTGCAGGGCGCTGCCTCTGCACGTTATCAGAAAAGTTCTTTGGTGTGGGCCTTTTTTGAGACGAGTGCATCAGATCGCACCACTGCTATTTGCAATATTTGTCTCAAGCGTATCTCGCGTGGCCAAAACATCAGCCGCTTGGGCACCACAAGCATGACCAGACATATGTCGACCTGCCATGCAGCTCGTTGGCAGGCACACATAAAAGACCCACACCAAAGAACTAAGCGGACCTCTCCTTGCTCCTCATCAGCTGGGATCTTCATCCCCACTACATCTTCAGTCCTCTCTGAAAGCTGCTGTGAGAGGACTGAAGGTGTAGAATTAGGTGTGTCACAACCAAGTAATTGCAGTACACCGACGTCCGATAGTAGCAGGCAAATTTCCCTGCCCCAGCTGCTGGACCGTCGAAAGAAGTACACTCCCAGCCATCCACATGCCCAGCGGTTGAATGCTAGCTTGGCTAAATTGCTAGCACTTCAACTGCTGCCTTTTCAGTTGGTAGACTCGGCCCCCTTCCGTGAGTTTGTTCAATGTGCGGTTCCTCAGTGGCAGGTTCCCAAACGCCACTTTTTCTCACGGAAGGCGATTCCGTCTCTCTACCGGCATGTGAAAGGCAATGTCCATGCCTCGCTGGACAGGGCGGTCAGCGGTAAGGTGCATATTACCGCTGACTCATGGTCCAGCAGGCATGGACAGGGACGTTACCTTTCTTTCACGGCCCATTGGGTCACTCTATTGGCAGCTGGGAGGGATGCAGGACAAGGTGCAGTAGTGTTGGAGGTTGTTCCGCCACCACGCCTCCAAAACGCTACTACTGCTACTGGTTGTGACACACCTCTCTCCTCCACCCCCTCCTCTTCTTCTTCCTCCAGTGCTCTGTCCTCGGAACCAGCGGTGCTCCGTAGGCGTACAAGGGGCTACGCAAGTACGCAGGCAAAAAGATGCCATGCCGTGCTTGCGCTGGTGTGTTTGGGGGACAGGAGCCACACTGGGCCAGAGGTTCTGGCAGCTCTGCAGGGACAGGCCGAGAGGTGGTTGACGCCACGCCAGCTTAAGCCAGGAATGGTCGTTTCTGACAATGGCACCAACCTCCTCTCCGCCCTGCGACAGGGGCAGCTCACCCATGTGCCCTGTATGGCTCACGTCCTCAACCTGGTGGTGCAGCGGTTCTTGGGCAGGTTCCCAGGCTTACAGGATGTCCTGAGGCAGGCCAGGAAAGTCTGTGTGCATTTCCGCCGATCTTATAATGCCAGTGCTCAGCTGACTGAGCTGCAAAAGGAGCTGAACCTGCCCAAGAACCGCCTAATATGTGACATGCCCACCAGGTGGAACTTAACGTTGGCCATGCTGCAGCGACTGCACACGCAGCAGAGGGCCATCAATGAGTACCTTTGCGACTACGGCACCAGGACAGGGTCAGGGGAGCTTGGTTTTTTTTCCCCACGTCAGTGGAGCATGATCAGGGATGCATGCACTGTCCTCTCACCATTTGAGGAGGCCACGAGGATGGTGAGCAGTGACAGTGCATGCATCAGTGACACTGTACCTCTTGTCCACCTGTTGGAGCATACGCTGCGTGGGATAATGGACAGGGCACTTGAGGCAGAACAGAGGCAGGAAGAGGAGGACTTCCTTGCCTCTCAAGGCCCCCTTTATCCGGACAGTGTTCCTTCTGTCCCACCCATCACACAGGAAGAGGATGAGGAGGAGGAGGAGGATTGTGTGAGCATGGAGGTGGAGCCTGGCACTCAGCATCAGCAGCAGCAGTCTTTTAGGGATGATGTACAGTCCCAACAAACCAGTGGACTTGTACGTGGCTGGGAGGAGGTGGCTGGCGATCATGTCATCCTCAGTGACCCAGAAGACTCCGGACCGAATGCCTCAGCTAACCTACGCTGCATGGCCTCCCTGATCCTGCAAAGCCTGCGAAAGGATCCTTGTGTTCTTCGGATCAAGGAGAGGGACCATTACTGGCTGGCCACTCTCCTTGATCCACGGTACAAGGGTAAGGTTGCGGACCTTATCTTGCCGTCGCAGAGGGAGCAGAGGATGAGACATCTCAGGGAGGCCTTCCAGAAAGGTCTGTGCAACGCGTTCCCAGAAACTGGGAGGTTACAAACTCCTGGTCCTGGGCGACGAGTTGCTGAGGCTTCGGTCAGTAGCAGAAGGAGCGGTGGGGAAGGTGGACGTCTGACCGATGCGTTCAGACAATTTTTTAGTCCGCAGCCCCAAGGTATGATCGGTTCCAGCAACCATCGCCAGCGTCTGATATACATGGTGCAGGAATACCTTGGGGCAAGGTCAGACTTGGACACCTTTCCCACCGAAAATCCTCTGGCTTACTGGGTCCTGAGGATGGATCACTGGCCAGAGCTTGCACAGTATGCAATTGAGCTACTGGCCTGTCCTGCCTCCAGCGTTCTTTCCGAACGCACATTCAGTGTGTCACCGATCATAGGGTGCGCCTGTCCACCGACTCTGTTGATCGACTGACCTTCATCAAAATGAATCAGTCTTGGATCACCACCAGCTACCAGGCACCTGAAGCGGATATAACGGAATAATTTATAATGTCACATCCCTTCAAGACTGCCTATGCTGATGCTGAGTGACTGTCCTGTTATGTTCACTGACTATCCTCTTCCTCCTCCTCAATGATCCATGCCACCACACCAGTGCCTAAGGCACAATTTTTCAGCCCCTGTATAACAGGGGCGTGTACTTACAATTTTTTAAAAAAATGCTTCGCAACACGTGTGACTGCTGTGCTCCAAGTACAGTATCTGTGAGGGGTTGCAGTGTTGTGGCACCAGCACCAGTGCCTAAGGCACAATTTTTCAGCCCCTGTTTAACAGGGGCGTGTAATTAAAATTTTTTAAAAAAATGCTTCGCAACACGTCTGACTGCTGTGCTCCAAGTACAGTATCTGTGAGGGGTTGCAGTGTTGTGGCACCAGCACCAGTGCCTAAGGCACAATTTTTCAGCCCCTGTTTAACAGGGGCGTGTAATTACAATTTTTTTAAAAAATGCTTTGCAACACGTGTGACTGCTGTGCTCCAAGTACAGTATCTGTGAGGGGTTGCAGTGTTGTGGCACCAGCACCAGTGCCTAAGGCACAATTTTTCAGCCCCTGTTTAACAGGGGCGTGTAATTACAATTTTTTTAAAAAATGCTTCGCAACACGTGTGACTGCTGTGCTCCAAGTACAGTATCTGTGAGGGGTTGCAGTGTTGTGGCACCAGCACCAGTGCCTAAGGCACAAATTTTCAGCCCCTGTTTAACAGGGGCGTGTAATTACAATTTTTTAAAAAAATGCTTCGCAACACGTGTGACTGCTGTGCTCCAAGTACAGTATCTGTGAGGGGTTGCAGTGTTGTGGCACCAGTGCCTAAGGCACAATTTTTCAGCCCCTGTTGGGGTGTGTAATTACAATTTTTAGGCAATGCTTTGCAACAGGTCTCATTGCTGTGCTAAGAGTACAGTATCTGTGAGGGGTTGCAGTGTTGTGGCACCAGCACCAATGTCTAAGGCACAATTTTTCAGCCCCTGTTTAACAGGGGCGTGTAATTACAAATCTTGATCTAATAGTTCACAGCAGGGCCCATTCCTGCGCCCACCAAGAGTAACTATGAGGGCCTACAGTCTTGTGGCAACACCGTCCACCACCACCGCCAAAGGCCCAATTTTTCTGCCCTGTTCAACAGGTGCATGCAATTACAAATCTTGATCTAATAACTCACAGCAGGGCCCATTCCTGCGCCCACCAAGAGTAACTGTGAGGGCTTACAGTCTTGTGGCAACACCGTCCACCACCACCACCACCACCACCACCAAAGGCCCAATTTTTCTGCCCTGTTCAACAGGTGCATGCAATTACAAATCTTGATCTAATAACTCACAGCAGGGCCCATTCCTGCGCCCACCAAGAGTAACTGTGAGAGCTTACAGTCTTGTGGCAACACCGTCCACCACCACCACCACCACCAAAGGCCCAATTGTTCTGCCCTGTTCAACAGGTGCATGCAATTACAAATCTTGATCTAATAACTCACAGCAGGGCCCATTCCTGCGCCCACCAAGAGTAACTGTGAGGGCTTACAGTCTTGTGGCAACACCGTCACCACCACCACCACCACCACCACCACCAAAGGCCCAATTTTTCTGCCCTGTTCAACAGGTGCATGCAAGTACAAATCTTGATCTATTAACTCACAGCAGGGCCCATTCCTGTGCCCACCAGTCTTGTGGCTACACCAACATCTAATAGGGCAAATTTCTGCAGAGTATATACGCCAGGCCCCTACTTTCAAACATCCAACTTACAAACAACTCCTACTTGCAAACGGAAAGAGAAAACAGGAAGTGAGAGGAAATCTACCCCTAGGAAGGGAAATTCTATGCTGTTAGATTTAATTTGGGAAAAAGGTATCTCCTCTCTACTGATGCTTTATCACCAATCCTTGTTTCAATTCAAACCCCACTTTTCCAAAAACATTTGTCATTGGGACGGAAAGTGAGGTGACATGTTCTGAACAGATGTGCAAAGACAGCAAATGTTACAGGGGTGATAACCCCCCCTATGTTCTCCAAAAAGCTTAAAAATAGATTTTTTTGGGATGGAGCTACACTTCATAATGTACCTGTTCAGATTCTACTTAAGAACAAACCTACAGTCCGTGTCTTGTTTGCACCACCTATATACTGCTGTTCAGAGTATATAGGGTTGTAGGTATAGGGTTTTATTTTGGGTGCGGGGTCCCCCTTAATATCCATACAAGACCCAAAGGGGCTGGGGGGGGGGGGGGGGGGTGATGGGGTAGCCATGCCATTTTTCTCAAGGATTTTCAGCCATATGGCGGCCAGGACAAGACATGCCATTAAAGCCGCAAGTGTTTTTAAATGGCTTCTTTTTTTCCTTTACAAATGTCATTTTGTGCAAGGACAGTTCTAAACACGGGAAAACACATGCCACTTCACAGGCATACTTACCATATTTAAAGGAAAATTTCACCTTTTTTTTTCACTTTATGCATCATTAAAATGACTGCTCCCGAAAAAACGTTAGTTTTTAAAAGTTTTTTTTGCATTGATATATGTCCCCTGGGGCAGGACCCGGGTCCCCAAACCTGTTTTATGACATTAACATGCATATTGGCCGTTGTAATTAGCACTTTTGATTTCGAACGTTCGCGTCCATTATAACGTATAGGGTTCGAAAATTCGCGCAAACTTTCGGTCCGTTCGAAGGTTCTGGTTCGAACCGAACCCGGGGGTGTTCGGCTCATCCCTAGTAAACAGCTACTGAGTGACCACTCCTTTACATTGAATAAATTTGCTTTACATTCTTGATGACATCTCTATTGAGAACAAACTTCCTTTCACTAAAAACTTCACCAAACCTCGTATTATAAGTGGCCGAACGATCGAGGTTGAGTACGATCAAATGGACACACACGAACATGACAGTGGCAGAAAGATCGAGATTGAGTACGATCGAATGCACAGACGAACATGAAAGTGGCCATTTTCTAAGGTACAACGTTGAAAAAATCCAAACACATGGAGCAGTATGCAAGCAAGAAATCAAACACAAAACACAACTACTTACTTTTTTGAAGAACTCGCTTGATCTTTCTGTACTGATCGGGCTCCCTCAGTTTCAGGTCTGACCAGCGTTTCCTCAGTTCCTCCTTGGATCGTTGTACCCCAAAATGATTGTACAGCCTCCTCACAACTTTAGACATGATCTTGGCCTTTCTGACATTTGGGTTGAGGTAAGGCCCATACTTCCCATCATAGTCGCTCCTCTTCAATATGTCCACCATCTCCAACGTTTCTCCAAAAGACATATTGGAGGCCTTAAATTTCAGCCGCCGGGATCGGGACGTTTCTGCCTCCGGCCTTTCCTCGTCCTCCTCCTCGTTGCTGCAATATTTGGGGCGCACCTGCTGTGTCCCCGCCATGTGCTCTCCCCACTGCGCCGTAAAGAGAAGGGGTGGGGAATAGACGAGAAAGATCGTCAGGGGCGGGCGGAGTTTGACGCATGCGCACTGTATATAAAACGTCACACGCCTGTGTCGTAGCCACGATCTGTGAGACGAGGGGAGAGAAAGCTCACGCACGAGACGATCGCTAGAACGAAGGTACAATTTGAACTTGGTACATAACTAGCCTAGACTGATTAGACCTTGAGGCTTATTTATGGAGAAGATTAGGAGAGTTTAGCCTGACATTATTTATAGTGTTTTGTGTGGTGTTGTGTCTTGCAGAGATTATGGAGGACTTCAACGATGTGAGTTTTCTCCCACTCTTCATTGATAAGTACAGGGAAATGCCCCTATTATGGCAGGCCAAACACCCTGATTACAGCAGCAAACCAAAGAGGTACGCAGCCACGAAGAAACTTGTGGAATTTGTAAAGCCAACGATCCCCACGGCAACCGTTCAGAAGTTAAGACTTAAAATTGGCAGCCTGAGGAGTACCTATTTCAGGGAGCGCAATAAGGTCCTGAAGTCCCAAGCATCTGGAGCTGCAGCATATCAGGTCTATGTCCCCAAGCTCTGGTACTATGAGAGGCTCCATTTTCTTAAAGACCAGGCTAATGTCAGGGAGTCACTCTCGACTCTTCCTTGCACGCGTCCTTCCATGCACGCCACCCCTGATGAGGCTTCCGAGGAGCAACCTGGGCCTTCCAGTCTGGAAGATGTGGAGGAGCCCAGCTTGAGCCAGGTATAGTAGTTTTGTACCCATTTTGTGACAAATGAATGATGTTCACTTAATTCAGGATCCACAATTGCTTAGTTCCTAACGTGTTTGACATATCAACAGACAGTAGTGTTGGAGACATTTGGGGCAAGAATCTAAACTGCAGGGCTGAGAATTGTATGGTTTGCTATTTGTAAACATTTTGCAACAGTCACTAGATGAAAATTGTGTGTGTTTGATGAACAAATAACTCAAACTATGTCCCTTTTTCATACACAGGAAGACCTCAGCCAGGAGGTGGCTGTGGAATGTGGCAGTCAGGAGGAGGCAGGGGTTAGTGGCAGCCAAGAGGTGCGTAGTGGCAGCCAAGAGGGGGGTAGGCCTAGGAGCCTGACTGTCTCCCAAGTCCCTCCCCTCTGCCTTCCCTACAAAAGGGCGAGAAGGGGGGGGGAGGTGGGAGAGTCAGCGCTCCGGCTGATCAGAGAGGCTTCAGCCTCCCTACATGCCACACCCACCTACGAGGAGGCCTTTGGCTCCGTGGTTGCCACGAAAATGATGGCTATGGAGGTGGGGCAACGCAACATGTGTGAGGAGGTCATCCTCAAGGTCCTAAATAAGGGGATGGCTGGGGGGATGACCACACTCACACATGTTTGTGATAGTGACCATGCTCCGCCTCCTCCTCCTCCTTCTGCCACCCCACCAGCACCACAGCCACAGCGTGCAAGGAAGCGTGGAAGGAAGACAAGAGAGTGACGACCTGGATTCAGTCAGGTCTGAGAGAAGATGGAGCCTCTCGTAGGACCAGAGCCTGGGGACCTAGATGCCATCTGCTGCAGTTCCGGATGTTTTGGACTTCAGGACCAGATAGCACTCCCTTATTATTTAGATAGGTACTCCTCAGGCCACCAATTTTAGAAGCTTCAAAAATGATGTTTGCCGTGGGTGTCCAAGGCTTTGCAAATTCCCCAAGTTTCTCCATCGCTGCGTTCCTCTTTGGTTTGTTGCTGAGACCTAAATAAAGGTATTTTTGAGTTCAAAAAATCATTGCCTATGTGTTTTACTTTTCTACAATGACAGTTTATTTGTGAGTATGCAGGTACATTTCACAAATAATAAAGTCCAATTAACAAGGGGCACCAACAACAAACAAACTCCGAGTAAATTTAAGTAACAAATACAAATGATAATAATGTTGTTTTGCTAAGTTGAGACACACAACCCCCCTCAAAAATCAAAATAAATTATCCTGAAAATTTGTATTCCAAACAAAAAAACAAATATGACAAATCATCCAAAAAATATAACAAACATTCTTTTACGATCTGAGGAAAAATAAACATCTAGTCAAGAAATCCTGAAAAAGAATAAAGAAATAAGTTTGTGAGAAGTGAGTGTGAATAGGAGCAGCTAAAACACGTCATTCTTCTTGCATTGTAAAGAAAAAGAGAATGCGCTGCATTAAAGACATTTTAACATTGCAGCGTGACGAATGTGCTGTGTCGATTAGGAATGGTAGTTTTACCTGACCGAGCGCTTCTGTCACAGAATTTCTTCTGAGCATGCGTAGCACTTTGTCCGTCGGACTACGCTACACACGATCGGAATTGGTGTGATCGGACTTTGTTGTCGGAAAATCTATCCAGCAGGAGATAGAACTTTGTCCGTAGGACAATCCGATGGAAACTGTCCGATGGTGCCTACACACGGTCGGAATTTCCGACAACATTGTCCGATAGGACAGAATCCATCGGAAAATCCGACCGTGTGTATGGGGCTTTAGACTCTTAACACAGTGTTTGCTGGGACCTGTAGTCCCACAAAGGAGATCTTATCTTATTGACAGAGTTTAAGCAGGCCTCAAGCCCATACCTAACTGATTACTGATACTGTGTGGTTCAGAGCCAAAATACACCGGAGACAGTTACAAGTGTGTTGCTAAGAACAGTTTCAACTTTCACCTTACTATATTCCTTGTTATTAAGCCTTTTGGATTACAATTTCTACAACACAAATAGCTAGCAGAAGACAGAAGACTAAAGACTACATATTTTATTGCAAAGCCTTGCACTTAATCAACTTAGGAGGGGCTGCATTATAAAGTAGGGGGAGCTCCTTTGTGTGGTACTGTTAATCTCACATTTTTGTGTTTCCTTCGGTGTGCTGGAAGTGGGAAGGTGCCCAGAGTCAAGGCATTGTCCCACTTAGAGACGGACGCGCTGACAGGTGTTATCCAAATAAACCTTTCATACTGTAAAAGTTGTGAATATTCTTTGCATTGCTGCATTACGTTTGTGTAGCGGTACAGTTATAGTAATCACTGTTATATTTGTTCTAGTGAAATTCTTGTGTTTATGCTTAATATTCTTCAGTAAACTTAATCTAATATTTACTTATAAAACAGTGAGTTTGTGTTATTGTAAGGATGGAACCCGAAGTGTCAGAGGTAAGGGTAGCCCCGAGTGTCTGGGATGGCCAGTGGGAAAATTAACGACTCTGCAGCTCCCAAGGGAGTAGTGCGCTACAGCAGCATCATTGGGGGGGGGGATGTCAGTAACAACCTGTAAGAGGAGGATTGGGGGATGATGGGAGTGGTGTTATTTTTTAAATATCTTTCAGTTTGTTTCTGTTTGTTCGTGGGGCATTTTCCCTTCAGTTTTGTCTTCAGCAAGTGAAATGTATGTTCAATCTGATTCAGGTCAGGTGATTGACTTGGCCATTGCATAATATTCCACTTCTTTCCCTTAAAAAAACTCTTTGGTTACTTTCGCAGTATGCTTCGGATCATTGTCCATCTGCACTGTGAAGCACCATCCAATAAGTTCTGAAACATTTTGCTGAATATGAGCAGATCATTTTGCCCGAAACACTTCAGAATTCATCCTGCTGCTTTTGTCGGCAGTCACATCATCAATAAATACAAGAGAACCAGTTCCATTGGCAGCCATACATGCCCACGCCATGACACTACCACCATCATGCTTCACTGATGAGGTGGTATGCTTTGGATCATGAGCAGTTCCTTTCCTTCTCCATACTCTTCTCTTTCCATCACTCTGGTACAAGTTGATCTTGGTCTCGTCTGTCCATAGGATGTTGTTCCAGAACTGTGAAGGCTTTTTTAGATGTTGTTTGACAAACTATAATCTGGCCCCCTGTTTTTGAGGCTCACCAATGGTTTACATCTTGTGGTGAACCCTATGTATTCACTCTGGTGAAGTCTTCTCTTGATTGTTAACTTTGACACACATACACCTACCTCCTGGAGAGCGTTCTTGATCTGGCCAACTTTTGTGAAGGGTGTTTCTTCACCAGGGAAAGAATTCTTCGGTCATCCACCACAGTTGTTTTCCCTTTCCCGTTATTTCTTTTTAAGGATGTTCCAAACAGTTGATTTGGCCACACCTAATGTTTCTTCTATCTCTCTGATGGATTTGTTTTGTTTTTTCAGCCTAATGATGGTTTGCTTCACTGTTTGTGACAGCTCTTTGGATCTCATATTCAGAGTTGACAGCCACAGATTCCAAATGCAAATAGCACACTTGAAATGAACGATGGACATTTTATCTGTTCCTTGTAAATGGGATAATGAGGGGATAACACACACCTGGCCATGGAACAGCTGAGCAGCCAATTGTCCCATTACTTTTGATCCCTTAAAAAGTGTGAGGCACATATACAAACTGTTGTAATTCCTATACCGTTCACCTGATTTGGATGTAAATACCCTCAAATTAAAGATGAAAGTCTGCAGTTAAAGCACATCTTGTTCGTTTCATTTCAAATCCATTGTGGTGGTGTATAGAGCCAAAAATATTAGAATTGTGTCGATCTCCCAATATTTATGGACCTGATTGTATATAACTATCATTAGAGTCCTATTTATTGCTCGGAAACCTATAGCACAAAAATGGCTCTCTACAACACACCACTCTCACAAAGAGTGGGTCACTGCTGTCAACAATGCTCTGATATGGGAGAAATTAGTATATCAACAAAATGTTCACATATATGCAATGATTGGCTTGGTACTCCTAGTCCCTTTCAACTAGTCAAAGATAGAGTGGAAGAGTGTCCTCTGGACTGATGTAAAACAGTTGCTAGAAAAGTGGTAATGTATGGTTCGGGACACTACTTCTATATGGACCTCCCAATTTATTATTAATACATTTGCTACAATTATAAAGTTACTTTACCTTGAAAGACAGAGGCTGGTTGTTGTTAGTTTTTTTTTTTTATTGCTCTGTAGTTTTAAACAATGTATTTACTTTTGTTTTCATTTTACAAGTTTGCTTGTTTTTTTTTCTTTCACCCCTTTTCTTTTCTCTCCCTATTTACGGGGGAACAGAGAAAAGGATGTGGCCTACATACGTGTCATACTGTTACCCTTAGGGGTAAGTGTCTTTTTTTTTTTTTCTTATGTGAAACCAGAAAACTGTTAACAAGCAATGAATCACGTGTAATGATCATTGGTCCAACTATAACACTGTATTTCAGATACATACTCATTTCATGGTGTTATGTTGTACCTATAATGTATAACATGTACAACTTTGAACACTTGTATAGGCCCTCAATTTTGTATTATTTTATTTTTGTATGAAAATTTCAATAAATAATTATCCGATTTAAATAAAGAAAAAGGGGAGCTGTGACTGAATATGTTTTGTTTTATTTTTACCCTATTTTGACAAGCTTGAGAATTTATGTTACTGTGAAGCAGATTTCAGTTTTGGAATAAGCTATTTAAAAAAGATTGTTATTATGTAGCTTGTAAGCATTATTTAGCATTTATCCTGTCCGATATTTGCAATTTCAAAATGTACACTCTACTCCCAGCTTATTTTGTTTTCCTATAACTAGGACAGCTAATAACCACTCTAAAGGCCTATCTAATTTATGTTTCAGAGAATTATCATGGTATATGTCTATCAGAGAATGTTAAATGGAGTGCAGAGAGCCGTTAAATACAGATAATTGGTAATTTGTTTGAAACTGTTGATTTAAAAATGATTTAACAGCTTAAATCTCTGCAATGAACTTGATTGGAGCTAGAATTAAGACACAACAAAGGCTAGCCTAGTGTACAGAAAAATAGATTAATACATGCACAAGCCTGGGTACTTCTCTATATCATGACATTTCCATCGCTTTTTATTGAAACCCTCCATACATTTTATTGAACTTGTACAATGTGGGTGATGCATACAGACAGAGAGAATTCAGCACTGAGACATTGCATACAATATCCATTCTAAGGTCCTAATCACCTGTCTATTATTCAAATGTACATGTGTGCCTCACCAAGGTCCTGCTGACACTTCTTCATTTTTGATGCATCTTTAATGCAAAATAGAAAATTGAATAATAGTTGGGTGACCAAATGTCCTAAATTGTACAGTGTGTCCCTGATTTTTTATTCCTGCATTACAATGGCCCTCTGTCATGTATTTCTAATTATGGCAGTAGACAGATCCACTGTAACAGTAATATCTGTAGGAAAAACTTTTTATTTTCCAGATTGGGATAGAATGGCAAAGGATTAGAACATCTGCCAGGTGCTGTCTGGGAATCCATTAGAGAATTTTTCCCATGGACAAGACAGGAAATGAAGGGAATTCTCCAAAAACAACAGACAGAAGTTTTGTAGGGGGATGCTAAAACCTGTATGAGCTTTTTTTATTGTTTTCTGTTTCCCTGTAGCAGATTTTTCCCTTATATCCTGACATTATAGGCCTCATGTACACTGCTGCTGGTAAACAGACGTTTAGAAGCAGTTGGGCATTTTTTTCAGCTGCCCCTGAACTCTCCTCCATGTTATCTTATCAGTACATGTACGCAGGGTCATTTATAGTCATTTCTAGGCAGTTTCTGGAATGCGAAAAAATGCCAAATGTCTGTAACAGCTTGTAAACGCTGCTAAATGTGGTAACTTGCATTTAGCAGCATTTCGTTTACAGACATTTTTCATTTTAAAAAAAACAATTATATATTTTTTTTAAACGCTCCTAATCGCAAACGCAGCTAAACGGACGTTTTTGAATATTGGATTGTAGCTGTCAAGTTAAATCGTTCAGGAGAGGTTAAACAACGTCCCATGTACATGAAGCCTTAAGCCTCTTTCACACAGGCGGCTGTTCTGCCACTGTTAAAAGCATGTTTTGTTATTTTAAAATTCCAAGACAGGCACATCGATCACACACGATTAGCAGCATTTTACGTGCGTTTACATACGGCTGCATTTAGCTGCGGTGGAACATTCTTGCCATTTCTTATAGGCTTCCTGATGAATGGGGTCATAGGAAAGCATTTGGTGAGTTTAGGTGTGGTAGATAACTTCATCTATCTGCAGCTAAAAGCTGAATTCTATGTTCCCGTGTGAAAGAGGCCTTACAGGACAAGAAGTGAGGAGAGGGAAATCTCTCTAAATCTCTCTCTGAACAGCAGAACAATCTGACATGGGTTCTAACCCTTCCCCATTCTATCCAATACTAGAAAAAAAGGTTCTGGATATAGATACAATTTAAAGCCCAATTGCAGCCAAAACCTTTTAGCTTTGGAACGAGTATGGAAGTGTTAGGACCTCCATTAAAGTTTGTTTTGCTGACGGTGACTCCATAGGGCAATTTAGCCACAGGTGTTATTCCTGTGGAAGGGCATTGTACTAATGAACATTTATATATATGGAGGGAAGGGGTTGATCTAAAATGGTTGTTCTAAACACTAAAGTTGAATTCCAGTCTAAACCTAACTAGTTTTAAAAATGCCTCCTCAACAACACTTCTGCTGACCAACCTGTGTAAAAAAGATCTACATACAGTACTTACCTATTTTCAGCCTGCTCTGGTCCAGTTACATGATCCAGCTCCCCTATATCAACCAGCAGCAGCTGCAGGCTGGAGCGCATCAATGGATAGGCCATAGGAGCCTATGAATGCCGTTACGTCTACCATAGCCAAGCGCTCTCTCCTCTACCACTGACTGACACAGAAAATTATGTAACCAGACCAGAGTGGGCTAAGAATAGGTAAGTATATACATCTTTTTTCCCACAAGTTAACAGCTTCCGGACCACGCACTTTACTGTGGCATGGTGGCCCCGCTGTGCAAATCAACATACCTGTGTCTTCTTCAGGGTCCGGGGCATGCACGCACACCATCGGCGACCCACCAATCAGCGGGTCCGGCGGATGCATCTGCCGGGACCTGCCGATTGTTGACAGGAGAGGCAGACTGCTGTTCTGTCAGAGAGGAAGATGGAGATCTTGTGTTTCTGCTTCCTCCATTTAAGCCATCCCTCACACAGTTAGTAATCACTCCCTAGGAGCACACTTAACACTTTGATCGCCCCTGGTGTTAACCCCTTCCCTACCAGTGTCATTAGTACAGTGAGAGTGCATATTTTTAGCTCTGATCACTGTTATAGTGTCACTGGTTCTCCAAAAGTGTCACTTAGTGTCCGATTTGTCTGCCGTAATGTCACAGTCCCACTAATGCCACGTACACACGATCGGACTTTCCCGTGGGACTGTCCGCTGGACTAGAGTCCGCCGGACAGTCCGATCGTGTGTGGGCCTTCGACAGACTTTTTTTCCCAAAAGTCCGGCGGACTAGGTTTTAAGTTTTGTTTTAAAATACGGCCGTCTGTAGTATGGTCCGGCGGACCAAAAAGGACGCATGCTCAGTAGCAAGTATGTCACGGACTCTAGTCTAGTGTTCTAGTCCCGTCGTACGCGGTGTACGTCATCGCGTGAACTGCCGAACTTTTAGTGTGATTGTGTGTGGTCAAGTCCGTTCGCTTTCAAGTCCGGCGAAGCCCAGCTGGAAAGTCCGGCGGTTTGTCTGCCAGACTAGGTTCGGCGGACAAAGTCTGATCGTGTGTACGCGGCATTAGAATAGCTGATCTCCACCATTACTAGTAAAAATAAAAATAAATATGACATAAAAATATCCCATAGTAGACGCAATAACAATCAATATACCCTTATTGGGATTTTTTTGTACCAAAAACATGTAACAGAATAAATATTGGCCTAAATTGATGAAGAAATTAGATTTATTTTTTTATTTTTCTATTGGATATGTTTTATAGAAGAAAGTAAATAATATTGTTTGCTTGGGAACAACAGCTATGCCTGTGCAGCCGTTGCACCCCAATTGACATAAATGAGACTGCCTGTATGGGGATTCATGAAACACCTGTGCATCCCTGTTCGGGTAAACATGGCCCCCTATGGGCGTACACTTTAGTATGGCACATGTGAACGATGCTTTAGTAGAAATTTAGCAGAAAGTTTGTAAGTTATGTTGTGTTTATTTGTACTATTAATTATTTTAGTGTATTTTTTTGTGAAAATAGCGATATGATGAACATTTGTGCAATTATTGCAAAGCCCAAAAAAATCAGTAGCACTTTTTTTATTCTACAGGTCATGTGCTTTCAGAAAATGTCTAGTTTGAGGGGTCTTTTTAAATTCTGAAAGTTGTAAGTGAAAAATGGTAACCTCCAGATTTTTGGAGTAAATTATTTTTATTTACAGTTCTGCCATGTATGAATCCACTATTAATGATTTTAGTGTATTTTTAGCTAAAATATTGTTTTGATAAACATTTGCGCAAATACCGCAGAGCCTAAAAAATCTGTAGCACCTTCTTTTTATTCTACTGGTTATATGCTTTCAAAAAATATATGGTTTGGGGAGGGACTTTTACAAACGCTGAAAGCTGTAAGTGAAAAATTAACACCTCCAGATTTTTAGAGACATTTTTGGGTATGTTTGATTTTTACCATTTTGCAAAAAGGCGCAATTTAAAATATATAAATATTTGTTATTTATTAACTCAACACAGGATAAGCTTTTATATTTAGCAGGAATTTAGCAGGAATTTTGTAAAATTGTATGTTTTTATCTGCTGATGATGGTTTTAGTGTATTTTTAGCGACAATATTGCAGTTTTGATAAACATTTGCACAAATACGGTGGGACCTAAGAAGTCAGTAGCACCTTTTTTTTATTCTAGAGGTCATATGCTTTCAGAAAAGATATGGTTTGGGGGGTCTTTCACAAATTCTGAAAGCTGTAAGGGAAAAATTAAAATCTTCAGATTTTTTTAGAAATTTAGATATTTATATTTTTGCGTACGTTCGATTTTCACCGTTTTGCAAAAAGGCAGAATATAAAAATTTTGATTTTTTATTATTTATTAACTCCATACAAGTTAAGCTTTTATATTTAGTAGGGATTTAGCAGGAGTTTTGTAAAATTAGCTGTGTTTTTCTGCTAATAATGGTTTTAGTGTATTTTTTGTGAATATATTGTTTTGATAATAATTTGGGCAAATACCGCGGGGTCTAAAAAATCAGTAGCAACTTCTTTTTATTCTAGAGATCATATGCTCACTGAAAGCTGTAAGAGAAAAATTAAAACTTTCAGAATTTTGGAGAAATTTGGATATTTACGCTTTTACGCCTGTTCAATATTCACCATTTTGCAAAAAGGCGCAATTTCTAAGTTACAAATATTTGTTATTTTTAAATCAATACAGATTAAGCTTTTATATTTAGTAAGAATTTTGTAAAATTTGCTGTGTATTTATCTGCTAATCATTATTTTAGTGGATTTTTTGCAAAAATTATGTTTTGATAAGCATTTGCGCAAATATCGTGGGACCTTAAAAATCATTAGCACCTTCTTTTTAATCTTTCAGAAAATATATGGTTTGGGGGTCTTTTTAAAAACTCTGAATGCTATAAGTGAAAAATAAAAAAGTAAATGAAAAATTGCAAAAATGTTCTGGCCACCTGAGTGTAAAAATAGAGCACAGGCCCTGGCAGTGAAAGGGTTAACTAAGTATGTTTCTGAAAGATTACATTTTTCATTAAAACCAGGGCATTTTTTCATCTGGAACACGGGGAAACACAGTTCTGGCACCTCCAGCACTGAATGTATGCACTGGCATGATTGGGTGTGCTGGTGGGTATATTGATGGTGGCTAATTGGGGATCTATTGTTGCTTGTGGGAATCAATTGTTTCAGGATGACCTATTGTTGCTGGTGAGGGATTTTGTTGCTGGGAGGGGCAATCATTTCTGGGAGAGATTTACTGTTGAGGGAAGGGTCTCCCGATGCTTGCTGCTGGGAGATCTATTGTTGCTGGTGGGGTCTATTTTTTGCAGGGGGGGGGGGGGTCTGTTGTTGCTTGCTTCAGGGGATCCATTTTACTACTTTTCATGTTTTCATTAACAAATTACTTGGGGTCACAAAATGATACTTGGTTCTGTATTCTCCAAAAAGGGCGAAACTGGGAGGTGGATGGAGGGTGGAACCAAGGTACAGTGCTCTGCGGTGGGTAGGGGGCAGAAGCAAGGTGTTACCTGCACCTATCCTCTGAGAAAGAAAAGCCCTTAAAACAAATGTTAAATGATTATACCGTTACATGTTTGACAAGCATACGGGTAACAAAGGTATGTGTTTAGTCTTATACATTGTAAACATTTTAAAATTTTCTAAATTTTAGAATGCAATGTGATTGATTTTTAGAATTATTTAGCGAAGACTCTTGGACTAGTCAAACAACCTTGGGTTACACATGCAATTATTATAGGCTGTAATGTAGATTCTAATGTATTAAATAGGGCTGGAGGAAAGACAACAGTGAACTACAAAAAAACAAAAGCTTTATCAATCGAAATTCTACAGTCATGAACTACAGATTTTTTGATTGAACAACTGGCCTTGTGTAATGAAGAATGTTGGATTCAGTTTTATCTCAGGAAAAAGAACAACAAAAACAATGTAGCGTGATAATATCAGCTGAATTTGTTTATTGCTCACTGTACAACAACAAAACAATTTCCGCAGGGAAAACGCTTGTCGTCTTTACAATTGTCTATGGGTACCTTGAGAGTATTCATAGACTGAATTTTTTGCAGGTACTGTGTAATTCATTGATGGCTGCATCTGGCTGTTTTGTTAATTAAGCCTCAATATTTTATCTGGGGAAACATCTGAAGCACCTAAATTAATGCAATACTGAATGCTGACCGAAGCCAAATCTTTCTGCACACATTTGTGCTTTGGTGGTATGGATGTCTTTCAGAAAATATCCAAATGCAGTAATTTAGTTGCTACAAAATGGCAAACGTGTCCTATAGCAATAACACAGTACAGCTACGTACACATGGATACTGGATGCACATTCTATATTATAGTGTGTTTATACTTTGCCACTAGAACATTCATTTTCTGTAGATTGCAGAAAAACTGGTTGATCCTGCTGTTCTTTGTTTCTCTCTCCTTGGCTGTGTCCCCATTGCAGCCTAAGATTGTGTAGACCAGCCGTTGCCACATATACTGAGCATGTTCCAGTTTCAGTACCCTTCTAAGTGAAGTGCAGACTTTTAGAAAAAAACAACCACAGTCACTTATATGGATGCAGAATCGGTCCGATACAGCAGCTGTACCCCACCGCCTCTAAGATCGAGAACCGAGAAATTGCTTGGTTCTGTTTTCAGTGAACAGAGAGCCAGTGACTGTCAGTCACTAGCTCTCTGCTCTGCTCCTCCAATACTCATTGGAGTGCCAGACTGGGGCGGGAGCGGCTGGCTCAGGCTCTCAGCAGTTCGCTGAGAGGCTGAGCCAGCTGCCGGTCAGGAATATGGGTGGATCCCAAAACACTATCGTTGGGATCTCTGCAGAGCCCAGATCAGCTCTGTGACATCAGCTGACAGCAGACTTAAGCTGACCCCAATGTGCTGTTTATTTGGGCAACTATGCGGCAACTTAGGTTTAATGTTGATAAATGTAAAGTTATGCACTTCAAGGCTTGAATATGCATGCATCATACATACTAGTGGAAGTACAACTGGGGAATCAATTATGGAGAATTATCTGGGTGTTCTGGTAGATCATAAGCTTAATAAGGGCACGCAATGTCAAGTAGTAGTTTCCAAAGCGAGCAAAATTCTTTCTTGTATTAAGAGTGGTATGGACTGCAGAGAGAGAGATATTATTTTACCCCTGTATACATGATTAGTAAGACCTCATCTGGAATATGCTGTTCAGTTTTGGGCACCAGTTCACAAAAAGGATATTGGGGAACTGGAGAAAGTGCAGAGAAGGGCAACCAAACTAATAAGAGGCATGGATGAGCTCAGCTATGAGGACTGATTAGAGGAACTGATTTTAATAGGAGAATAAGGGAGTATACGATCAACATGTATAAAAACATATAGTGATTAGGGAACTTGGTTTTGAGTTATGCACTTTAAGGTCAAGGGGGCACTCTTTACGTCTGGAGGGAAAGAGATTTAATCTCCAAATAAGAAAAGGCTTCTTCACAGTAAGAGCTGTGAAAATGTGACTCCCTCAAGAGCTGATTCTGTCCAGCTCAGTAGATTGCTTTAAAAAAGCCTGGATTATTTCCTAAATGTACATAATATAACTGGATACTAATATTTCTAGGTAAAGTTGATCCAGGGAATATCACATTGCCTCTTGGGGAACAGAAAGTACATTTTCTCCTGCCGGAGAAAATTGGGTCATGTTTTGCTGTTTTTTTTTTGCCTTCCTCTGGATCAACTGTGGGTATAGTATTGTGCATATAGGATTGTCATTTTCTTTCTTTTTTCCCCTTTTATTGGTTGAACTAGATGGTCTTTTTCAACCAGACTAACTATTGAACACTGGGAGTCATTTATTATAGTGCCGGGAAGTACTGGGCACTATTACATATAATAGCGCCCATTTTAAGCAATTAAGATTTCAACAGGTGAACGTGTGAATGAAAAAGAGCGCTATTAGTGGCGAACATACGTTAGTAAATTTGTAAATCAGCGATTCCACGCATATGCAAATGACAATTTCTACTAAGTTATTATATAGCACTGTACTGAAACCATGATCCATGCATGTGAAAGAAACATTTTTATGTGACATGTGCTTTACCTCGTGTGCATCTATTGATGTATATTGCAATTAGTATTCCAAGTTTTTTTCCTTCTTTTGCTAATGAATGCAGTTATGAATGATTACTACAGGGTAATGTCTGCTATTCTGTAAAGTTACATGTATTGAACATTTAGGTTACCTATTTGTTGTATGTTGTTTTTTTTTTATGTTTTTAAATTTTTTTAAATTTAGGTGACTATAAAGCGGTAATTATTTATGTTCTTTCTTTAATCATACTACACTATTATGCAGGTCTCAGTGCACTTATTACAATGGCTTGGTGGTCTGCTCAGATGTCTCCACTGCACTCATGGTATGAGTTCAAATCCCAGCCAACCTATCATCTACCAGCTGTGTTTATTTTTAAACAAAGAAATGTAAACTGCCGTTAGCTAGTGTGTGGTGTTTGGAATTCCACACCATAATATTATTGAATACTTACATACCAATGCATGCATTTGAAGAGTTAATATAATAGAATCAGCCAAATTAAAGTGCATTGGCTAATTGTCATTCGCCTAATTTTAACATATGCTGCTTTGGCTAATTGGCTAACAGTCATTTGCCTTTTTTTCTTTTTTTCACCAATGCATTCTTTTAGTATCTCTCTGTGGGATTTGAACCCATGAGTACCGTACTTCAAAGCCTGAGTTTTTCAAGGTAGAAGTGCTGACCCCTATCCTATTGGGCTTATCAAAATCATACATCGAAAATACATTTACTAGTGTTTGATGTAATGTAATGTAAAAATAAGCCACTCTCCTTTGTGGCCATCCGATGAAGTCCCATGGCTATGTAAGAGATGCCACACAGCGGGTGACAACACAGAACCTTTTAAGGTGGCAGGGCATACCACTATGCTGCAGAGCTGAGCACATACCTACATAGAAAATACATCTACAAGTTTTTCCACCCCAAACGCACTCATCCATGTCTTTATGGACTTTTTCTTTGTGCACTGGTCCAAATCATTTGGTGGAGGGGGGATTATGGTGTGGGGTTGTTTTTCAGGGGTTGGGCTTGGCCTCTTAGTTCCAGTGAAGGGAACTCTTAAGGCATCAGCATACCAAGACATTTTGGACAAATTCATGCTCCCAACTTTGTGGGAACAGTTTGGGGATGGCCCTAAATATACATATACTGCATTTCTTTGGACATATAGATGGTGGAATTACATTACTCAAGAGTTATTCATGATTTATTCTGTGATATTTGGTGGGTGAGTGTAGAATGGTGATGTTACCCTCTGATTTTTGGGAATTACATTTTGATTTCTGATGTTGGTACACATCACATTTTTTGGGCTCAAATTATGATTTGGAAATAATAAAAAACATACAAAATTGTGATCCATTTTAAATTTGCATCAGCAATGGTATTGTTTGTGGTTTGTAAAGACACCTGTGTGAGTTTGGGTAAAGATTTTTGTGAGATGGAGTAACAAGTGAAAGTGGCAGTGAAAAATATATTTCCTGACAGACTCCATGGCTGCTTATGTGTGGGTTAATGCTGCCCCATCATACCTCATAGGACCCTTCTCCCATAAATATTTGCTCCGAGCCAGAGTCCCTGTTCCTTTTTTGTCCTCCTCCTAGGACCAAGATGAAGTCTTACTTTTTCATTAAGTTTTCGATATTCCAGGCCTGGCAGCTTGCACAGCAATACGTTAGTGGTTAGCGGTGATCCTCTCTAAAGTCCAACAACCCCAATGATTAAGCCACTTCGGTGAAACATGTCTGGGTATGGTTACATGGCAACTGTGAGGAGCATTTAACATTCAACGTTCCAGTTACTGGGTGTGCTGTGCCGTGTGAAGTGAAAGAGAAAGGAGACAGCGTGGAGGGTGAGACATATTGGTATTAACGCCGGGTCCGCCGAGACCATAATATATCGGGTCACCACTGCTGGGTCCTTGTTTCCTGTTGAAAAGTTATGCTGAAGTGCCTTATTTTTATATGAAGGATGTGAGTACAATGGTTGAGGAATTTTGTGTGCTGTTGAAATAAATGGTTTACTCTACTTCACTATTGGAAGCATCTCTTTTTTCCTTATATGTGGAGTGCAATTATCTAACATTCTGTCTGGATCCATCTGTGACCCATGTGGAGCTATTAAGCGAGTTGGCCGAGCATGAGAGTGCAAGGCATATACTGCTGGTGAGTGCGATTCCTTAGGGTGTGGTAGCACTGAACACAGGTGGTGTGGTGGAAGATATATTTTTCAAGTCACTTCAAGAACTTTGTTTAAAGACACTTCAAAACTTTATTTGCTTCAGGATTTTTCATTCACTTTTCTGTCACTTTTTGAAACATTATCACTACAAGTAACAGTTTATGGACTTTTGTTTGGATTTGTTTCCCTTTTTTGGACACCTGCAAAAAATATATAATCACACTTCACTTTAATTTTTCACTTTATGTATATAGGTGATTAATTGTGTTGTTGTTTTTTTTTAGCACTGTTTATACATATTTTTCAGTATTGTTTACACAGGTTAAATATTTAGTTTATTCACAGACACTGTGATTATTAGCGCTACTGTTTATTCATTTAAAATCACTTTACAATCCTAGCTATTAGCAGCTGCAGGAGTAAAATTTGTATATAAATTAATCTGCCAATTTATGTAAGAAAACATTCACAAATATTAATAAAGTTGAACATCAGTTTTGTTAAGAATATTTTTAAATAGGCCAAAGGGCGCCAACAATCGTCTGTGCGCACCCGCTGTTGCGCATCTGCGTGCCTGCGTGTGCACAGGGATTTGCCTGGTGCCACCATTACGGGTACTGGCAGGATCACCCATCCTACGGCCATCTTCCTGACAAGTGAATGGTGTCAGTAGTTTCTTATTTTTGAATTTTTATTTTTGTATTTTTTTACCATTTTATTTTATTTATGTATTTTTTCTACAATTGTATTTTTTATTATTTTTTTTACTTTTTTTTTTAGCAGCCCTGTTGGGGGCTTTGGTGAAATATCAAGGATCTAAACAGTCCCCTGATGTCTCACTTTTCAGGTAGAGAAAGGAGATTAAGGACACAGCAGATGCAGTCTCAGCTACACAGAATGAATGAACAGGAATAGCTCTGTACAGAGTTCCCAGTTCACTCACAAACCAAAGCATAGTAAACACCGGTTACTGTGCTTTAGTTATGAATGGACACAGTGGGTGATCAATACCGACCAGGAGGGAGAGGAGGACAAGATGGCTTTCAGCAGCTGCAGGAGTAAAATGGAGGGGATTGGTTCCTGTATATGCCACCCCCGCTGCCCCTCCTGTCCAGGTGTAAAAGTTAATGAGAGGCAGCGTTGTGACCCTTGTGACTCCTATAGTTACACCAGTGGAATCTAGTATAGTAAAAGCAGACATTGCAACTTAGTAATCAGTTTGCGAAGCAGCACAGAACACAAACAGATAATGTAATATCCTTGCTAATATCCTTGCAAATATATGTCTTTACCTGAATCCTGCCGCTGACACAGGTAGGTTGCTGGATTATCGTCAGCTTCCTGTGTCTCCTGTACTTGTTTATCTTGATTCTTGGACTTCCCGATACCGACCCAGCTTGTTATATCCATTATCCTGAATCTCTGGCTTGACCCCTGGCTTACGTCCTTATCCGTGCTCCTGTCTGTCTCCTCGTATGTGACTCCGGCTTGGCTGACTACTCTACTATCTCCTGCCTGCTGTGTAAGACCTGGCTTGTTGCTTACTTATCTCAGACTGATCCCGCTTTGTATGACCTCTGGCCTGGCTATTGACTCTGCTCCTGGTTTATCTTGCTGATCAATACCTGGGATCCTCCCTCGCATTAGTTGCCAACACAGCTCACCCAGCCCACCCCAGCTGCCCTCTGCTTACAAGCTTGCCCAGCAGCAGTACCGGCAACCCGTGCTCCTTTGGGCACCGTACTCCCTGTATCACTCCCCACTCCCAGGGGTGCGTTGCACTTAGCCGCAAGGGGGGGCCTCTCAGCAATCCGGCCTTGCACCTGGGAATTGACACCAGTGCTCAAATGACCCCATCCTCTGCCCTACTGACAAAGCCCACTGCCATACTGACACTGTCCGCTGCTCTACTGGCTAATATTATCCACTACCCTACTGACACTAACCTCTGCCCTACTGACACATCCACTGCTTTACTGACACCATCCACTGAATTACTGGCGCATCCACTGCTCTACTGACACCATCTACTGCCCTTCTGACACCATTCACTGCTCTACTGATCCTGTCCTTGGCCCTACTGACACAGTCCACTGCCATACTAACACCAACCACTGCCCTTACTCACTGATACCATCCACTGCGCTACTGACACCAACCTCTGCACTACTGGCACATCCACTTCTTTACTGACACAGCCCACTGCCCTACTGGCACCATCCACTGCCCTACTGACACCATCCACTATCCTACTGACACCATCCACTGCCTCACTGATGCTGTCCACACACCACCCATTGCCCTACTGACACTGTCAACTGCTCTACTGACTGACACTGTCCACTTTTAAGGTAGGCTAAGCTTTTATATGTATATCTTATTATACATTTTCCTTAATATTTAGTTAGCCCTTGCTAGTTAATTTCTTTTTTTTTAAAAGGGCGCTGAACCCCAGTGATCTTTGATCTCTTTCATGTTGTTCAGGCAAATAGCCACCTTTCAGAGGTTACCTAACCCTACTCCAGGGTATTCAATAGAGTTGGAGAGATATGTCAAAATTTGGACAGTTTCTCTGAAAATTTTTGAATTACCCTCTCAATATGTAAATAAAGATCTGAAATAACTCTTTAGCCACTTGGGGTATCTTGGCATGCAGTGGAAGCGGCAGGTGGTAGTGGAGGAGCCCCAGGTCAACTTTTGCATTGGGGCCCACAAGCTTTAAGCTATGCCTCTGCTACATTCTTTTTTCATGCCCATTCTGCTTTGCAAACTGGCTAATAAGTGTCTTATTTTACTATAATCACACAGTATAGCTGAGTGTTGCAATAATGAAACATAATTCAAAATTGAAATGTAATGATCATGTTTTAAAATCTCAAAATTGCTTATTTAGCAATTATGTATGTTACATTATTTTTCCTTTGTGCAAGCGGAGTTTCCCTTTTAAATACATTAATAATACAATGACCTATTTGATTGCATAAGCCAAGCTAATAGCTTTTTTAATTAAAAAAAAAATGTAGATAAAAATACATTGGTTTGTACCTTATTTTATTAGGTGAAAATATCAAGAAACTTTTTTATCTGCTTATTAGTACAGGCCGTGCTACTTGTACATTGCTAATAGTTAATTGGATGTATCTTGTTTGTTTCCTCTATAACTTTGTTATACTTGTTTTTTTCCTATGCTTTGTAATTTGCTAATTTTATGAATTAATAGTTGCTCGTAAATAAGGAATGCATTTATCATGTTTGTTCCTTTTTAGAAAACCAGAAAGCCTCCAGTTTGCAGCCTCTGCCTGCAACGTATTGAGCATTGTACTGTATATACACATACCTGTCATTTGGATATCACGTACATGGGAAGACATGCTGATCTTCACCACAAACCTTTGTGGGAGCAGCACATGAATGATACCAGTTGGCGGCAAAAGACCCACATTCCCCATGCTCCTTACTCCTCTCTTTCCATCTCTTTCCCCACTCCACAAGAATCTCCATCTGCTTTTGCTGCAACATCTGCAGCCTTGAATGATAGAAATGGAAGCCTGACAAAGAATTTGAGAGGGAAGGAATGCCAGCATGGGGCTATGCAGAGTACAGCTAAGCATAGGTTTAAACCTTTCCATCAGTCTCCCAACCTCATCCTAAACTCTCCAGCACCAACCTTTACCAGGCAGGGGTCATTACCACAGCTGCTGGAGCACAATAAATTGTCATTCAATCATCCCCATGCCCTGTGTCTTGACTTTACAACTGCTGGTGGTATCTGCCCCCTTCCATAACTTTGTTGCCTGTGCTGCATCAAATTGGCTGGTATTCAGTTACCATTTTTTTGCCCCTGAATGCTATAAAGTTAGGCAGAAGGAGTTTAACGCTGCCTGTGCTGTAAATAAAAGGGGGGAGAGCTCTGCCAAGACACATTCTGTATGGAAAGTAAAGACACAGACAGCTAGTAAGATGTTGGAGAGTGTTCCTGTTAACAATTTTAGTAAAGCTGCTACTCGTCTGTGTCCAGAAGCCTTCCAAATGTAGGGGGATTGCTGGGGCTTTCAGTCCATCCTAAAGATGCCAATCCTGGATACTACCATGCATGGACTCTGCCATAAACTGACTCTTTTCTATGCAGGTATGCTGGGGCAGCCACAAGCCTGAGTTAGTGACTAGGGATGTTAAGGAAATTACTGCACTTTACCTTGGACTGTTGTCTGTTTATGTCATCTTGTTAATTTATTCAAGTAAATCATTTGAAATTTTGCCTTTGCTTGGCCTGAAGTTACTCAAGGGTTGTAATGCAAGTAACTGGCACATATAGTTACAGTTCAGGTCACTAAACACATCAAAGTATGAAGATAATGGTATAGGAGTTTATACAGTGTGAAGATACAGTGGTTACCAAGGGTAATGAAGGTCTCTTTAGCAGCCTGTCATAAGCGTGTACATGTGCCAGGTGAGATAGATTCTTGAAGTGAGACAGATGTTGTCAGCACTCCTTCAGCACTCCCATTGCAATGAGAGCATATCGGAACCCCAGGATTCTCATCCTGTACAGAGGTACAGAAGAGAAAGAGTTAAGTTCTTGCATGGAGTCCATGCTAGGTGCACAATGGAACCCCGTTACTGGGTGTGAGATATCGGTGATACGCTGGACAGGTGGAGAATGCATGGGCCTTGCATGTCCCTCCTAATTGCACAAGTGACCATAGTGATCTACAGTACCATCGAAAGAGTTTATTAGAGATTAGCCAGCTGTTCTAGTAAAGATACTCCCCTGTGTAAGAAAGTGACCTTATTCAAAGTGCCTAGAGTAGCCCAGAAGAACCCACCTCAGGGTAGGCCTCTCATGTGACCCTAGTTTGGCGCCCAACTAGGAGGGAAACATGGAGGACATGACAACCAACCCCACCCCACCTACCCTAACTTACATGCTTTCCACCACCATGTGGAAAGTAATTTCTCTGTGTCACTGAACCATATGGTTAATGGCAGGGTGCACAGGACCACAAATGTGTGGTCCAGCAAGCACTGATAGGAACAGTATATATAATTTACAACACACTGGGTGAATTTTCCAAGGGATGGAAAGGATGCAGGTAGCGGCACACTTCTGATGTTGGTGGTGCTGCCCCATGTCTAGCACAGTAGTGATGGGGACAACCCAGTCACGTTTATGCCATCCTCCTCAATGGGCTTCATTCTGTGACTCGCCAAAACCACCAGTAACCAAGAGCATATGCTACACCCAAGCAAAACATTCCAAAACTCTTTTCCAGCTGATATGCCTGGGGGTCATTAGGCACACTTAAGACCCTTTTAGCTCTTATATGGCAGGCTGTAAGGTGGAACCTACTGCACCCTGTATCAGAAAATGTTGTATGTGACAACTGCACCAACCTGCTGTAATGCCTTAGGCAGGGAAATGTCACATACTGACCTACATTGCCAACCTCGTGGTGTTAGTTAGGTACTCTGGATTCCAGGATTACCTGCAGCATGTCAGAAGAGTGTGCAGTCACTTTAGGTGTACAAAACCAGCAAGTGTTCACCTGGCTGAAATGCCAACCACCTGATATGGGATACACCCATGCAGTGGAACTCGATGTTGGCCATCCTGCAGTGGATACACTTGCAGCAGTAGGCTGTCAAGAAGTGTTTTTGCAAGTATGGAACGAGGAAAGGCTTTGGGGATTTGGGGTTCTTTTCATCCTGTAATTGGTTCCTCATTCAGGACACATGTATCATCCTGTCACTTTTCAAAGAGGTGTCCAGAATAATGAGTTGTGATGAAGCTGGCTTTCCTGCTGGAGCTCACACTGCGTAGCGTGATAGGCCAGGCATTGGCATCACAGCAGCAGGGAGAATAGGAGGGTTATCTAGTGTCTCAGGGCCTTCAGGATCTTTTGCAAATTACTCCATAACTGTGAGGCAGCAGCTGGTGGGGAAGAGAACAAGAATGAGGGTTGGGGTTGGTAGAAGGACATCAGGGCAGGATGCCAGAGAAAACATTTCACCCTTCCCAAGCCTCAAGAGTTGTATATGCGTGGGGTAAGACAATTAAGGACATTGTTTTCCTTAGCAACATCAAGGACTTGGAGTGGAAAATTTGTAATGAATGAAAGTGAAATTTCAGTTTGATTCAGGTGCGATTTCTGATCTCATACACTAAAAAATTTGCTTTGGAATCGCACCTGAACCACTGAACGGAATCGCACTGGACCAGGCTTTGAAATCTCACTGCAACCCGGCCCACAGATATGTGAACCGAAAGGTATCGATTTTAGTATCGGATTATTTGCACGAGTACAAGTACTCGTGCAAATGCTTAGTATCGGCACCAATACCACTATCAGTATCGGTGCAAGGTTTTCTAGCTCTATAAGGAATTGTAGATAGCAGCATATGGAATAGGGATGAGTGAACTATCATATAATGTATGATGGGAGTAGCAGCTGGTGAACATCATCAAGGGTGGATGGTCTTTGTGCTTGCTCATCCATGTCTTTATGGCACTTATTTCTGCACTGGTGCGCAGTCATGTTGGAACAGGAAGGGGCCATCCCCAAACTGTTCCCATAAAGTTGGGAGCATGAAATTGTCAAAAATGTCTTGATATGCTGACACCTTAAAGCCCCATACACACGGTCGGATTATCCGCGGACCAGGTCGGTCGGATCCTGTCCGTCGTACTTTGTCCGATGTTGGTGTTGCGTACACACGGTCGGACTACGTTGTCGGAATATCCGGTCTGCAAGAACGTTGTGACGTAAGTCGTCTTCCACGAGACTAAAAAAGGGAAGTTCAGCACCACGTCAGGCACCCGTTGGGCTCCTTCTGCTGATCCCGTGTTTATCGCGAGTTAGTCGAAGTTTGGGGACTTAAGATTCGCGCTTCTCAGTTTTCTGACTCAGATCGTTACTGCTCTTCAGTTTGTGCTTGTCGTGCGTATCTGTTTATTAGTGCGTGTAGTCAGTTCGCATTTGTTGGTCATTGCGGCCTATATCTTGATATAGGACGCTTTGATTTGCACTGCTTATTGTCTGCTCGTTTCTGGTATTCATTTCGTTCTTTCAGGCCTTGCTGTTTATCGGTGCTTTCTGTTTGTCTGTTCTGACCAGCCGACCTTTTGTGACCTTGTGAGCGATGTTTCCCGTGCGTACTCGTCGCCGAGTTCGTGCTTTACGCGGAATTGGTGTCGGGCTTTTAGCTTTGACCCAAGACCCGTCCATGAACAGAGTGACGAGGAGTATGTGGACCAAGAATTGGTTGCTTCAGCGTGACCAATTCTCGCACATGCCTTTGCTTCGTGAGATCCGGGAGAATAATCCTGATGATTTCAGGAACTTTCTTCGGATGACGGACCCCGATTTTCACCGTCTTTTGGCTTTGCTGACCCCCTTTATCAGCCGGCAGGATACCTGCATGAGACAAGCCATTACTCCGGAGCAGAGGCTGGTTGCCACGTTGAGGTACTTGGCGACAGGGAGAAGTCTTCAGGATTTGAAGTTCTCTTCAGGTATCTCTCCCCAGGCCCTGGGAATCATTATTCCAGAGACCTGTTCTGCCATCATCGAGGTCCTGCAGGAGGACTATATTAAAGTGGAAGTAAACCCTCCTATCGTTTTCAGCCAAGGAAGCTGCCATCTTTGCCTCTGTTTAATCTTCAACTGCCACAGTGCTGCACATGTGATCTGTTATGACACCAGCCATTGGATGGTTTGACTGTTTGGTTGAGAGCACAGCCAATGTGCAGTTAGCATTCACGGCATGCCTTTTTTTTTAGACTGTTAAATCGATGGGTTTACTTCCGCTTTAAGGTAACATTTCTACTTTACTATTCCCTTCTATGTATGCTCTGTTTGCTAATGTCTTCTATTTTTGACCTCCTTCCCTAATTACCATGATTGCAATATGCTCTAATATGCTGTGCCCCTTTTCTCCTTCATGCATTTTTCCCTTCACTTACCTCCCCAGCATGCTCTTCTGCCCCAATAGACACCTATGGCCTAGTCACTTAAGCAATGTCTTTTGTCTGCTGCATAGTATTGTTTGCCCCCAAACACCCCCTAAAATATGCACTAATGTTTGCTGTGTGGTTTACTTCATGTAGAGCCCCCCTTTTTTTTTTTTTTGTGGGGGGGGGGGCAAACTCATTAGGAACCCCCTCCCCCAACTGCTCTGTCAGATGGTACCAATCCTCTATCTGCTGGCTTTCCCAAGGTCAATACACACTATATACCTACCTCTTTATTATGGGCATCTTTAGGGATGAATTCAGCAAAGCATGTAGTGCAAGGGGCTGGCTCCATACTTTCCATTTCCTATTTTTTTGTGTTCTTTCCCTCCTATTAGCTTGCTTGGTAATTTCAGAATGTCACAATGTGCTTTCCTTTTTTTTGGGGGGGGGGGGGGGGGGGTTGAAATGTTAGTTTAGCTTTCCTGGGGGCTGCCAATAGTGTCAAGTACAGAGGGTCTGGCCAAACTAGCACACATTATTGAGCCATTTGCCAATCAATGAAGTGCAGAGGGTTACCTGTCCAACACCCCCCCCCCCCAAAACCCTAGTTATTGCCAATGGCCCATCAGAAGTGGGGGGATTGATGGGGGGTGAGTAATCTGTGAAGGGGAGCCTCTACTTTTCTGTGCAAATACTTTCCAGCCTCCAATTTTAAACAATGTTCTTGTTCCAAGATGTTGATTGTCTAATCTGCTTGCAATGTTTATGTGCAAAGTGACAAATTTTTTTTTCTTGTTTCACTCCACAGTTCCCTTCCACGCCACAGGAATGGCAGACTGTGGCCTCCCACTTTGCCAGCCCTTGGGACTTTCCTAACTGCGGAGGGGCAATTGATGGGAAACACGTCCGCATCGTCCCACCGCCCAACTCGGGGTCCTACTATTATAATTATAAAGGGTTTAATAGTGTAGTGATGTTGGCGGTGGTGTCGGCGACATATGAATTTATGTATGTGGACGTGGGGATGAACGGCCGGATCTCGGATGGTGGTGCCATTGCGCACACGGAGTTCTACTGGCGTCTCCAAAGTGGCAGTCTGTGCTTGTTACCTCCAGAGGAGAATGCAGAAGGACTCCCCTTCGTCTTTGTCGCAGATGAAGCGTTTGCGTTGACTCCCCATCTGATGAGGCCGTTCCCGATGAGGACCCTCACCCCAGACCAGAGGGTCTTCAACTACAGGCTGTCCAGAGCCCGAAGAGTTGTTGAGAACACTTTTGGCATCGTAGCCAGCCGCTTCCGCCTGTTCTTGACGGCAATTAACTTGGCGGAATACAAACTGAACCACATAGTTCTTGCCTGTTGCATATTGCACAACTTCCTCAAAAGACATAACAGGAACTATGTGGTGCCCGTTGGCCCAGATGTGGAGGGCCCTCCAAATGCTGACCTCACAGCCCTTCAAGTGGCACGTCCAGGCTTGCCCCCTCTAAATGCCCGCGCGGTCCGCGAGCAATATATGGACTACTTTGTGGGTAGGGGGGCCATTGCTCTGCCTGACGATGTGTGAGAGGCATTTTTAAATAAATCTTATTTTTCAACCAACCTATGATTTCTTGTCATTTCCGTATTCTTTTTAGCTTATTTTACCTTGAAATTTTTTCCCTTTGCTTTCGACAGTGGGAATGCACTTTCTGGGCAAAAGGAGGTAACAGTCTCTTCTTCCCAAAAAGATTATTCTCATGTTGTGTGTTTGATACCTAATCTTTGGTCTAGAGAAGGTTTGTACTGCATAACTGACACCCAAAATACTCCTTTTCATCACCAGGTCAGACATGTGTGTATTCTCCAAAATGCTGTGCTCCGTGTTTTCGTACAAAGCACTGTGGGTGTCATTTACATAAGTCAAATCCACTATGCTCTACAAGTGCAGTGCAAAAGTGCCCTGGAAAAGAAACTTGCAGTGCAAACTGGACTTGCCTTTAGTAAATAACACCCATTGCTCCCCATATCCTTTACATTTGACATACATAATGCATTGTGTTTTTTAAATAAGGAAGCCACACATTTAGAAAAGTAAAAAAGTTTACTTGGAAAACATTCACAAGTGCGTTTACAATCTTCTTGCCCAAACTGACAACATCTTGGTTATTTACAACATTGTTTACAAACATTCCGCAATTGGTAAAACCAGGCATGGAGCAAAACAGAACCTAGGAACTAGGAAAGTTCAACTTTCTAAAGTGAAGACAAGATCAGACATGACTATATGTTCAAAGTGTGTTTGATCTTGCCTTCATCACATGGGGGGTCACCCCTGGAAAGTGGAAATTTAGAACATGCACACAATTTGGGTCTGAAAATGGTCATTAGATGGTAAAACACATGCCTAGAAGCTTCAAAAGTGCCATTTTCCATCATGGGGATGAATGGACGTTTTTTGGGGGTGCAAACCCTTCACCACAACCACTTTTGTAGTTCGTAAAGTGGCTGCACCCCCAAAAAAACGTTGTCATTCATCCACCATGATGGGAGCTAGCACATGTGGACACAATGTGTGCATGTTCCAAATTTCACACAGTTCTTAAGTTGCAAATGTGTTCAGAAGCAGGCACAAATGTGTGTTAATTACTTGGTGCGTTTTCATATTTTACCTAAAACATCAATGATGTTCTTCAATTTTTGTTGAACATCATTGATGTTTTGCTTTAGGTAATCTAGATCTCTATTGCAGACCATTATCTCCCCGATGAGTACGTGGGCACTCTCTGTGGTAAAGTGCGATTTTTCTTCCACAACATCCACGTCACCTAAAAACCACAAACAAACAAAAATCGGGTGTTGGAAATGAGGCAGCCATACATTGATTAGCTTACCAGTAGCTGTGTTCTCCCACACTCACCTGTTGTGGTGACAAGTTCTCCAAGTTCGATGATCTCTCCTTCCTCCTCCTCCTCCTCTGCTTCTGCTCTTTCCCCTTTTTTGGGAGGTGTTGGTTTTGGGGTTTCCTCAGACGGCCCAAGTTTTCGCTCCCCTATGAGAATGTACAAAAGGAAGATTTAGCAACACAATGTATTGAGGGCAGAAATAGGAAATGACAAACATTGCTTGAAAGTGAGGAACACTATTTTTGTTTGGCCAGTTACAAATGCCAACAACATGAATGTAGTCACTTTGTAAAGGTGCTAAACTTACTAGCTTTTTGGTAGATGTTTGTCTGATGGAGACCCCCCTCTAGTATCCACTGGAGCACATGTGTGGAAAAGCATAATAAAAAGGGGGTTTGGGTGTCCCAGCACTAGTGCTCTAGAGTCCAGATGGGTAAACAGCTACTGAGTGACCTCTCCTTTACATTGAATAAATTTGCTTTACGTTCTTGATGACATCTCTAGTGAGAAGAAACTTCCTTTCAATCAAAACTTCCCCAAACCTCGTATTATAAGTGGCCGAACGATCGAGGTTGCGTACGATCGAATGGACACACACACACGACCATGACAGTGGCAGAAAGATCGAGGCTGAGTACGATCGAATGCACAGACGAACATGAAAGTGGCCATTTTGGAATGTACAACTTTGTAAAAATCAAACCACATGGAGCAGTATGCAAGCAAGAAATCAAACACAAAACACAACTACTTACTTTTTTGAAGAATTCGCTTGATCTTTCTGTACTGATCGGCCTCCCTCAGTTTCAGGTCTGACCAGCGTTTCCTCAGTTGCTCCTTGGATCGTTGTACCCCAAAATTATTGTACAGCCTTCTCACAACTTTAGACATGATCTTGGCCTTGCGGACATTGGGGTTGAGGTAAGGCTCATACTTCCCATCATAGTCGCTCCTCTTTAATATGTCCACCATCTCCAACATTTCTCCAAATGACATATTGGAGGCCTTGAATTTCAGGCTCCGGGATCGGGACGTTTCTGCCTCCGGACTTTCCTCGTCCTCCTCCTCGTTGGTGGGATATTTGTGGCGCACCTGCTGTGTCCCCGCCATGTGGTCTCCCCACTGCGCCGTAAAGAGAAGGGGTGGGGAATAGACGAGAAAGATCGTCAGGGGCGGGCGGAGTTTGACGCATGCGCACTGGATATAAAACGTCACACGCCTGTGTCGTAGCCACGATCTGGGAGACGAGGGGAGAGAAAGCTCACGCACGAGACGATCGCTAGAAACGAAGGTACAATTTGACGTTGGTACATAACTAGCCTAGACTGATTCGAACTTGAGGCTTCTTTATGGAGAAGATTAGGAGAGTTTAGCCTGACATAATTTATAGTGTTTTGTGTGGTCTTGTGTCTTGCAGAGATTATGAAGGGATTCAACGACGTGAGTTTTCTCCCCCTCTTCATTGAGAAATACAGGGAATTTCCCATTTTATGGCAGGCTAAACACCCCCATTACAGCATCAAAGCAAAGAGGTACGCAGCCCTGGAGGAACTTGTGAAATTTGTCAAGCCAAGGTTCCCCGCGGCAACTGTTGATGATATAAGAAAGAAAATTGGCAGCCTGAGGAGTGCGTATATCAGGGAGTGCAAGAAGGTCCGGAAGTCGGAAGAAACTGCAACTGCAGCAGATGAGGTCTATGCCCCCAAGCTCTGGTACTATGAGAGTCTACATTTTCTCAAAGACCAGACTGATGTCACGGAGCCACTCTCGACTCCTCCTTCCACGCTTCCTTGCGCGCAGGCCACCCCTGATGAGGCTTCCGAGGAGCAACCTGGGCCTTCCAGTCTGGAAGAGGTGGAGGAGCCCAGCTTGTTCCAGGTATAGTAGTTTTGTTACCATTTATGTGAATAATGAATGATGTTCACTTAATTCAGGATCCCCAATTGGTTACTTCCTAACGTGTTTGACATATCAACAGACAGTAGTGTTGGAGACATTTGGGGCCAGAATCTAAACTGCAGGGCTGAGAATTGTATGGTTTTCTATTTGTAAACATTTTGCACCAGTCACTAGATGACAATTGTGTGTGTTTGATGAACAAATAACTGAAACAATGTTCTTTTTTCATGCACAGGAAGACCTCAGCCAGGAGGTGGCTGTGGAAGGTGGCAGTCAGGAGGAGGAAGGGGTTAGTGGCAGCCAAGAGGTGGGTAGTGGCAGCCAAGAGGGGGCTAGGCCTCGGAGCCTGACTGACTCACAAATCCCTCCCCTCCGCCTTCCGTACAGAAGGGCGAGAAGGGGGGGTGATGCGGGAGAGTCAGCGCTCCGGATGATCAGAGAGGCTTCAGCCTCCCTACATGCCACACCCACCGACGAGGAGACCTTTGGCTCCGTGGTTGTCACGAAGATGATGGGTATGGAGGTGAGGCAACGCAACATGTGTGAGGGGCTCATCCTCAAGGTCCTAAATAAGGGGATGGCTGGGGAGATGACTCCCCTCACACATGTTTGCCATAGTTACCATGCTCCTCCTCCTCCTTCTGCCACCCCACCAGCACGACAGCCACAGCGTGCAAGGAAGCGTGCAAGGAAGACCTGAGAGTGACGATCTGGATTCAGTCTGTTCTGAGAGAAGATGGAGCCTCTCGTAGTACCAGAGCCTGGGGACCTAGATGGCATCTGCTGCAGTTCCGGATGCTTTGGACTTCAGGACCAGATTGCACTCCCCTTAATATACGTACTCCTCAGGCCCCCAATTTTCTACGCTTGAAAAATGATGGTTGCCGTGGGGGTCCAAGGCTTTAGAAATTCCACAAGTTTCACCATGGCTGCGTTCTTCTTTGGTTTGTAGCTGAGACCTAAATAAAGGTTTTTTGGATTTGAAATAATCATTGCCTATTGTGTTTTACTTTTCTACAATGACAGTTTTTCTTTGAGTAGGCAAGTACATTTCACTAATCATAAAGTATAATTAACAAGGTGCACCAACAACAAACAAACTCCTAGTAAATTTAAGCAACAAATACAAATGTTAATAATGTGGTTTTGCTAAGTTGAGACACACAACCCACCTCCACAAAAAAAAAAATTCTCCTTCAAATATGTATTCCCAAAAATAAAAAGAAATAAAGACAAATCATGCTAAAAATATAACAAAGATTCTTTTACGATCTGAGTAAAAATAAACATGTAGTGTATAAATCCTGAAAAGTAATAAAGAACTAAGTTTGTGAAAAGTGCGGGTGAATAGGAGCAGCTAAAACATGTCATTCTTGTTGCATTGTAAAGAAAAAGAGAATGCGCTGCATTAAAGAAATTTTAACATTGCAGCGTGACGAATGTGCTGTGTCGATTAGGAAAGGTAGTTTTACCTGACCGAGCGCTTCCGTCACAGAATTTCTTCTGAGCATGCGTAGCACTTTGTCCGTCGGACAACCGTACACACGATCGGATTTGGTGTGATCGGACCGTGTTGTCGGAAAATCTATCCAGCAGGAGATAGGACTTTGTCCGTCGGACAATCCGACGTACACTGTCCGATGGTGCATACACACGGTCTGATTTTTCAACAACATTGTCCGATCGGACAGAATCCATGCAAAAATCCGACCGTGTGTATGGGGCTTAAGAGTTTGCTTCAATGGAACTAAGGGCCAAACCGAACAAACTCACACCATAATCCCCCCTCCACCAAATGATTTGGATCAGTGCCCAAAGCAAGGTCCATAAAGACATGGATGAGCGAGTTTGGGGTGGAGGAACTTGACTGTAAACATCTTTGTGACAGAAATAGGCACGTGACAGGTACCCTTTATGGAGGGATCTGGGGTCTACAAGACTCCAAATCCCTCCTCTGCACTTGAAAGCATTTAAAACACCAAGATTAGCGCTTTTGAATACTTTCTATTTTTTAAAAATGGCGCCATTAATATGTTGGCAAATCGGAAGGGATGTCATCCCTTCCGGGTTACCATAGCAGAGACCCAATCAAAGCCAATCCCGGCTTTCTTCGGGTCTCCGACTAGCTGGCAGATGTGCCAGCTAGTAGCTTAGGGCTCCCGGTGGGACAGGAGAGCCCGAGTGAGCCACAGGAGGGGGAATCCCCTCTCACTGCTTGTAATTACATCCGAGTGGCTGGTTATCTGCTCTGGTATCAACCTGATAGAACCATTTGAAGTCAAATGATGTACTAGGTACATGATTTGGCGGCAAATGGTTAAATCACTTAATGCTTGAGGAATGCCAGATGACCGAGCCCATTATCCCCCTGAAAAGGTGATCCCCCTTAAAAGGTGATATCACTGTCCACATAACTTTGATTGGTCATTTACTCACATACTAGCTTGTATCTACCGCAGCCCAAACTGGAATAATCTAGTCCTCTAACAGAATGTCGAGAAGCACGTGTCTACTCTGATCGTCTACCAAACTGTTGGAAAGCGGGCGTGGACTTTTGGAAGAGCATCTATATTGTACCTGCAGCTAAGACTCTTTATATATTCTTTTGATATTGTCTCAGTATGTAAAACAGTTCAGGGGGAGAAATACTGGGTCACATCATTGACCAAATATTGTTATGACTAGCTTGCCTACAAACAGAAGCTGCTGAGAATCTGTCATGTTTATTAGCAATGGTAGGCCTCATTTTTTCTAAATGACAGACTCTTTATGGCCAGTTTGTTCGCTATTTGTGAACTAAGAGCAAACTGTATTTGGATTGAATTTATGTTTGACTGGACTGGAAGCTTATCCCTAATATGGAGCCTTGATAGACTTAACGACTGGTAACACAGAAATAGAGATCATTCTAAAGATATATATAATAACATCAGAACTGCTTAAAAGCAGCTGAGGTCAAAGTGTTCTTTTTAGTGATAGACTTGGAAAGATTACATACTGTCATTCTGATGAGGTTTTGGCTGGAGTTTGGCTCCAGAATAGGTTCTTATTTTGGTTGGAGCTGTAAAATGTAATAGTGAAAAAATTAAACTATCTTGACTTAGCTGTTTTTTATTAATTGTGGTAGTAATTAAAATTAGTTTTGGGTGCCTGGGGATTTTAAGAAACAAAAACCTCTAGATTTTTGTTTTTCATGGTTTCACAAAATTCTTGATATAAACATAAAAAATCCTTTGTGAACACACAATATAAAACTTCAGGTCACAAAATATTTGCTTTGGCATTTACCATGCAGAATGCATCAATATCCCAAAATGCACATTATTTAAGCATAGCTCTGGTACCATAAAATTTTACAGCACTGCACAGGAAGATTCATAACCACAATATAACAGAAGGCCGTGTTTTCATTCTGCTAAAGGAATAATTTAAATTAAAATTTTTGCATAATGCTTGTTTATTCCGGCAGCCATCATTGTACATCACATCTATTATTACTGTGTGAAAGCTAAAGAAAAAATATATATGGTAAATAAAGTAAATCCACTTTTATGTTTAGGATGCACAGACCACTATATCCCATTAGGAGTCTAATATATTTATGTTATTTTAATAGCTTATACTGTTTTTCACTGATCTGCACATGATGCAAGTCAATTTTAGTTCATCGGAGGACACATACAAAACAAAAGTCACACACTAATAATATATAGGATATCATTTGCCCACACTCACCCTTACTAGCTAATAAAGAAGACCTATCTAATGCTTTTTTTTTTAATCAGTTGCACATGTTTGCAAGTTTATACAACTAAGACCTATACTATTTTAATAAATAAAAAAAAAAATTATTGTGGAGAAGATAGTTAGCTATAGATGTTAGCTATACATGTTCTTAATGAAACGAAAAACAAATCTTATGTAGGAGATGGAAATAAAGTAGTACTTAAAGTGTACCTTAAAATGCAGCCAAATGAACACTAAAATCCACTTAAAAACAAACAAAAGAGGCTCTAGAGAAAAAAATAATAATCTTACTTAACACCCGACTTTAAAAGAGGAGGTAAGACTCTCAAGTACAGTGCAGAAACATCTTTTTTCAAAATGTGGAATCTTTATGCCTCGTACACACGTGCGGACTTTTGCCGGCGGACCTAGTCCAGCGGACAATCCCGCGGGACTTTCCGGCTAGGTCCGCTGGACTTTCCGAGGGTGTGGACTTGCCCACACACGCACGGACTTCTCCAGCGGATAATCCGCCGGCCAAAAGTCCGCGGGACTTTTGAAAATGAACGGACTTGCCCACACACGGAGCAGTCCGTTCATTTCGAACGTAACTTCAGGTTACGTAGCTAGCGTAGGCAGTAAATGCCGCCGCGCTAGCTCCGCAAGCTGGCATGGATTTAAAGGGAATCCCCACGCCGAAAAAACGGCGTGGGGGTTCCCCCCAAATCCATGTCAGACCCTCATCCGAGCACGCAGCCTGGCAGGCCAGGAAAGGGGTGGGGACGAACGAGCGCCCCCCCCCCTCCTGAGCCGTACCAAGCCGCGTGCCCTCAACATGGGGGGTGCCCTGGGGAAAGGGGGGCCGTGCGCCCCCCCCACCCCAAAGCACCTTGTCCCCATGTTGATGAGGACAAGGGCCTCTTCCCGACAACCCTGGCCGTTGGTTGTCGGGGTCTGCGGGCGGGGGCTTATCGGAATCTGGGAGCCCCCTTTAATAAGGGGGCCCCCAGATACCGGCCCCCCACCCTATGTGAATGAGTATGGGGTACGATGTACCCCTACCCATTCACCTAAGGTGTAAAATGTAAAGTACAAAAACACACACACTTTTGAAAAAATATTTTATTGCACTGCTCCGGGGGTCTTCTTCCGTCTTGGGGGTCTTCTCGCCGGACTCCTCCGCTCTCTTCTGCTCTTTTACCTAGCTCTTTCACGAGGGGAGGAGTCCGGCTACCTTCTTCGTCGTCGCCGCCGTCGTCTGGGGGTCTCGATCCGCCTTCGGGGGTCTTCCGGGGGTCTCTTCTGTTCTTGCGGCGGTCGTCGTCTTCCGCGCCGCCGGCGCCTTGTCCTTCTTCTTGTCCTTCTTGTTCTTCTTCTTCTTCCGATGTTGACCCGTCGCTGTCTCTGCCCGGAATGCCTGTGCCGATCTGCGCTCGGACTTATATAGGGACATGGGGGACAGGGTCACATGCACATGTCACATGGTGACCCCGCCCCCTTGTGTTGTCACAGTCCCGGAGGATGCTGGGACTGTGACATCGCAAGGGGGCGGGGTCACCATGTGACATGAACATGTGACCCTGTCCCCCATGTCCCTATATAAGTCCGAGCGCAGATCGGCACAGGCATTCCGGGCAGAGACAGCGTTCATTTCAAAAGTCCCGCGGACTTGCCCACTAACGGCGGGATTATCCGCTGGACTGCCAAGTCCAGCGGATAATTTGAAAACAAAACTTCAAACTTTAGTCCGCCGTACTTTGGCGCCAAAAAGTCCGCCGGCGCCCACACACGAGGGGATTATCCGCTGGACTTCAGTCCAGAGGATAATCCCGCGGGATTGTCCCTTCGTGTGTACGCGGCATTAGAATTACTAAAATCCCACTAGAAGGACCAAGATTCCCCTCTTGTCTTAGGGTGCAGGTAGAATATATTTGCTAATGTTTTTGCAGATTTTTTAAGTGAATTTCAACATTTTGGCCTGGAGAGTTGGGCTAGAATTTGGATGCAAGATCTGCTTTAAACACCATACAATTCTGACAATTCACCTTTGTTACACACTGGTTTACTTCAGGCATATAAAGATAGATTGGTAGGTCCATATTTAAGTAATATAGAAGAATTTGAGGATGAATGCATACAAAAGATCTTTGCAGAGAGTGGGTGCTTGTATGAGAAGGGAATGTAAAAGGCATGCTATAGGGTGTACTCATCATCACTAATGAATTGGAGTGCTGCTTTAAGTAAGAATGATTTGTGAGCTTGGTAATTCTTGTGGTGGAATTGTAAGAAATATATCAGAATAGGTAGTGGGATATCAGGAGGTATATAAAGAGAGATAATATAAAGAAGATAAAAGAGGAGGGGTATGTTCCTTTTTTAATTTGCATCATGCTTGAGGTAATTGTAGCCCTATTAGTACACTTGCAACAAGACAATTGAGTACTGTCCATGATACTTTTTTAATTTGCACTAACATCCACATTTTCAGGAAAAGCTTTAGGGGGGTGCCACCTTCTTCAAAGCCCAAGCATTACCAGTACACAAAATGTTAACAGAATGTTGAGTAAGACAATCTGTGCAAATAAACATACACAGCAATAGTAATTCAAATTGGATAGCTAGGAAGAAAAGACAGAGGGGTTGTAGACTGGGAGAGGGAGTAACAGTCACAAGGGTGACTGGAGGGAGCCATAAAAATGTTGGATTGCGAAAAAAAAAAAAAAAAAAAGAGGCCCACATTTAGTCCATTATCTTTTTTCACCCAAAAATCTAATGAAAAATTTACTATTTAAACACACATGTCAAACCTAAAATAACAAATATGTTATACTTACCTGCTCTGTGCAATGGTGTTACGCAGAGGAGCCCAAGCCTCCTCTCCTGGAATCCCCCCGCCAGTGTTCCAGGGTCTACCTCTTCTCCATGAGCCACCATAAGAATTTGCTTCCTATGGTGGCTTACCTGCAGGCTTGCTCCCAAGCCAGGCTGTGTGCATCCATAGACATATGCAGCTTGACTTGGCCCCGCCCCCATTACCTGCTCACAGTCAATGGCTCTCACGGCTCTTACTGAGTCCTGGGAAGGGAGGAAGAGAGAGCAGCACTCGGGCACAGCACTTGAACGAGATAATCAAAGTCTGTGAGGAAGGTGCATTCAAACTTTATCTAATGTATTCTTATAAACCTGTTAAATACATTTCAAATTCTGTATAAAACTGTACTACATTCTATATACTTTGTTTATATATTGCCCACTTATATATGCACTCATATTCTCACTAATAATGTTTTTATTGTGTATTCACATTCTTAAGATTGATAACAAACTAGTCCACCCATGTACTGCCTACAACTGTAATATTAAAGTGGTTGTAAAGTCAAAGGGTTTTTTATCTTAACTTAAGATAAAAAGCCTTCTGTGTGCAGCAGCAGCCCCCCTGATACTTACCTGAACCCAATCTCTATCAAGCTGCTTGCTGTGGGGGCGCTCAACAGGAAGGAGTGGCCACTGGCTCCAGCCAGGAACCAGAAAAAAGGAGGATCTGGGCTGCCCTGTGTAAGTATAACATGTTTATTATTTTAACCACTTCAGCACCGGGCGATTTTACCCCCTTCCTTACCAGAGCACTTTTTGGGATTCGGCACTGCGTCGCTTTAACTAACAATTGCGCGGTCATGCGACGTTACACCGAAACAAAATTGACGTCCTTTTTTTCCCACAAATATAGCTTTCTTTTGGTGGTATTTAGAAAGTAGATACTCCGCGCTTAGGAAAGAAGGTTTATAAGGTATGCAGCCTCCCCTGGACGGACCCCCTAAGGAGCCAGTAAGTGAAAAATAAAAGTTTAAGGGATATTGGCGCTTCCTACAAATAATAAAGTATCCAATATAGAGTAAAGTGCAACACACTAATAAAATGAAAATGGGTAAAAAAATGGGCTGCTACTTGGTTAGCACCCCTAAACTAATGGTGCAATCCGAGCCCCAAACGTAATAATCAGTGCCTAATGTGAATCAGTGCCGTACCTAATTAAAGGTGAAAAGCAACCAATGACTAAAATAGGCCCTATACACAAGACCAATGTGACATGTGAATATAGTAAATAGCAGTCAGGGTTAAGCAATAATGATCAGTAATAGTATCCCAAACAAACCATCACATATGCTAAACCTATGTGAAAAAAGAGATCCTTGGATCCTCCAAAGTAAATAAGTGACAATAAAACAGTGATATTATTAATAATAAATGGTGTCCTGTAAGTCCATCACATGTGCAAAACCACCGTGAAAAAAACCTTGGATCCTCCAGGTGACCGTAATCCCAAGGGGTATATATAAATATTTGAGGGAAAAAAATATAAAAGTATAAAAATAACAATAACGTCTCTGTGGATATAAACAGATAGCTTGAATTGGAGACAGGTTCAATATTCAATGAATGGTGTCTTTGGTGACTTCACTGCTGGAAAATGGTGACTTGGTGCCGCCCCATATGGTTCCCCACTCACCAGAGATATGCACCCCTGCAGGGGTATCAGGCACTGATAGAAACCCTTGGATGGTCCAGTAATGAGTCCCAGGGAGCGATATCCGGATCCTGGATTCTGGCAGGTCAATCTCGCTTAGTATCCTAAAGGTGCGTTTGTTGATATGCGGCAGCAGCACTTCACCAGCCCCAACATTCAAAACATATAGCCCTCCACACCGGGAGACAAGAAAAAATGGGGTCTCATAGCGTATTAAGTAAAAATAACAAGAAGCTTTATTCCGATAAAATAATAATAAAAAAAATATATATAAAAATGTCCACAAGGACATAAAAGTAATGTCCACAAGTACATACACTAGGCACAGCACAGGCAGGCTCAGGTCCCGCTTAAAAACCTGAAAATATATGTGCTAGGAACGATAAACAGTACCAGGAAGGCCGCTCCACAGCGTGCGTTCCACCTTGCGTTCCAAAGCACCTGTGCCGTCCCAGGAGTGATGCAAGCGCGCCTTACGCACGTTTGGTCAAGTGACTTTATCAAAGGTCAGTCAGTCCATCATTTTTTTTTTAAAAAACGATTTTTTTACTCAGTTTAGGCCAATGCATATTCTTCTACATATTTTTGGTAAAAAAAAAAATCGCAATAAGCGTATATAGATCGGTTTGCGCAAAAGTTATAGCATCTACAAAATAGGGGATAGATTTATTGCATTTTTTTTTTTTTACTAGTAATGGCGGCGATCTGCGATTTTTTTTTCATGACTACGACATTGCGGTGGACACTTCGGACACTTTTGACACATTTTTGGGACCATTCACATTTACACAGCGATCGTTGCTATAAAATTGCAGTGATTACTGTGTAAATGTGACTGGCAGGGAAGGCATTAAAACTAGGGGGCGCTGCAGGGGTTAATATGTTCCCTAAGGTAGTGATTCTAACTGTGGGGGGAGGGGACTCACAAGGGGAGGAGACCGATCGGTGTTCCTCTGTACTGGGAACACATAATCGGTCTCCTCTCCACTGACAGGACGTGGAGCTGTGTGTTTACACACACAGCTCCACGGTCCCGCGCGGTCCCGCTGTTTTCACGGGCAATCGCGGGTGCCCGGCGGACATCGCGGCCACCGGGCACGCGCACCGGGTCCCGAGCGACGCCGTCGTGTATCTCAAGTCTGTTCCCTACTGCAGTAGTTATTATTAAATTAGAACCACTGATCAATGTTAGGAGAGGTGTTACCTATCTAGAAAATTTCCAAGACAAAGCCTTTTCAAAACACCTCAGTGCTCCTTATTTTTATTCCACCTTATGCAAAAAATGTTACCTGCTGTGTGCTTCAGAAACACGCACCAGAATTATATGACATTGAAACAATAAAAGGTCTAAAAGCTGCACCATCACTTTGTAAAGCTTCTCAGCCACTTGCTGCTTGCCTGCGTTCCATGCCACACCCAAGACAGCATTCCCTACTTAGTGTTTTTCTTTTTACTCCAGTGAGTCTGTGTAGGTGAACTTCTCTACTCCACTGTCACGTGCGTACTCCTGACACCTCCCTCAATCACGTGTTTTGTCACCAAAGAACATTGTTCTTTGAAAAATGTTCTTGGCAAAGAGACTTGAGCAGAATCTATATTACATGTAGGTTCCCTCTACATACACCACACTATTGCTAGTTTAAGGATGTTTATGACTGCAAAGTCATGTATCTGCGTTTGGTCCTGTTGACCGATGTTGTAGATGTTGGGGACTTTATGTGCAGGATGGATTTTGGCTGTTTGCCTCTCTATGTATGTGAAGGCAGACAGGGTACCTCTGGAACTATGAAGAGAACTGCCACATTTGGCGGTCTCAATGTACCAGTACTCCCGAGTTAAAGCGATTACAACAATAGCTAATATTGCTACAGATTTGCCTGGACAACAATTTACGCTGAGGTGGAGTCCCTTCCAGTTATTTACTTCAAGGCAAATTTATGTGTGAGGAGATTTAAAATACAAAAGTTGTACACTAATCACCACACATTATTCCCCAACATATTAATAAAATAATAAAGTTAAATTCCCCCTACACAATATACATTAACCTAATTATTATAAAACATTGTTTTTATCAATATTTAAATCTATTATATTATATATTATATTATATTATTATATCTATATATTTAAGCTATACACCATTCATATAAATGTAAAATACATTTATAATCATTAAAAAATAATTTTAATAAAGTATACAAGTATAAATATTTATTAATAAATTAAAATAAAATATACCGTATTTATCGGCGTATAACACGCACCGGCGTATAACACGCACCCCAAGTTTAGGAGGGAATTTTAAGGAAAAAAAGTTTTAGGAGAGAAGTTTAGGGAAAAAAAAAAAAACTTACATTTAAGCGTCATTTGCAGCTTGCCCAGCGTCATTTGCAGCTTGCCCAGCGCCATTTGCAGCCTTTCCCAGCGTCATTTGTAGCTTGCCCAGCGTCATTTGCAGCCTTTCCCAGCGTCATTTGTAGCTTGCCCAGCGTCATTTGCAACCTGCCCAGCGTCATTTGTAGCTTGCCCAGCGTCATTTGTAGCTTGCCCAGCGTCATTTGTAGCTTGCCCAGAGTCATTTGCAGCTTGCCCAGAGTCATTTGTAGCTTGCCCAGAGTCATTTGTAGCTTGCCCAGCGTCATTTGTAGCTTGCCCAGAGTCATTTGCAGCTTACTAGTGTCATTTGCAGTTTGCAGCGTTTAAATTTCCCGCCGCGTGACAAACCGCGCATGCGCGGCCGAAAAAGACCGAACCGCGGCCGAAAAAGGCCGAAAAAGGCCGAAGTGCGGCCGAAAAAGACCGAGCCGACTGTTCAGCTCCTCTCGGAGTCCCGCCTCCCTGCTGTTTCGGATGCGAGCGCAGGGAGGCGGGACTACGAGTGGAGCTGAACAGCCGGCTTCGGTCTTTTTCGGCCGCGCTTCGGCTTTTTCCGGCCTTTTTCGGCCGCGGTTCGGCCTTTTTCGGCCGCGGTCGCCATTTTTCGGCGCCGCAACCGATTTTTGTCATTTTTTTTTTTGGGTATCGGCGTATAACACGCACCCACGACTTTCCCACGATTTTAAGGGGGAAAAAGTGCGTGTTATACGCCGATAAATACGGTATTTCATAATTGATAAACCCCTGTATAAGACCCCTTTCACACTGGGGCGGGAGCGGCGTCGGCGGTAAAGCAGCGCTTTATTTAGCGATGCTTTACTGTCGTTTTAGCTGCGGTTTTCGGACGCTAGCAGTGCAGTTTTAACCCCCGCTAATGGCTGAAAAAGGGGTAAAACTGCCAGCAAAGCGCCTCTGCAGCAGCGCTTTGCCAGCGCTTTGCCGGCGGTATTTCTGCGCTGTCCCATTGATTTCAATGGGTAGGAGCGGTATAGGAGCGGTGTATTCACCGCTCCAAAGATGCTGTTAGCAGGACTTTTTTGACTGTCCTGCTAACACTGGAGTGAAAAGGGCCGGATTTTTTCAGGCGCTATACAGGCGATATTTTTAGCGCTGTAGCGCCTGAAAAACGCCCCAGTCTGAAAGGGGCCTTACTGTCTGTTTTAAATATAGCTTTCACACTGGAGCAGTGCATTTGCAGGATGCTGAAAAACGTCCTGCAAGCTGCATCTTTGGAGCGCTGTAGGAGCTGTGTATTTACCGCTCCTAAAGCGCCCCTTCCCATTGAAAACAATGGGGCAGCGCTCCAAACCCCCCTGCAAAGCGCCGCTGCAGTGGCGCTTTGCGGGCGGTTTTAACCCTTTTTCAGTCATTAGCGGGGGTAAAACTGCCCCGCTAGTGTTCGAAAAGCGCCGATATAACGACGGTAAAGTGCCGCTAAATATAGCGCCGCTTTACCGCCAGCACGCCCAGCGCCTCAGTGTGAAAGTAGCCTAATGGAACATGCCATGGGTAAAACCATATTTCAGGGTTTACAAAATGTTATTTACTAATAAATTAAAAATGATATAAAAATGACATTAATAATAGCATTTAAATGCAGGTAGAATAATATATATACATATTTATATATATATATATATATCTATATATATATAGATAGATATATAGATATATCTATATCTATATCTATATATATATATATGTAGCGCGGGGTCGTTCCCCTTTTAGGGGAGAAGACTACAGTTCCCATAATTCCCCAGGCTCCCGGGAGGATGGTTGTTTCCGCCCGAGAGGCTGATGGGGGAGGTGATAAAAGGGAAGAGGAAGGACCGCCTCCTCCTCTTCTGACTGGGCTTGTGACGCAGAGATCACTGAGAGAGGAGACTCCTGTGCGGACCGGGACTGCTGGAGGCCTGAAGCCTGGGCCTTGCAGCAGACAGAGAGAGACTCTCACCCCTCATTGTCAGCAGCAGCAGAGCGGAGCCTTTTTCCTGAGAACGGTCGGTCAGAGAGAGGACCGGAGCGCAGGGGCTGTGACGGAGGAGACCGGACGCCGCCAGTGGAGGTCCCGGAGCTGAGGACGGTATCCGGAGTGGTGAGCGAGCTGAAAGGCTCATCTTGCATTGTCATTTCACTTATGCCTATTGAACTGCCAAGGCAAATTTACCTCAGAGCAGAAGATTGTTCTTTATTGTGGATTACAAACACACCATTTAAAGCTACATGTGCACCACCTCTACAGTTCTTGTGCCGGTGAAGAATACTGGGGTTCCCCAAGGACTGAACACTATTGTTAGGGATCAGGCCTGATCCATTAGATAGTCGCAGTTCGATTTGTTGCACCTCAGAGGTGCATAGCAGACGGTCGCTACACGGGGCGCTCCGTTCCCCATTGCTATCCTGATACATATATGTGTACATGTTAGAGTGCATATTGCAGGGACCTGCTAATGTGTTGTAAGTCAAATGTTTGATGCATGTTACTATTTCTTTTCATACTGCCAAAGTAAAGACAGTTATTTCAGTCAGCAGTCTGCCTGTGAGTTTGCATCCATTACACTTAAAGTATAAGTGATATTTATATGTGCATAGATACATACCCCTTTACTAACTGTGCCAGAGCGGGTAGAGCAGATTGCCGGGGGGTTGGTGGAGCTGTACTCAGGGACCCAAAACAAACTTGCGGCCCTCTTAACTGGGGGTATCGCTACATATATATATATATATATATATATATATATATATATATATATATATATACACACACTTTAGATTGCTAACCTGCTCGTTTTGGGGTGTGTAATGGTGGGGAAGATGTTCTCTCACTGTATGGCTGCTCCTGAGTGAAAGAAGGAAGTCAAAAGACTTCCTGCTTTCTCCAGAATACTGAGGCAGCTTCCCGCTTGTCTCTCTGATTCTCCACCTCTGAGATGGTGAATCAGAAAGTGAGAATCCTGTCACAGATCGCCAGTGAGGTGCTGAGATCGCACCTTCATAAACTGGCCGTTTCTGTGACAGTCAGTTACAGATTCTCACTGTGCTGGGATAATCAGTGGAGAACATGTTCTCCTCTGATTACCTCAGTTTCATACACTGGTAATGACCTGAGATCAGCTGTGAGACTTGGGATCGCAGCTGATCTCAGTTTCATAAAAGGACACCTATATTGTATGTACTACCATTTATTTAAAGAACACATACCACTTAGCTGGGAACAATGACTATGAGCTATCTAGTTAAGAGATTTGTACTTAAATACAAAATATTTGTTTCTATATTTAATGGTTATTATTTCTATCACATAGTTTTAATATTTTTTTTATATTTTTTCCTATTTAATGCACAGCTTTGGCTATTTTGTTTTTTATCATACAGATTTTTCCATTTATATTTGCACATTTTTAGTCTTATACATTTTTGTTAAATATTTTTTTCCAGGCCATTGCTAATTTCGCACTTCTGTCACCACTTGCACTTTATTGCGTTTTTTGCACATATTATTTGCACCATTAGTACACATAAATGTGATTATTATTTATTTAATTATTTTTCTTTAAGAATTTTGATTGGCTTCTACCTTGTTAGTGAGCGGGATCCTGTGCATTGGGGTATTTCTCTTTCTGATGTTGCCCGCTATGTCCAATTCATTGACACTTATGCATTATTGAACCTCATCAGCTTACCTTATTTGGTCATTTGGAATAAGGATTGAGCAATTTACTTGTCTGATGAACCTAGGATTAGATGTTCACGAATTGTTGTAGCACTGATTGTATTAATCATTGGATATACAATATTGATGAGATATTAACTGTGAAGGACGCTTTGTATTCCTTTGGATCTATGTTATGTGTTACTTCCAAAGGTTGATTTTACTTTGTAGCTTCTTTTGATCCTCAAGGGCCACAAATTAGTTGGAGAGTGAGACATTGTTGCACGGAAGAATTTTCACCTTAATATTGGTTGTTTTTATCCTTAATATCCCTATTTTAGTGAGTGATTTTATCTATACCTCTTTTTAGTTTAATTTAGCGCCGCAGTTCTTTACTATTTTTATATTCTTGTTGTGTGTGTTAGCACTCTTTTCTGTTGGCAGCTTCAGTACTGTTTATCTAATTATTATTATTCATTTTTGGTTTGCGCATTAGTAACCCCCCCCCCATTTTACATCTTCCTTAAGTGTCACTCCTGTTTCTCCACTGGATCCCTAGCTTGGCACTCAAGATACTTTTCAAGCTTCACCCCTGCTGGCCTGGCTTGACATACAAGGCTGCTCTGCAAGCGTCACCTCCACTGGCTGGGTCCCTGGCTTGATACCCGCTAAAGTTTCCCGATTCCTCCCATTCCTGGTTGGTAAGAATACTGCTCCGGTACTTGCTTCAGCTACTCACTGTCATCGCTGGTAATAAGGGGGTTGGTCCCTTAGTGGTGACAGCTTCCCCTCTACCTCCGACCATGACAGGTTCTCTGGCCGGCAGAACCGTCACTTCTGGTTGGGCTGCAAGCCACAATCCCAACTCTGTGCTGCTCTCTCTTGCTTCTGGATAGGCCCTCAGACAGCCTAGCAGCCAGATGTGCCCAGGATGGGCCCAAACTCTGGCCTGAAACACATGTCCACCCAGACAGCCGTCCAGGTGGTACAGAACCCCGATCACCTGACTCCACGCAAATATATAGGTTCTCCCAGCAGGCCAAGGGATTCAAGAAAAACATTGTCCATTGGCTGAAATACCCCATATATCCATAATCTGACCTTGCATTGCCCTTCTCGTATCTAATACCACCAGGTACCCGGCCACCTAGTGGCAGAAGAGAAAAGTAAAGCAATGCCAGACTTAGGGAGAAATCAATTGATCCCTAACAATTAGCCAAGGTAGTTACTCCTGGCAGGTACATTTAGGAGCAACCCTGCCTAAACTCCAGGGTGCTACATTTAATAATGAAACAAAACCCATCCAACAGCAAACAGAATACACAGCAAAAGTAATGATATACTGTACATGAACCATAAATTATGTGACAAAAAAACCTTACCAGCCACCTAAATAAAATGCAATTTATATAAAAAAAAAAGAACATGTATAAACAGGGTAAGACAGTGCATGCAATAGGGAAGGAGGCCAGAACTAGGATTAGGAAAAAGGGAAGCAGATCTGAAGTAACAGGTCACAGCAGAAGTCGGGATCAAGGCCAGGTATAAGGGACACAGGCAAAGCACTGACCCCATAATGGAAATTAGGGAAAGAGTTATATAACTTCCCAGAAGCCAGCCTCAGGTGAGACTGATTACTATGATCACCTTGCTACTGGGAGACATCCACTGGTTACCACTGGAGCTACACTATTTAGCTCTGGGGACCACAATTCCACCAGCAGGTGATCCAGGTCCTAACAGTACCCCCCCCCCACACCCTTTAGCAGCGGTCTCCAGATGTCCTACCTAGCCTTGATCATAACAATCCAAATGAGAAGTCTTATTGCTGGATAAGTCCGAAAAGAAAGTCTCCCATCATCATTATGTTAAGACACATTCAATTTCTTGAGACCAAAGTCTGGCAACTCCCAGGATACCCTGCCTCGTGGGTCAGGCAACTGGTTGGGTGTCCTGCCGCCACAGTCTGGAAACTGGCTGGGTGCACTGACAACTGGATCCTCAGAGATAAATGAACCTTGGCACCTCAAGTCCCTCAAGGCAGCAGGTACCCCATCGTTGGGGTACCATGGATTAGCACTAGGGTCATTCAATAGCACCAGAATCCCGACACCAGGGTGTCTCATTGTAAACAAATAGCTTGCCTAGTTCTCATGACTTGTTCTACAAGCCAACTGCCACTTAGGTCTTTCCAGGGCACTGGTTACCCCACCCGGGTTTCCTAATGCACTTGAAGTTGCAGTAATGGTATCTGAGTTTGCTTCATTCTTACAAACAGTTGCTCACAAATATAAGTGCTGCTGAAAATTGATGACATGAATAAGGCGGGGTTGTGAAAAGTGGGATATTTTTCTTTGGGAAGATAAAATTTATGGAAGTCCAGACAGTCAAAATTCTCTTCAATGGCCAAGAGCAAATGCATTTTTACAAAAAAATCCCCAAAAATATATTTTTTAAGGAAGTTTATGTTTTTGTGGTGGGTCACATTCATAGCTGTCTTGGGCTGCATGTGGCCCGTGTGCCCTGGGTTGGACACCCCTGGTCTAAGCCTGAAGTAATATTGATAAAAAAATTCCATATACTTTTTTTATGTCTATATGTATAGAACAAGTTCCACATCAGTAGAGCTACAAGGTAATACTCTCTTATTAGGTATGAAAAAAAAAGATTAAATTATAGTTTTCGCCTTAAACTTATCATTCAACCCCATTGGGGCTAATGTGTTGAGGGTGAAGATCCAGAAAGTTTCTCAGTGACACTTGTGTGGCAATACTATCCTGTTTATATATAACAGCTACAAGGGCCTCTAGACACAGCTAGCCAATGTAAATATAATGGTTTGTTACAGCAGAGAATCCTCCCAAGTTTATTTAGTGATCATCGTACGGCCTCATGCACAGTGGGCGTTTTTTCTAGAGACGTCTTTTTCTTTTTTTCTGCCTCTAAATGCCCCTCAGGGCTCTGTAGAAGAAAGGCTTTCCTTTAAAATGCCTCAGCTAGCAGGAACCAAGGCAGGGTCCCCTCCCCACACTAGTGGTTCCAGGCGGTCTGAGAGTGTTCAGCCACGGTGTGTCTTGATTAGTGTATTTTATCAACTTTTGTATGTGAGTAGATCTTAGTTGTTAACCATTTTTAATATATATTTGTTGGATAATGCACTAGGCCGGTGCGCCCTCTTTCTTTTATTCATTTCTGCAGCGCTGTAAGTATAACCCTAGTCCTAGAGGGCAGCAAGAACATCCACATAGGCATGGTGGAACAGTAACTATTGGGCCCATTCATGTATCCGCAGGAATAGAGATTTGGGGATCTGGTCCCCAACCAGAACCACCAGAGGGGAAAGAGCTAGCGGACTATCACGGTACATTTAGAAAATAATGTATCAATGAATTTATAAACAAGTATATATAAAAATATACAAAATTTGTATTAATACATAGACAATTTAAATAATAAAAACAGGTACATGTAATGGGGTATTTTGACTAGTTTCGCTATTCAATAGCTTCTGCAAGAAATACAACATATATATCTGAAAAGAGAATTTATAGACATGTCATATAGTTGCATCAACATTCAGCCACCAGATATTAAAACATTACAAAGGGGGGAGATACATATATATGTGCAGCGTCTTACCCCATTAGGATACCTTCAGGGCATACAGCGATCCCAGCGGAGCCTCCTGCGGCGACTTGGGAAGAACTATACATAGGCAAGTGGCCACAATCTGAGCAAGAAAGTGATGTAATCAATACCAGCATGGGTACACGGTAAAAAGGCAGATGTGCTTAAAGTGACTTCATGGTTTTGAATATCGGTAACCATGATCCACACCCAGTGCTCAACTACTGTATTGGAAAGTGAATGAGTGAATAAGTGCGGGAATGAGAGTGATAGTGGGGGAATTAAAGAGGGGAAGAGAAAAAGACACCACTAGCCAGGAACACCGCAGCACACCCAAGACCCAGGAAGGAAGAAAGAGGAAGGGAGGGAAGAGAGAAAGAAGAAGGGAGGGAGGGAAGGGAAAAGAAACAAACAGGAACAGGGAAGAAAAATAACTGAAATAATTTACGGTTGAGGGAAAAAGAGAGGGGGTGGAAAGCACACCAATAAAGAGGGAGAGGGAAAAGAAAAAGGTACAAGGTGAAGGTGAAATAATAGGGGACCTCAAAGGATGTAGGGTCAAAACAAATAACCACTAAAAACATGGTGAACTAAATGTGAAAAACCAGTGAGTCAATAGTGATAAAGAAGTTGAATGAGGAAGTAAACCCCACTCAATAAGAAATGTACGGTAAGTGAACACAGAGATATGCACTCTATTTACCAGATATCAGGAACTATTGCTAGATAGCAGTAAGAAAGTGGGATGGTGTCAACCAAAAGAGCAATAAAGGCCTGAATGGTTAATGATGTGAAAAACAAATTAATGAGTTAAGTTAAGAAAAAGTGGAGCAACAGGTGTAGGGATAGACACACCGTGTGGTATATACCTGTTCAGGGATATATTGAATCTTACAAGACCTGATATGGACCCGGAGGAGGGGGCAAAGCAAGAGGGTATCAGATGGGTTTTAGATGCCCTTTGCCACATAGATAAGGTGCGGAGTGGTAATGGCCCAGGTAACGGACCAAACCACTGCTGGTGATAAACAAAAAAACCTGCATAGATAATGATGTAAAGCATATAATTAGGTTGATGAAAGATTATTGACCACGCATGGTTATGCAATGACCAGCTGGACAAAACAGGAGAGGGATGAAAAGGAACCAGCAGCAGACTCACCGTCTAGCACTAGCTGAGTAGTATATCCTCCGGGTCGCAGCTGACCTAACGAACCAGCGGGATAACCCGCTTATATATGCCTCCCAATCCCACTATATGATGCCGGCACCGTGTCACCGGAGCACAGCGTCACGGGGTCAAGGGTCCCGCAGAGTGCGCGCAAGTTGGCTGCACGCGCGCCTGTGTGCAAGGAGACCCACAGTGCGCGCGCGTGAAACAAGAGCATGCGCGCCTGCGCACAGGCTCCATAGCCTGGGATGAACCTGAGCCGGAACCTTTGCAAGGGGAAAAATTAGAGAGATCCCGCCCCATTGACAGGCGGGGACTCCATATCCCCCAGGGACCCTACCAGTCGTCAGGAAGGTGACACCAGGAGCCTGCAATCCCCGAGTGCATCCAAAGGGGGCAAACCAGAAGCCGCAAAACAATGATATACAATATAACAAGATATAAATCAGAAGTACAAGTTATATAATAAGTTGAAACTTTACATACAGTGTACAACAGGCAATAATTAATTAACAACAATCAAAGAGAATTGTACATTCCTCAAAGACACATTTTATATACGCAAACATTTATAAGAGAAGACAGCACATTATGGATCGGAACAACTGACAGAATACAGCAAGGTCAAGAACAAAATTGGGTTGGACTCTTCAATTTGATACTACTCCAAAACCAATGACAATATATAGACCCAAATAAACCTATATAACAATATTACTACATTAAAGATGGAATTTGTGGGCAGGACGGCAGGGACACAGAGAGTTGTTCTATGAAATGTTTAAAGAAAGGGTTTGAAGGAATTCACCTCATTAAGCCCAGGTGGCACCATGGCATCCAACCTTTCTATCCAAAGGGCTTCCCTTTGAAGTAAAATGTTGTCGCGGTTGCCTCCTCTAATATCAGGGGGCACTACTTCCAGTACCGCAAATTTAACCGCCTGAAGGTCAAACCTGTGATACAATCCAATATTTCGACCAATAGTGGTCAACTTTCCATTTTTAGAATGATATACATGGTCACCAACTCTCTGTCTGAGTTCCCTGACCGTCTTGCCCACATAGAAGGCTCCACAGTTACATAGCATTAAATAAATGACACCAGTAGTGCCACAATTGGCTGAGAAATGAGGTGTATAGATTTCTCCATTAGGGAGCCTGACATGGACATTAGTTGGAATCCAAGGACAGAGAGGACATTGGCTGTGCCCCTGCGGTTCAGTGTGTCTGTACTGTCTGCCCTGTAATGGCTGCTGGTCAGGCTATCTCTTAGGGATCTTGCTCTGCGAAACACTATTTCAGGTGTATCACGTATGTAATGTGTTAATACATGGTGATCAGTCAGAAGATGCCAATGTTTGGCCAATATATTTCTAAATTGGCCCTGATGAGCAGAAAACTGTGTAATAATTTTAACTGTATTTGGATTGGGAACACGTGGGCAAGGATAGAGTAGCAAATTTCTAGTGCGGTCTAAGGATTTATTAAAGGCCTTACGAAGATTGGTTTTGGTATATCCTCTCAGGAGAAGGTGGTCCCTGAGAGCGGCGGATTGTTTAAAGAAGTCCTCCTTTAGTGCACAGTTTCGGCGGAGTCACAGGAACTGCGCATAAGGGATACTGTGCATCAAGAAAAGGGATCTGAGCCCTATCTGATGTTACAGTAAAGCGCAGATTCATGGTATTCACATTGATGGCCTCAATGAACTAATTTAAAAGGGATGGTGGGCCTGTCCAAACCATGAACAGATCATCAATGAATCTGTACCAGCAGAGAATGTGCTCATTATAAGGTAAGTACTGATCATTGGAAAAAATGTGTCTTTCCCATGCACCTAGGTAAAGATTTGCATATGATGGTGCACATGATGTGCCCATGGTAACACCTTGTGTTTGTAAGAAATGTTGATCCCCAAACACAAAGACGTTGCGTGTAAGTATGAAGGTTAAGAGTTTAAGAATGAGTTTGTTTAGGGGCCAAGATGTGTGCTCCTGTTCCATCAGGAACAATCTGGCCATTTTGACTCCCCTCTCGTGGGGGATGCTCGAGTATAATGCCTTGACATCGATAGCCACGAGAAGGGAGTCAGGAGGGACCAGAATGCCCTTGATGTGCCTAAGAAGGTCAGAAGTGTCCCGAATATGTGATGGTAAACTGGTCACATGGGGAAGCAAAAAACTATCCACAAATTTGCTGGCATTATCCATTAGGGACCCAATGCCAGAGACAATGGGTCTCCCTGGTGGTTTGGAAAGATTTTTGTGCATTTAGGTAGTGTATAAAACATTGGAGTGCATGGATGTTTAGGAATCAAGAAGTTAAGGGTATCCCTGTCAATTATATCCTGCCAGAAAGCTCCTGTGCATAGTTCACTGAACTCATTGGCAAATGTCATTAAGCATGTAGATGCAATGGGTTGGTACCATGTTGTATTCTTCAGTACATCGTAACACATGGTCTGATACTGGACATGTGACATGACTACTATATTTCCACCTTTGTCTGATGGCTTGATGACTATGTCGTCAGGTTTTTGTAGATTTTTAAGAGCCCGTTGTTGGTTGAGAGTTAAGTTGGAGTGAAATCCTGCCATCTCTTAGTTTTCAACTCTTTGATGCATTGATGGGGAAAGGCCCAGATAGCTGGGCATGTATTTAAATTGGCTGCTGATGACTGCTGTTGAAAGGGTGGGGGCATCAGGGGGGACAACCACCAGATCAGTATGGAGATCCGGGGTGTCGCCCGTCATGCCCTCATCATATAGGAGCATTAGGTCAAGCGAAATTCCTCCATTGAAAAATGTCTTGTTCGCTCAGTGAGTTCTCGTTCTAGATTGACATTTTGACGATTGGTGTCAAATATATATTTGAAAGTTAAATTCCTGGCAAATAGGTAAAGATCTTTAATAGTTTCAGTGATATGTATATAATTGAGTGGACAAAAGCCTAAACCCAACTGTAAGACTGATGTCTCATCACGAGATAACAGACAAGATGCCAAATAAATGATATCTAAGTGTGATGATTGGAATTGGTGGGTAGGGGAGTGGAGGGAGGTTTCCGGACACATGCATCCAGTTTGCTTTGTTGTTGTTTCTTTAGGTCTGGTGACGTTAGATCTAAAAAATCAATGTCAATTAAGGGTTTTTTGGGGTTGCTAGATAACGCTCCAAGAACCTTAGGGATAACGCTGTGTAAAGTAGAAGTAGAAGAGCCAGCTGTGCCAGTCAGTTGTGACAATGGTGGCGGAGATGGGTCTCCCACTAATGCCCCGTACACGCGGTCGGAAAATCCGACCACAAAATCCATCGGATTTTTTCCGACGGATTTAGTCCGACACTGGTGTTGCATACACACGGTCGGACAAAGTTGTCGGGAAATCCGATCATTCTGAACGTGGTGACATTTGTTGCCTACAACAGGACTACGTAGAGGCTAGTAGCCAATAGCTTTGGTCTTGTAATGTGATCTGAGCATGCGTGGCACTTTGTCTGTCGGAATTCGCTACACACGATCGGAAAAAGTCCGATAGGACTTTGTTGTCGGAAAATTTGAGAGCAGGAGATAAAACTTTGTCTGTCGGAAAATCCGATGGAAAATGTCCGATGGAGCCTACACACGGTCGGAATTTCCGACAACATTGTCCGATAGGACATTTTCCGTCGGAGAATCTGACCGTGTGTATGGGGCATAAGTGTGCTGATTTGTGTCTGGTAGAAGTTTTTTTACCTTTGCTAGGAGCTGCAGGGGAAACGCCGTCACTATAACGATTGCGTTTATGTGTGGATTTAGAAGTAGAAGGATCCATAGGCCCTGCTGAATGGGAGACAGATGAAGATAGGGAGGAATCAGATTCAGTATATTGAGTGTTTGCACCTCTTCTGGGGGTGCCATGTGGGACTGCTTTTCTCCCTCTCATCCTACCCAACCATCTGTACACAAATCCCTCAGAAAAAGACAGTTTATCTTAGACAAATTTAGTTTGTTTGGTAATGATAATTTCTTTGTTCATCTCCTCCAAGCGCTCCTGAATAACCTTCCATTGATTGCAGAAGGAGGGGGCATCAAGGAGATGTCGGTACTGGGTATTAAGTCTATTAATTTCACTGTCAAGGGTGATCATATCTAGCGAGTATTGTGAAATGAGAGTGTCCATTAGTTACAAACTGCAATGGGTTAGTATTTTCTCCCAGGCAGTTTTGAAAGAGGGGGATGGATCCTTAATAGTGGGAAATAGCTGGATTCTGAGGCCCATGGAGCAAGTTTCTTCCTTAATGTATTGTTTAAAGTATTCTAAATGCCAATGGAGATGAGATTTGCATTTGAGCAAATTATACATCCGATCAAGAACATTTTTAATCTCTTCATCTGATTTACTACTGGTGGTTAAACAAGATGTTTGTATTTTGGTCATAAAGCCGGTCCAAGCCGTGCCTAAAACATCCGTATTAAATAGCTGCCTGATGCGTCTATAAATGTAAATACAAAGTGTAAAATTACTAAACAACTTTAAAGTCAGCATAAAAGGTTACTGAGTTACTGAGTTACTGTGCGCCCTCTTTCTTTTATTCATTTCTGCAGCGCTGTAAGGACAACCCTAGTCCTAGAGGGCAGCAAGAACATCCACATAGGCATGGTGGAACAGTAACTATTGGGCCCATTCATGTATGCGCAGGATTATTGTTGTTGGCACCTCAGTGGGGGAGGAGGGAGATTTACTAAAGCTGGAGCACTCAGAATCTGATGCAGCTCTGCATGGTAGCCAATCCGCTTCTAACTTCAGCTTGTTCAATTAGGCTTTGACAAAAAAATAAAGAAACTGATTGGTTTTCATGCAGAGAGGCACCCGATTTTGCACTCTCCAGTTTTAGTAAATCTCCCCCAATTTGGTAATGCACACATAAGTGTTTACAGGCATTTGGAGGCAGGGGTGCAGAAAAACCCACTGCCAGCACGTTCAGGAGCAGCAGCGTTTTGGCAGAAAAAATGCCTGACGCATCTAAACACATGTAAACATGTATAAAAGCATTTAAATGTGCTTAACTACTTCCCACCCGGCCACTGTATATATACGGCCGGGTGGGAGCCGTCTACTTCTGATCGGACGTTCCTGAACGTCCATCAGAATTAGCGGGATCGCGCGCACACGTGCCCGCACAGCGGCGCGATCCCGATGCGCTCGTGTCACCCGGACACGGCGCATCTCGGATCAGCAGGAGGGCTCTGTGATTGGCCCTCCTGATCACATGACGGCCGTGTCCAATCACAGCCGTCATGTGATGTAAGCAAACAGCCGGTTGCTAGGCAATCGGCTCTCCTCTCCTCACATGGAAGTCGTCGCTGAGGAGAGGAGAGCGGATCGCTGCAGCCAGCTGGTGATCAGTGAGTATTAGCTGTTTTTTTTACAGCTTTTTACTCACTTCTCACCAGTGTAGTGTCCCCACAGTGTAAACACACATGTCCCCACACATGTCCCCAAAAAAACACATGTCCCCAAATAAAAACACATGTCCCCAAATAATAAAAACACATGTCCCTCACATATGTCCCAGTAAAATAACATGTGCCAATGATTATCTGCACACATATGTCCGTGATCACCTGCACACATCTGTACATGATAATTTGCGTACATATGTCCGTGATCACGCGAACCAATTATTATACACTTAACAGAATTTTTTTTACTAAAAACATGTAGCAAAATAAATTTTGGCTTAAATTTCTGACAATATTAGATTTTATTGGATTTCTTTTAAAAGAAAGGAGAAAATATTGTTTTTTTTCCAAATTTCCGCTATTTTAAAAATAATTTATAATAATTTATTTAAAATAAAAAACGGAGTCGTGAATAAATACCACCAAACTAAAGCTCTATTTGTGCGAACAAAATGATAAAAATTTCATTTGGGTACAGCATTTCATGACCGCGCAATTGTCATTGAAAGTGCGAGAGCGCTGAAAGCTGAAAATTGGGCTGCGAAGGAAGGGGGCGAAAGTGCCCTGTATTGTAGTGGTTAAGGAGGTGTTCCGGCACTCCCACAAAAATTTAAAAGTCAGCAGCTACAAATACTGTAGCTGCTGACTTTTAATATTAGGATACTTACCTGCCCTGGATTCCCGTGATGTCAGCACCCCAGCTGATTTTCGGATTGGCTGTCGGGTGCTGCCACCACCATTCCTGGTAAGGTAAACCGGCAGTGAAGCTTTTTGGCTGCACAGCCGATTCCCTGCTGCGCATGCGCAAAGCACGCTGCGCTTTTTTAATTGGCCCGGCGGCAGAGGAAGGAGGAAGGGGGACGAACTCCTGAGGGATGGCGCCATGTCGAAAGAGGGACCTGTCAAAAGCAGGTACCCGTTCCCCCCTCCCCCCTGGAAGGTGCCAAATGTGGCACTGGGGGGGGGGGGGGATAATCAGATAAGTGGAAGTTCCACTTTTCAGTGGAACTCTGCTTTAAATGCTAGGTGTGTCATTTTATGCCAGAATAAATTAATATGCCGGATAATGAAATTAATAAACATCCAAGCGATTGACGCGCTTAACTGTGCCTAAGCACATTTGCAAAACGGGTCTTTAGGCACATTTTTGATGCTGCTTTTCTCCTCCCAGGAAAAAGGCATTTAGAAAGGCTGGGCAAAAACACCTAGTGTGCATGAGGACCGACTCTCCATACAAATTCTGAGAAATTTGTTTTGCTGTAGTATACCTGGAATCATCAGAAAAAGTACCTCAAACATAGCCTTATAATTTATGTATTTACCAGTATTTATGACCTAAGTAAAGTTTCCATTTCACTTAAGATGACAAATGGAAAATGCCTTGTAAATATACACAACAACTCTAGATGTGACAGCAGCATATGGAATAAGGATAAGTAGTTTGGTACAGATTGATTGATCAAGAACTAGATTAGTCATCTCTCATTCCTGTGACTTAACTTGGAAGTTTATTTGACGGAAAGCCCGCTCTGGCATACAAGTTTAATTTAGAAGCTATGGGCTAGGTGATTGACGCAGAAGGTTCTGTAAATATATAACAAAGTCAACATTCAGAGGCAGAGCACACAAAACAAATGACTCTGGTTGGAGGTCTTAGTGGAGGGAAGGTCAGTCAAATTGCCGAGGTATAAATTTAGAGAAGCTGGAGGTCACCCAATGTTTTCCATTGGTATTTTAATGCTGTTAACTGTAGAACAAATCTTGTCACAACACTAAGAAATCATAGCACCTGTCAAATATATGAGACAGAAAATTAATTCCTGATATTGCCCTAAATATGAGGGTTCACTAATTGCATTATCAAGTGTCTACCAATATGTAAAGGTGACCATTTGCTAATTATACAAAAAGACTTTTGCTAGATGTTGCTAGAGAGTTTACATTGCTCAACAAGTTTTTCTGGCCACTGCTGCCGCTTATGGCTGAAATCTATGACAACCTTGCACTTGTGAATCCCGCTTTATACAACAGATGTATTGTATGCATGTGACAATGAACTTTCTCTGAGTTAGAAAACAAAGAGAAAACCTCAGGAGAGCAGAAAAAATTAGCTTCAAGGCTTTGTTTGATGTCATTGTGCATAAACACGGATTTTGCTGACGAGAACAAAAGGTTACACCACTCAATGTGTCTAACCTCAGTAAACTGTACACAAACAATCTGCAGAGCGGAAAAGCAGATCTGAAGAGATATATTCCATATGATTGCAGGCAAGTTTACCATCAAATACAGCAGAGCCTGTGAGTGCAGGAGACGAAAGAATTGGACATATACCAGCTTAGTTCATCACAATGACAGCTAGAGAACATAGGTAGAAGGCAAAATAGAGCTTTGGGGAGTATCTTTCTAGCTGTATAGAAGGAGCTACTGAATGTTATGCACTACAGTACATGGGGAACTACGGCTGTCTTCTAAAGTAACAATTTTGGCATTTACTTTTTTGTTATAAACATTTTTTTTCTTGTTTAAATTGAATAAATTTTCTCTTCATCATCATAATATACTGTACGTATAAGGTGTATATTATATATATATATATATATATATATATATATATATATATATATATATATATATAGTGCCTTAAAAAAGTATTCATACACTTGATATATTCTAAATTTTTTCCTGTTACAACCAAAAACTTACATTTATTTTATTGGGATTTTATATGACAGACCAACACAGAGTGGCACATAATTGTGAAGTGGAAGAAAAATGATAAATGTTTTTTAATTATTTTTTACAAATAAATATCTGAAAAGTGTGGCGTGAATTTGTATTCAGTCAATACTTTGTAGAACCACCTTTCGCTGCAATTACAGCTGCAAGTCTTTTGGGCATGTCTCTACCAGCTTTGCACATCTAGAGAGTGAACGTTTTGCCCATTCTTCTTTGCAAAATAGCTCAAGCTATGTCAGATTGGATGGAGAGCATCTGTGAACAGAAATGTTCAAGTCTTGCCACAGATTCTCAATTGGATTTAGGTCTGGACTTTGACTGGGCCATTGTAACACATGAATATGCTTTGATCTAACCCATTATATTGTAGCTCTGGCTGTATGTTTAGGGTTGTTGTCCTGCTGGAAAGTGAACCTCCATCCCAGTCTCAAGTATTTTGGCAGACTCTAACATGTTTTCTTCTAAGATTGCCCTGTATTTGGCTCCTTCCATCTTCCCATCAACTCTGACCAGCTTCCCAGTCCCTGCTGAAGAAAAGCATCCCCACAACATGATGCTGCCACCACCATGTTTCACGGTGGGGATGGTGTGTTCAGGGTGATGTGCAGTGTTAGTTTTCTGCCACACATAGTGTTTTGCTTTTAGGCCAAAATGTTACATTTTGGTCTCATCTGACCAGAGCACCTTCTTCCACATGTTTGCTGTGTCCCCCACATGGGTTCTCGCAAACTGCAAACAGGACTTCTTATGGCTCTCTTTTAACAATGGCTTTCTTTTTGGCATTCTTCTATAAAGGCTAGATTTGTGGAATGTATGCAGTGTTGCCAACCTACCAGATTGAAATTTACTGACACGACACCCAAAATTTCCTGGCACAGCCAAGTTTTTACTGGCATTTCCAAAAGTTACAAAATTACAGTTTTTAAGTGCAAATTTTAGTATTTAGGCTACAAACAAGTACAATATGCAATTAGCGATGTGATTTAATGTAGATATTAGGGCAAAAAACATACTTCTTATTTTATTTTCGATATAGTAAGTAAGTAGCTCAGGGACAAGACTCAGGAGGGCAAGAAATTAGAATAGGAAGGCACACACATGAAGTTGACTCTTGGTCGCTTCAGTCCACTCCAGTCTAAACAGCACTGACAGTCCCGCTCCCGACCTACCCTGCTCCTGTCCTACAGACCCGCACACGAGGCTCTGGCCGCTCTGCTTGGCTCCCTTGAGCCATGACATCACACGACACGCTTGGACACCGCCTCCACCAGAGCTGCCCCGAACACACTGTAGCAGGGACTCGGATGGTCTCGGCCGGCTCTGGACCGAGCCGAACATCACAGCCATATTTTTTACTGGCAACTTTTTCCTTTTACTGGCATTTACTGGCAGGAGAAAAATGCCAGTTTTTTACTGGCTGCCAGTAAAAATACTGACGGTTGGCAACACTGAATGTATGACTAATAGTTGTCCTGTGGACAGATTCTCCCACCTGAGCTGTGGATCTCTTCAGCACCTCCAGAGTTACCATAAGCCTTTTGGCTGCTTCTCTGATTAATGCTCTCCTTGCCCGGCCTGTCAGTTTAGGTGGATGGCCATGTCTTGGTACGTTCTCAGGTAAGCCATACTCTTTCCATTTTTCAATGATGGATTGAACAGTGCTCTGTGAGATGTTTAAAGCCTAGGATATTTTTTATAACCTAACCCTGCTTTAAACTTCTCCACAACGTTATCCCTGACCTGTCTGGTGTGTTCCTAGGCCTTCATGATGATGTTTGTTCACTATGGTTCTATAACAACCCTCTGAGGGCTTCACAGAACAGCTGTATTTATACTGAAATTAAATTACACACAGGTGGACTTACTAATAAGGTGACTTCTGAAGGCAATTGGTTCCTATAGATTTTAGTTAGGGATATCAGAGTAAAGGGGACTGAATACAAATGCACGCCACACTTTTCAGATATTTGTTGTAAAAAAATTTGGAAAATCATTTATCTTATTCCTTCCACTTCACAATTATGTGTCACTTTGTGTTGGTCTTTCACATAAAATCCCAATAAAATACATTTTCATTCAAGGGGTATGAATACTTTTTCAAGACACTGTAATACTTTATAAGCAGTTACATATAGCAAAAAGTTTTGTAGATAGAGAGATAGGCAACTCTGGGTTTTTATCAAGGCACTGTGTGTGTATATATATATATATATATATATATATATATATATATATATATATATATATATATATGTATGTATTATACAGTTGTGCTCTTAAGTTTACATACCCTGACAGAATTTATGATTTCTTGGCCATTTTTCATGGTTAGTGTTTGGCTGAAGCCATTTATTATTAATCAACTGTGTTCTTTTTAAATCATAATGCAACATAAACCACCTAAATGACCCTGATCAAAAGTTCACATACTTACTTTTGGCCTGGCACAAAGAGGTTTGAATGACTATTAACGGTTACCATCCTCACCTGTGATATGTTTAATTGTAATTAGTGTGTGTATAAAAGGTCAATGAGTTTCTGTACTCCTGACAGACCCTTGCATCTTTCATCCAGTGCTGCACTGACGTTTATGGATTCAGAGTCATGGGGAAAGCAAAAGAATTGTCAAAGGATCTGCGGGAAAAGGTAGTTGAACTGTATAAAACAGGAAAGGTATATCAAAAGATATCCAAGGAATTGAGAATGCCAATCAGCAGTGTTCAAACTCTAACCAAGAAGTAGAAAATAAGGGGTTCTGTTGAAACCAAACCACGATCAGGTAGACCAACTAGAATTTCAGCCGCAACTGCCAGGAAAATTGTTCGGGGTGCAAAGAAAAACCCACAAATAACTTCAGGTGAAATACAGGACTCTCTGAAAACATGTGGTGGGGCAATTTCAAGATGCACAATAAGGAGGCACTTGAAGAAAGATGGGCTGCATGGTTGAGTCGCCAGAAGAAAGACATTACTACGCAAATGCCACAAAGTATCCCGCTTACAATACGCCAAACAGCACAGAGACAAGCCTCAAACCTTCTGGCACAAAGTCATTTGGAGTGATAAGACCAAAATTTAGCTTTTTGGCCAGAACCATAAACACTACATTTAGAGAGCAGTCAACAAGGCCTATGATGAAAGGTACACCATTCCTACTGTGAGACACGGAGGTGGATCGCTGATGTTTTGGGGATGTGTGAGCTACAAAGGCACAGGAAATTTGGTCAAAATTGATTGCAAGATGAATGCAGTATCTTATCAAAAAATACTGGAGGAACATTTGCATTCATCAGCCAAGAAGCTGCGCATGGTACGTACTTGGACATTCCAGCATGACAATGACCCAAAACACAAGGCCAAGTCCACCTATCATTGGCTACAGCAGAGTAAAGTGAAGGTTCTGGAGTGGCCATCTCAGTCTCCTGACCTCAACATCATTGAGCCACTCTGGGGAGATCTCAAATGTGCAGTTCGTGCAAGACAGCCCAAGAATTTACAGGAACTGGAGGCTTTTTGCCAAGAGGAATGGGCAGCTTTACCTTCTGAGAAGATAAAGAGCCTCATCCACAAACACCACAAAAGACTTCAAGCTGTTATTGATGTTAAAGGGGTCATTTGGGTAGTTTATGTTGTGATTATGATTTAAAAAGAGTAACACAGTTGATTGTTAATAAATAGTTTCAGCCAAATACTAACCATGAGTGAAAGAAAGGTTTTCGTGTTATCATTCATATTCTCAGAAAAATGGCCAAGAAATCATAAATTCTGCCAGGGTATGTCAACTTATGAGCACAACTGTGTGTTATATATATATATATATATGTAGTGGCCATAACCCTCAATGGGGCGGCCTTGACTTTTGGGCTTACCAGTTACCTCCGCTTGGCTTGTTAATCAGTGTTCAGGGGTTCCCAGGGTTAGTGCCCAACAACTTCGGATGCTGACACCATAAAAGTCCTTTTAGAAGGTTTTTATTTGCAGGGGTAACATCCAACAAACACAGTCTCGATTAGGAACAGAGGGCAAGGGTGAAGAAACTCAGGCACCTTGAACTGCTGACAATTGAAATGTCTCTAACAAAAACCCAGAGAGTAGCCACCCGCAACTGGGTACTTCAATGCTGAACAAATCTCTAACCAGAGATTATGGCAGTCAACACTTTGATCCGGAAACTTGTAAAGTCTCTGACACAGAATAAACTCTCATTTTCTCAGTACCTGGAACTTTCTCTGTCTCCTTGGCAGTACTGCAAAACTGTGGATTCGTTAGTGTCCATAACAACCCAGCAACCAGGCTCTTCTTGAGATGCCAGCTTGTTGGCCCTCCTCCGAAGAGTCCTCCCCCGGTCGCTTACACAAGCTGCGGTGCCCCTCCAAGATTGAGAGCACACCCGGACGCCTTGTATCCTCCCTCAGTTACTGCGCCTCGGACCAGCCGGTTCTGAGACTCGGGAACAGATGGATCCTTGCCCCAGACCATGCGGGTCTGTGGGGCTAGTCAAACGGACCATGCTGCGGGACGGCAAACGCTCCCGGGCCGGGACCACTCACGTGGCTACCCCGGTCCAGATTCAGGAACAGGCAGCTACGGCCGAACCCCAAAAACGTGACTTTAACGCCTTAAGTACCCTTCCCCAGACTACACAGCGGGGCCAGACTCACCCACTGATTGGCTCCGGGGAAGACTGATACTCAAAACGTCCAACCAGGCCTGGTTCTGGGACTGTCATGTGTACCTCACTGACCAGGCAGAACCCTAGTACAGCCCAGCCAATCTGATCCCAAAGTTAACCTGCACAATTAAGCCTCAGATAAATTTTCACATATAGCAGACACCTTGTAAAATTCTTACTTCTATATATATATATATATATATATACACACACAGAATATACGTATATATTCCATATACACTCACCGGCCGCTGTATTAGGTACACCTGTTCAATTGCTTGGTAACACAAATTGCTAATCAGCCAATCACATGGCAGCAACTCAATGACTTTAGGCATCTAGACATGGTGAGAACGACCTGCTGAAGTTCAAACTAAGCTTCAGAATGGGGAAGAAAGGGGATTTAACTGACTTTGAACGTGGTATGATTGTTGGTGCCAGACGGTCTGGTCTGAGTATTTCAAAAACTGCAGATCTACTGGAATTTTCATGCACAACCATCTCTAGGGTTCACATAGAATGGTCTGAATAAGAGAAAGTATCCAGTGAGCAGCAGTTGTGTGGACAAAATGCTTTGTTGATGTCAGAGGAGAATGGGCAGACTGGTTTGAGATGATAGAAAGGCAACAGTAACTCAAATAACCACTCATTACAACCAAGGTATACAGAATATCATATCTAAACACAACAAATCGAACCTTGAAGCAGATGGGCTACAGCAGCAGAAGACCACACCCGGTGCCACTCCTGTCAGCTAAGAACAGGAAATTGAGGCTACAGTTCACACAGGCTCACCAAAATTGTACAATAGAAGATTGGGAAACTGTTGCCTGGTCTGATGAGTCTCGATTTCAGCTGCAACGTTCAGATAGTAGGGTCAGAATTTGGCGTAAACAACATGAAAGCATGGATCCATCCTGCCTTGTTTTAACGGTTTAGGCTGGTGGTGGTAGTGCAATGTGTAGGGGATATTTTCTTGGCACACTTTGGGCCCCCTAGTACCAACTGAGCATCGTTGAAGGTCACGGCCTACCTGAGTATTGTTGCTGACCATGTCCATCCCTTTATGACTACAGTGTACCCATCTTCTGATGGCTACTTCCAGCAGGATAATACACAATGTCACAAAGCTCAAATAATCTCAATAATGAACATGACAATGAGTTCACTGTACTCCAATGGCCTCCACAGTCACCAGATCTCAATCCAATAGAGCACATTTGGGACGTGGTCGAATGGGAGATAATCATCATGGATGTGCAGCCGACAAATCTGCAGCAACTGCATGTTGCTATCATGTCAATATGGACCAAAATCTCTGAGGAAAGTTTCCAACACCCTGTTGAATCTATGCCATGAAGAATTAAGGCATTTCTGAGGGCAAAAAGGGTCCAACCCGGTACTAGCAAGGTGTACATAATAAAGTAGCCAATGAGTGTATATACTGTATCTGCAGAAGATCTGCTTTCTTAGTCATCTCCCAGCCCCCTTCTGCTGATTGGACAGTAACGGTATCATGTATCTGATAGAAGACTGAAATGGTAAAACTGACCTCTCTTGTATCTCCAGCCCAGGCACCACTGAGAGTGGAAAAGATAGTGCCGAGGGACAAGAAGAACCCAAGTGCTGATAGATGTGGGTAGCAGAACCTGGAGCTTTCGATTTAAAGCTGGAAGATCTGGACGAACATCAAGATGAGCCGAGCAGCAAGATGAACTAGTCTGGGTTAGAAAAGAACTCTGAATGTGCTGTGGTTCAAGAGGCAGGGCTTGAAGTGCTTCCAGTTAGTTTATGGCAGGCATGTGCAGTGCTGGTTGTTCAGGGCCATAAACCAAGCCTAGGTAAGGAACTTGTGAGCAGAAGTAGGAGTGAAATCCAGGATCAGGTTAGGGGCAAGACGGGTCAGTAATGGACTATAAATGCAGGATACAGCTCAGGGAATAGCTGAAGATCAGTCAGCAGTGACACTGGTAAAGGGCATTCTTTAAATAGGCCACCTTGTGCCAAAATGGACTGTAAAGGCGCTCCTGCATCCACGCACATTCCTGCATGCATACATGTGCCTAGTCATGATTCTACAAGCAATATCATGTGCATGTCTCTGATCCAAAAGGATAAAGTCATCCCTCTGTATTCTGATCTGGTAAGTATGGTCCTAGTGTTAGACTAAGGCATAGTGTACTGCAGTAGAGCCACAGTTGCTGCTAATGCAGACACTCCTTCTTAGCTTGAGCACTGGAAGATAGATTACATAGAGCTTATGTAAAGAGATACTTATATATGGTATGTAGCGGCCGTAACCCCTAGGGGCGGCCTTGACTTTTCTGGGCTTACCAATTACCTCCTCGTGGCTTGTCGGTCTAGGGGTTCCCAGTGTTAGTACCCAGTGACTTCAGATGCTGACACATAAAAGTCCTTTTCAAGGTTTTTATTTTGCAGGGGTAACATCCAACAATACCACAGTCTCAGGTGGGAATAGAGGGCACGGGTGATAAAACTCAGGCACTTTGAACTGCTGACATCCACTGAATGTCTCTACTTAACCCAGAGAGTAGCCACTCGCAACTGGGCGCTTCAATGCTAGATAAACCGCTAACCATAGATTTAGCAGCCAACATGTGATCAGGAAACTTTTTAAAGTCTCTGCTACAGACTAGGTTGTAACTGAAGATAAGTAGGAACCTTTCTCACAGTACCTGGATCTCTCAGGCCTTCTTGGCGATACTGTGGGAAATGTGGATTCTTTAGTGTCCATACAACTCAGCTCCCAGGCTCTTACTGAGCAGCCAGCTTGTTGGCTCTCCTCCTAAGAGTCCTCCCCTGGTCCCTTTCTCCCTTTTCTTCCTTTTCCAATTTCCGGCCAGTAAGCCTGTGACGCCTGCTTCCTGTTCTGCTTGGAGCGCACGCCAAGCGCGCACCCTGAACTCGCTGAACTCGCTGATCCAAGCGCGCACCCGGAACTCGCTGAACTCGCTGATCCAAGTCTGCTCAGTAGTGAGTTACTATTGTTCAGCATTGCAGAGGTTTAGCACGGCGATACTACAGATGTATGTTCCTTTTTTCCTCTTCACGGCACCCACATTCAACTGGAGTCTCCATTGGACCATTTGAAGTATCTCTTGAAGCCATGGAGTGTGGACGTACTCGGGAACGAGTTCGCGCTGTGCAGGGGCTCGGTGTTGCGGTTAACACCTTGGCACGAGCCCGGTCCATGAACAGGGTGAGGAGGAGTTCATGGACCAAGAATTGGTTGCGCCAGCGTGACCAATTCTCGCATATGCCTTTGCTCCGTGAGATCCGTGAGAATAATCCTGATGATTTCAGGAATTATCTCCGGATGACGGACCCCATTTTTCACCGTCTGTTGGCTTCGCTGTCCCCTTATATTAGCAGGCAGAATACCTGCATGCGGCAAGCCATCAGTGCGGAGCAGAGGCTAGTCGCCACGTTGCGTTACTTGGCGACGGGGAGAAGCTTGCAGGACCTCAAGTTCACGACAGGCATCTCCCCCCAGGCTCTGGGGCTCATTATTCCAGAGACCTGTTCTGCCATTATCCACGTCCTGCAGGAGGAATACATTAAGGTAAGTCTTCTCTTTTAAAATTACCTATGTCTTGTATGTTTGCTAATGTAGTGCATCAATGTCATCATTAGCTAATTACCATGATAGGACTATTCTATGAATGTCCCCTATTCCTTTTTTTTTTTTATTTTGGTTTTTTGTCTAGTATTTTATGTTTGACTTATCGAAATAGCTTTAAGAATGTATTATTTAGTGGGTCACATGCATATTTGCTTGCACCAACCTCCCCAGCATGGAAGCTTGGCCCCCTAAACACCCCTAGCCTAGTCACTTTCTTTGTTTAAAAATGTATCTTACCAGCTCCATTGTACAGCTTTACTCACCCCCCCTTTCACCCCCCTTGACCCTCAATTTTAAATTGATTGCATGTGGTTTTGGTCAGCTTGTAATTATCCCCCCCCACACCCCCTGATAATTAATAGCATGTGGTTTTGGTCAGCTTGTAATTATCCCCCCCCCCCACACCCCCTGATAATTAATAGCATGTGGTTTTGGTCAGCTTGTAATTATCCCCCCCCCCCACACCCCCTGATAATTAATAGCATGTGGTTTTGGTCAGCTTGTAATTATCCCCCCCCCCCCACACCCCCTGATAATTAATAGCATGTGGTTTTGGTCAGCTTGTAATTATCCCCCCCCCCCACACCCCCTGATAATTAATAGCATGTGGTTTTGGTCAGCTTGTAATTATCCCCCCCCCCCCCACACCCCCTGATAATTAATAGCATGTGGTTTTGGTCAGCTTGTAATTATCCCCCCCCCCCCACACCCCCTGATAATTAATAGCATGTGGTTTTGGTCAGCTTGTAATTATCCCCCCCCCCCACACCCCCTGATAATTAATAGCATGTGGTTTTGGTCAGCTTGTAATTATCCCCCCCCCACACCCCCTGATAATTAATAGCATTTGGTTTTGGTCAGCTTGTAATTATCCCCCCCCACACCCCCTGATAATTAATAGCATGTGGTTTTGGTCAGCTTGTAATTATCCCCCCCCCACACCCCCTGATAATTAATAGCATGTGGTTTTGGTCAGCTTGTAATTATCCCCCCCCCACACCCCCTGATAATTAATAGCATGTGGTTTTGGTCAGCTTGTAATTATCCCCCCCCCCACACCCCCTGATAATTACTAGCATGTGGTTTTGGTCAGCTTGTAATTATCCCCCCCCCCCCCACACACACCTTTAATTAATTGCATGTGTATTGTGTGACCTTACAATTATTTACTCCCCACCCACATCCCCATTATTATCTTCTCTGGTCCATCAGAGGGGTCATCAATCAGAGATTTGTCCCTTTTATCCTTAATCTTTTGGCTTTATTTCAAGGATTTACAAAATAAATACATATGTTCTTCCAAATTGTTTGGTAATTTGTTGAATTTAGTTTGGTGTTTTGCCTGGTTTATAATTTCAATTGTATCTTTCTGTTTCACTTCACAGTGTCCCTCCACGCCACAGGAATGGCAGACTGTGGCTTCCCAGTTTGCTGCCCGTTGGGACTTTCCCAACTGCGGAGGGGCGATTGACGGCAAACATGTGCGAATTGTGCCCCCACCCCATTCGGGGTCATACTATTGGAATTATAAGGGGTTCCATAGTATCGTGTTGATGGCGGTGGTGTCGGCACAATATGACTTTCTGTATGTGGATGTGGGGAAAAACGGCCGGATGTCGGACGGAGGAGTCTTCAGCCACACGGAGTTCGGTCATCGTCTCCAGACTGGTGGGCTGGAGCTGCCACCAGATGAAGATAATGTGGAGGGACTCCCCTTCGTCTTCATTGCCGACGAGGCGTTCGGTCTGGGTGACCATATGATGAGGCCATTTCCCCAACGATCCCTCACCCCTGAGAGGAGGATTTTTAATTATCGGTTGGCCAGAGCAAGAAGGGTGGTGGAAAATGCCTTTGGTATTATGGCCAACCGTTTCAGATTGCTCCTTACATCCCTACATCTGGCAGAGTACAAACTCAATACTATTATTCTTGCATGCTGTGTCATGCACAATTATTTACGGAAACATTCAGGAACATACTCCTTACCAATTGGCCCTGAGGCCGGAGTGGAAGGCAACATGACAGGGCTGGATAATCGCCCTCTTGGTTCGGCACCACAATCATCCCAGCAAGTGCGGGACCTTTATTTACAGTATTTTAATGGTAGGGGGGCCATTGAAATGGCAGCAGACCCTTAAACCATCTTTTTGATTGACAAAGAATAAATACAGTTATTTATGTTTGAAATATTGGTAGTTTCGTATTGTTTTGCTTTTAATTTGGCCTGTTTTATATGTTGTCCTAGTGCACATCTTAATAGTGGCAAACTTGTTTAGCGTTTAGTAAATAAGCCCCTTTGTCAATGAACCACAACATGTTTTTGTCAAACTGGTAGTATTTAAAAAGAAGAAGCCACACATTTTTGAATTTGTGCAAACATTATTTTTTTTTATTATAGTGCACATCCAAAACTTTTTATTTTTATTTTTTTTTTTTTTGGTATTTTTGTTTTTTTTTTTTTTTTTTTTTTTTTTGTAACAAGATTTTTTTTTTTTTTTTTTTTTTATGTTATCTTTTTGACATTTTTTTGGTGTTTTTCTCACCACATATTTTTTTTTTTTTGGGATTGATTTTTTAAAACAAACATAAAAACATGTTTAAAAATGTTAAAAAATTTAGGCTTAGCATTTGAAATTATTTACACAATGTAAAAGTCCAGAACTTACAAAGTTCAACAGGTAACCCATGAACAGTAGAAGCCAAATTTTTAATATGCACACTAATTTAACTGGAAAATGGGTAATGTCAACATGTGCTATGTTCCATCATGGGGAATCAATGGACGTGTTTTGTGTGTGAAACCCCTTCCCTCTCACCTACTAGCATTAGGGGTTGCAAACACCAAATGTGTCCATTGAGATCCCCTGATGGCACATAGCACATGTTGACATACCGTGTGCATATTAAAAATTTGGCCTCTAAAATTAGTAAAACAGCGCATCAAAAGGGGAATGAAGGACATGATTGATGTTAAGAAATGTAAAAGGGGTCTTTAGATTCTCCCCAAAACATCAATCATGTCCTTCATTCCCTGCTGCATGGTGGCCATCTCCTTCTGCATATTTTCCAGCTGCAGATTCCAGGCCATGATCTGGCCAATAAGCCTGTGGGCACTGTCAGTGGAAAATGGCTCCGCAGCTTGTCCTTCCACAAACAGATCAGCATCACCTAAAAGTTGGGTAGATAAAACACAAGAAAAAAAGTGTCAAAAACATGCAGACCTTAATTTATTAGCTCAATCTGTGTTCTGAGACACTCACTTGGTGGGGTGCAGATTTGCTCCACTTCAACGACCTGTTCCGCCACATCCATGCGCGGGCTTGGGCTAACTGCCCAATTAGTCTGGTGATGCCGGGAGGTCCTCGTAGGTTCGGACTGACGTCTGAGTCTTTTGCCCCCTATGGTAATGGAACACAAAAAGGTACACTTTGAATCACACTGATATTTGAGTGCCAAAATAGGATTAGTAAACATTGTTTAAAAGTCTTGCCAATTATTAGCAGTTTGTTCGAAGATCCTACTTGAAGACAGAATTGAAATGTCTATCTAATGAAACTCCAATACTTAAACCGCCCTTCAACCCTAAATTTGAACTTCCGCTCATTGGATCCCTGCACCCCTGTGGTGTCTTATTTTGAACCTTTTAGGGGGGATGGGTTGCAGATACCTGTGTAAGGCAGGTATTTGCACACACATCCGGCCCTAGACTCCCACAGAAGTATACGCCACATCCCGTCCCACCGTGCTGTCTGCTGGGACACACAGGGGTCCCCGAGCTCGCGCGGACCAGTCCTATTGCATTGCGCAACTGGCGCATGCCCAATAGTGACCCGGGAAGTGAAGCCGCAAACATTAATTTCATGATTGCAAGATCAGAGATTGTAGCTGCACCATCCAAGGGACAGGTGAGTGTACTTCTTTGAAAAGTCACCACCTACAGTATTTAGAGATGATGAGCATTTTTTGTGAATTGTGAGCATGAGACCCTGCTTAACATATTTATCCCCCCCCACAAAACAGCCTCTGGAGTCCCTGTGTAAGTTACCCCTAAAACCCTTACTACAGCAGTAATTGTATAGATAGTGACAATAATAAACAACCTTACAACTCCAACAACCCAAAGCCAGGTAAACTCAATAAACGTTATGAAGACAAACGGAACTTTCATCAAATATGCGCAAGTTTCACGGACGAATGGTAATAACATCTGCGCAAGTTTCACGGACGAATGGTAATTACATCTGCGCAAGTTTCACGGACGAATGGTAATTACATCTGCGCAAGTTTCACGTACGAATGGTAATTACATCTGCGCAAGTTTCACGGACGAATGGTAATTACATCTGCGCAAGTTTCACGTACGAATGGTAATAACATCTGCGCAAGTTTCAGGTACGAATGGTAATAACATCTGCGCAAGTTTCACGTACGAATGGTAATTACATCTGCGCAAGTTTCAGGTACGAATGGTAATAACATCTGCGCAAGTTTCACGGACGAATGGTAATTACATCTGCGCAAGTTTCACGTACGAATGGTAATTACATCTGCGCAAGTTTCAGGTACGAATGGTAATTACATCTGCGCAAGTTTCACGGACGAATGGTAATAACATCTGCGCAAGTTTCACGGACGAATGGTAATTACATCTGCGCAAGTTTCACGGACGAATGGTAATTACATCTGCGCAAGTTTCACGTACGAATGGTAATTACATCTGCGCAAGTTTCACGTACGAATGGTAATTACATCTGCGCAAGTTTCAGGTACGAATGGTAATTACATCTGCGCAAGTTTCACGGACGAATGGTAATAACATCTGCGCAAGTTTCACGGACGAATGGTAATTACATCTGCGCAAGTTTCACGTACGAATGGTAATAACATGTGCGCAAGATTAGACATATCAAGTATAACCATAGTAGCGCACGTGCTTGACTTACTTTTTTTGATGGCTTTTCGAATTCTCCTGTACTGATCGTGCTCCCTGGATTTGATGTCGGACCATCGCTTGCGCAGTTGATCCTTGCCCCTTCGTACGCCGAATTTCTGCTCCAGGGTGCTGACGATTGTAGTGAGAATCTTGTCCTTGCGCAAGTTGGGTCGAGGGTACGGGCCATTTTCCCCGTCGTAATCTTCCCTTTGGAGGATGTCCACCATCTCCACCATCTCTTCAAAGGCCATATTGGTGGCCTTATATCTGCTGCTGGATGCAGATGTGTTGGCTTCTTGGCTTTCCTCCGCGCTACTGGCTTCGAATGTGTCCGCCATATTCATGAATGTATTCACCAACAATGCAACGAGGGGAAGCGGGGCGGGGAATACTCGTCAGGAGGAACGTCATGGGCGGGCGACGCGGAGGACGCAGGCGGACTTCGACGCGTGCGCAGTGTATATAAGGCTGTTTGAGGGGCCCACGTGTTCCCGAACGGAAGTAGCGAGCGCTCTGTACGAAGGTAAGTGTTTTCTAGGATGCATTACTGTTTTTTTTTGGGTTTTGGGCCAGCATTTTTTAAGGATATGTGTGTGTTGCTGCCTGTGTGTAGGGGTTGCTGCCTGTGTGTAGGGGTTGCTGCCTGTGTGGATGTGTTGCTGCCTGTGTGTAGGGGTTGCTGCCTGTGTGTAGGGGTTGCTGCCTGTGTGTAGGGGTTGCTGCCTGTGTGGATGTGTTGCTGCCTGTGTGTAGGGGTTGCTGCCTGTGTGTAGGGGTTGCTGCCTGTGTGTAGGGGTTGCTGCCTGTGTGGATGTGTTGCTGCCTGTGTGTAGGGGTTGCTGCCTGTGTGTAGGGGTTGCTGCCTGTGTGTAGGGGTTGCTGCCTGTGTGTAGGGGTTGCTGCCTGTGTGTAGGGGTTGCTGCCTGTGTGGATGTGTTGCTGCCTGTGTGTAGGGGTTGCTGCCTGTGTGTAGGGGTTGCTGCCTGTGTGTAGGGGTTGCTGCCTGTGTGTAGGGGTTGCTGCCTGTGTGTGGGTGTGTTGTGTAATGTTTGGTAAGAAAAACTGGTTGTGCGTTTTAAGTAACATTTGTGTTTTTGGTCTTTTGTATTGCCATTACTAACAAAACAGAAACAAACATGTCAGCACCCCAGTTGAATCCATTCAAGGACCAGCAGTTCATGTCCGAATTCATTGCCCTGTACAGAAAAAATACCAACCTGTGGCAGCTCAAGAACCCTTTATATGGCAATAGGGATGTCCGGAAGGCAACACTGGGGCCACTTGTGGCTTTTGTGAAGACTAAAGTCCCCAACGCAAACACCAAGTTTGTGGAAGCCAGAATTGCAAGTTTAAGGCACATGTACAAGCGGGAGCGCAAGAAGATTGAGGAATCAGTCAGATCAGGAGCAGCAGCAGAGAATGTTTATGTACCCAAGCTGTGGTACTACAACCAACTGACTTTTATAGGTGACCAGATGGAACCCAGGCAATCACTGTCCACTCTTCCCTCCACCCTTCCCTCCACTCTTCCCTCCACTCTTCCCTCCACCCCAGCTGAGGCTTCCACGGAAGGAGAAGACCCCTCCACCTTGGAGCAGGCTGATGCGCCCAGCTGGAGCCAGGTATATATTTAGTAGCCTAAATTGTGATTGTGTGAATATTAATGCTGTAAACGTTAAAATGTGAAACAATTAACACCCTGAACTCAGAATTGTGCAAAAAACTGACAAAAATTCAGCACACTTGTAAAAAGTGTTGGTGCAACATATCGATACATATATAGTGTATACATACATCCAGTAGTGGCAAAAAAAGCGTTAAGACAACATTGGTGATCTGCTTGGAAAATGCAGGGGTCCAAATGATAGCCTTTTGGATCTTTTGGAAAATTTAGATGCTCGTTCCTAAGTTTACAATTGGATGATTGAGGAGGCCAAAAACCACAAAACAGGTGTTTGATTTTTGTTTTTATTTGCACACAGGATGAGCTGACCCAGGATGATGCCGGGACAAGTGGTATGGAGGAGGATGACATGACCAGCGAGAGCCAGGAGGTGGCTGGGCCCAGCACGAGCCAGAGTGACAGCCAGACCCAATTAAGAAGTCTACCTCCACCCCTGCCCTTACCCCCAAGAAGGCCCAGGAGGATGACCATTGTTGAGGAGGAATCACTCCAACTGATTCGGAAGGCGAGTGCGATTCTCGACAAACCCCCCCTTCCAGAAGAGGCCTATGCCAGCTACTTGTCCAGCAGGTTGCTGGAAATGGAGAGGGGCCAACGGCACCTGTGTGAGGGCCTCATTTCTGAGGCAATTAGGGGGGGTTTGAGGGGTGAATTACGAGAATCCACCCGCCTGACCCATGAAGGCCCGACACCAACTTCTCCTCCTCCTCCTCCTCGTCTTCCTTCTTCTCCTCCTCCTCCTCCTCCTCCTACTCCTCCTCCTACCACAAGTCAGCCTCCAAGGAAGCGTGCAGGGAAGACTGCAGGGAAGAGTGCAGGGCAGCGTGGTGGGAAGAGTCGGAAGTGATTGCCTGGCTTCAGTCTGGTCTCACAGAAGACACAGGCTGTTGTAGTGCCACAGCTTGGGGACATAGATGTCATCTGCTGCTGTTCCTGGTCTGTCTGATTCCTGGTCAATCTTCTTGTGCTCCCTATATTGTATGAAATGTGCCCAAGCTTAATTTTTGGCTTCACAAACTTGGTGTCTGCCGTTGGGGCAAAAAGTCTTCACAAAATCTACAAGTGGCTCCAGTGTTGCCTTCCTATTTTGTTTTGCCTTGTTTGTTTTAACCAGAATAAATGGTCATTTAATTTTCATCAAATAATGATATACGTGCTTGTTATTCAAAAACATAGTTTCTTTAGGAGTAGGCAGGTACATGTCTAAACATTCATTTGACAATACAAGTGTAAAGTGCAACTTCAATGGAACTGCAAGTGCAGTCGCTGGAAAGGTGAGGGTTAAGATCTGAATTAAGGGCAAGCTCTGCTGACTCCACAATTGTATCATGTGTAATAACTAATCCTTTTGATAACCAACAAATAATAAAAAATATCTATATAGAGATATATGTACATATATATATATATATATATATATATATATATATATATATATATATATATATATATATATATATTTTTATACACGTATAGATCTATATATCTATATATATTAATATATATATATATATATATAGATATCGATATATATTTTTTTGGGCTTATTGAGAAATATAGATATATTTTTCATTTGGTGATTTGGATATCTATATCTATATCTATATATATATATATATATATATATATATATATATATATAGAGATAGAGATAGAGATATAGATATATATATATATATATATACAAATATATAACTTCACTAAAGAATGGTGAAGAAAAAACGTTCGGGAGTACTCTGCGTGAATATACAAGCAGCAAGGCAAAATCATTCTTCAAGTACGATAACATACAAATCCCGCTGTCAGAAAAAAAAAAAAAAAAAAAAAAATTCAGCAGCGTGACGATTGTGCGAGCTTCAAAACGAAGGCTAGTTTTACCAGACCGAGCGAGTCCGTGACATAATAGCTACTGAGCATGCGTCCTTTTTGGTACGCCGGACCATACTACACACGACCGGATTATCCGCTGGACTGCCAAGTCCAGCGGATAATTTGAGAACAAAACCTGAAACTTTAGTCCGCCGTACTTTGGCCAAAAAAAGTCCGCCGGCGCCCACACACGAGGGGATTATCCGCTGGACTTCGGTCCAGCGGATAATCCCGCGGGATAGTCCCTTCGTGTGTACGCGGCATTAGGATTTCTGACATCACCCATCTCACCATTCTATTAATGCGTATCTAGACCCTAGGACTGCAAAGCCGTGGGTCACATCGTTTTGGTGAGTAGGGTTCTTAAGGGGATCATCCCTCTAGGACTACCTGCAATTCATCCCAACCTCATAATATTGAATATTGACTTTTTCAATCATTATTTTGTAACCATTGTTGTTCAAACCGTTTGTTTAATATCATATATGGGATTGTTTTCTCACTTATACTCACAGTGGTGAGTCACGTTTATTAGCCATCTTAGTTGCACCAATTGCACCACTCTCTAGTGGTGAGTCACGTGTATCAGCAATTTTGCTACTATAGTTGCACAATCTGTTTTATACACTTTTGTTTGTTTCACCTACACCCCTAGTGGTGATTCACACCTGCTAGCGCAGCCTCATTCCCTTGTATTCCTTTCTACGAGTTGCCTTGTCCCTCCAATACGAGCACACCGGGACACCTTTGAATCCTCCTTCAGTTACTGGGCCTCGAACTAGCCAGTTCCGAGGCTCGGGAATGGATGGATCCCCACCCCAGACCATGAGGGCCTCTGGGGCTGGTCATGACGACCATACTCGTGGGGACGGCAGACACTCCTGGGCCTGGGACCCCTCACAGGGCTGCCCCAGACCGGAAACCAGGAATCAAAGCAGCAGCCAAACCCCGAACACGGGACCTCAGCACCTTAAATACCCCTTCCCAGACTACACAGCTGGGCCAGACGCGCCCACTGATTGGCTCTGGGAAAGATTGGTACCTAACACGTCCAACCAGGCTTGGTTCTCAGCCTGTCACAGGTGCCTCACTGCACCTATGACCAGGCGGAACTTCAGTACAGCCCAGCCAGACTGATGCCAAAGTAAATCCTGTAAAATTAACCCCCAGAACTCAGTTACAGCTCTGGAAAAAAATAAATTTACATTGATAGCGCACACTTTGGCAAAGTGTGGGCGCTACAGGTAACTATTATTTAAATATACAGAAGATGTGTTGTATGAAAGGTAAGAAGATTAGCACTCCCCTTGACAAGGATGGAAGAGGTCCCAGTGGCTTTTACAACATGTATACGGTTAAGGCATTGTCACTTACTTTGTGGCATCTCTAACCAAGTTTTTATTTACTTATAGGACCTTCATATCTTCTAGAGCACAAGAGCGCAATTATAAAATCCTCGCCAGGTGGTATCGATGCCCTACCACTTTACATAAAATAGACCCATCCATTCCAAATACTTGCTGGAGATGTTTTAAGGCCCCAGGCACCATCACTCACATTTGGAGCACCCGCCCGCTTATAACTTCTTCCTGGGACAAAATACTTTTCTTCTACTATGATTTAGTAGGGGGACAACATTTTCATTCTCCTCTCATTACTGTGCTTTTGATGATGCCTGGATTCAATAAACAAAATATAAAAAAGTCTTCTCTGACACTTCTTGACTTCGGCATGTATTATTATTGCCAGGGCATGACGAATACCACTACCTACGTCCTTTGTGGATTTGGCCTGTGAAATGGACTCTTATTGGTCATCTAGAAAGGTTGATCTCTTGGGAGACAGGTAAAACTGATGATTACACTTTGACATGGTCGGTCTGGAATCATTTTCTGACATTCCTCTAAATTCACCGCCTATCTGTAATCTCCCTGGCACAATATTTGTTTTCCTTCTTAGATGCCTGGTTTTGTTTCCCTTGCCTTTTTTCCTCCCCTTCTTTTTCTTTTCTCCCCTATTTCGTGCTTGTCTACCCATGGTTATTGGGTTTTTATTATGTCCTTTTAGTTTAGTCCTATCTATGCACGTCTAGTTTTAACCAAATAGTTATTATGCAAATACCCTTGGGAGGGATTCACTATGGTCCGTGATGTTGACAACCCTCTCCTGATAAATATCCTCCAAGGTCTTTTATGTTGCTGATATAAGCCTTCTGCCTTATTAGGGTGGATATGCTCCCTTGTTTTCTGCCTATCAGGAATATACCAAAGTGTACTCTTATTGCCTTATGTACTAGTATACATGACTTACTATTACTGTTATATATACTGTATTGATTACGGAACCTATCTTAAACCTCTTAACCTTTCTGTTTTTTTTTTATACATATTTGTACGCAAACAAAAATCAATAAACAAAGATTAAACATAAATATACAGATGATCGATACATTTAAAGGGTGTTTTTTTTCCTACAGTCCAGCAAAAAATGGTGGTAGGTAGGACTCTGTAGGTAAGTAGGCACTAGCAGTTTCACAGACTTGGTTTCATTTAGTTTATATGTTTGCAGTCAAACAAGGCTGGGTTTTAAGTTGTAGTAGCAGCTACAGGAGGATTGAGGCTGCCTGTCCATGGAGGCATCAGTAAGTCATTAATTCTTAGGACTCTGCAACAGTGTTTGCTTAAATCCTTAAAAGATACTGTAGGCAGACATAAAAGACTTTTATTTTATCAAATTGGTCATTGACCAAGCTTTATCATGAACTCTGGGTATTAACCCTTCACCCCATAACTAACCCTAAAATCAAAGCCTAAATTCTGACTTTAACCCATGGTCACGTGATCACCAGGTTCAGCATGTTCTCTCTTTTTTCTTCTTCAGAGGAGGGTCCTTCTTCTGGTGTCCTCATCACTGCCTGAGCTATGTGGACACTTCCTATTGGCTGTCCATCTATGGAGCCTGTTCACCATAAAAAAGACAGCGGCGTAATAATGTCAGGGAGAGGTGACTGAGCTGCTGCAGTGCTGGATACAGCAGTCAACACTCTTGTGGATAGGATAGGAGACATGGCTGTGGTAGTGAGTATAAAAGAGCTTCTGAAATTATTATTTTTATTTTTATGTTTGCCTGGAGATGGGTTTTAAATGCAGTGGAGATGCCATGTTGTCTGGCTATAGTGAGTAAATTTTAAGACTGGCTGAATAGAAATATATAATCTCAGTCATTTATAAATGTGGTGAATGATTCCCTTACCCCAGTTTGGCAAATGAGTGCTAAACTGTGGTGGCAGTTGTGCAAATGTATGGTGGCAGCTGCTAGTCATGAATTGTTTTTGAAGGTGCAGGAGCCATCCTGGATTTACTACATTAGTACTGTGCAGGATAGGGGTTCAGAACTCAGTGGGATTGATGTACTAAAGGCAAAAAGACTGTGCACTTTGCAAGTGTAGTTGCACTTATTTTCCCCAAAGTTATTTGAATTCTGTCAAGAATACCCAATACCCAGGTGCAAAGAATGTACATATGATTGGATGATGGAAATCAGCAGAACTTCACCACATTCACTATGCTCTGGGAAAAATGAGTGCAACTGCATTTGCAAAGTGCACACTCTATTTGCCTTTTGTAAATCAACCCCATTGGCTTTGTGACTGCTCCAGGACAGTGACACAGGGATAGTGTAGTGAAGCAATTTTCAGATTAACAGCACATGAGTATGCACCTTTAAAAACAAGTCATCAGCGGCAGCTTGCATATTTCTATCTTCAAAGATTCATTTTAAGTCATACATACCATTCAATTAACATGATTTTATAATATTCATGTTCTACAGATCAAAGCATTTTTTATGAAACTGATGGAATACAGTGCAGTACAAAGTCACTGATAACACATCGCAATCCAGCTGAAGGTACCAGAAAAATCAAACATGGGAGAAATTAAAATTGCTTTAGCTAGAAAGTCATTCCAGTTTAATTTCTGCAGACAGTAAGCTCTTAAGTGACTCTGGACTTCCTCTAGAGAACCAGAGATTTTAATATTACAATGCGGTTGTAGAACATTGCTAAAACATTCACAGGAAAAAAAAAGCCTAGAAATAGGGAATTAATGTTTCCCTTTCCATTGACAATATGCTCTTGAATTGCAAAAAAGGCCAGAGCTCCCAATTCATTTTTTCATATATTGTATATTGTTGTTTTTCAAGAAAGTCAAAGATGCCTGTTCATCAGCCAGAAAACCATTCAATCTAGTTTATATCGTATTTTCACTGCGTATGCACATTGTTAGTATTCAACAGACACTGTTTAATTTGCACATGAAGAGGAGCTTTTTTTAAGATATAGGATATTAGTTGCTTTCAGAAATGTAAGAATCTCAGTACTCTTGTATTTTTAATATCTTGTCCTTGTACTTTACGAAGAAAGGGAGATTATGAGATTGTCATATACTGTTCTAAATCATAACCACTACTATGCAGAAGTCATATGTAACTTTACATCTATAACTTGACATCAACAGATTTGTCATTTACATACACAGTCTCATCTCTGATAAAAAAAAAAGTATTTAACCACCACAGCTCCAGAAGGTTTTATCCCATCCATGACCATTTTTTGCTGTTTAGCACTGCGTTACTTTAACCAGTAATTGTGTTGTCATGCAACGCTGTACCCAAATGTGGTATTTGATCACCACTCGGTTTTTTATTTTTTGATATATAAACAAGAAAAAGACAGAAAATTTTGAAAAAATAAAAATAATATTTTTTTACTTTCTACTAATAAACATATCCAATAAAAACTGTTAAAAAATCGAATTTCTTCATACATTTTGGCTAAAATGTCTCTTGCTACATGTCTTTGGTAAAAAAATCCCAATTAGTATATATTGATTGGTTTGCATAAAGATTATAGCGTCTACAAACAATGGTATATACAGTATACAGGAATTTTTTATTTTTTTTTATACTACTAATGGCGGTCGTCAGCAACTTATGATGAGACTGCGGTGGCGGGCAGCAACTTATGATGAGACTGCGGTGGTAATACTATACACCGTCACTGTACTAATGACACATGAGAAGGGGTTAACATCTAGGGTGATTGAAGGTGTTAACTGTGATGCAGCGCCTGCATGTACCCATGCCCTAAAAAGAGAGGATCGGCCCCCCTCCCATAAAAATTATATGCCAAATGTCAGCCTACTTCGGAATCAGTGCCCACCAGGGTTAAGAGATATTGTAAAATGCAGCCTATCAATCAGTGCCCACCAATGCGGCCTATCATCGGTGCCCACCAATACCCCAGCCTATCATCAGTGCCCACCAATGCAGCCTACCTGTGCACCACATGGATCACACACAGTGGCAATCTCCTGCAGTGTCAGCCCTGCTCATGGTTGTGGAATAACATAGAGATTAAGTTGGGTCGTGCTACTGCTTGTAATCTGACAACCGAGTCGGAGTCCTGAAACAGGGGAAGGATAGCCAGACCTGATCCTGAGGAATAATTCTCATGGCATGATTCAGCATACCCAAAGTAACCGTAAGCCCCCCTTGGAACAGGCTGGGGATCAGACAAAATAAGAATGGTCTGACATAACTGACCAGGTCTCCAGGCAACCTTGCACTCATTTAAAAAAGGAAACCTCAGCCCAAATGGATCTGTAGATGTGACAGATCCTGAGATGTGAGCACTGGCTAACTAAACCCAGGTATACAAAGAAACGTATGATGAGACCTGGAAAACAACGAAGATAAAACAGCTATTGGTGTATATGCCGTAACTTTTGGCACCGATATGCCATGAGAGAACATGTCATGAAGGAACCGCCACGACAGAACACGCCGTGACAGAACCGCCATTACAGAACACACCACGACAGAAACGCCATGACAGACTGTTGTGACAGAACCCGCAAAGACAGAACCCCCTAAGACCGAACCCGCTAAGACATAACACACTATGACAGAACCTGCTATGGCCGAACCGCTGACAGACCCACTATGACAGAACTTGCTATGGCAGAACCGCTGTCAGAACTTCTATGACAAAACATGCTATGACAGAACAGGCTATGACAGAACACACTATGTTAGAACATGCCATGACAGAACCGCTTTGACAGAATGCGCTATGACTGAACCGCTATGACAGAACCGTTATGACAAACCTGCTATGGCAGAACTGCTATGACAGAACTGCTATAACTAAAAATGCTATGACAGAACCACTATGACAAGCCTGCTAAGGCAGAACCCCTATGACAGAAATGTTATGACAGAACCGCTATTACAGAACCGCTATGACTGAAACGCTATGACAGAACTGCTATGATAAACCTGCTATGGCAGACCAGCTGACAGAATGGCTATGACAGAACATGCTGTGACTGAACACGCTATGACAGAAACACGCTATGACAGGAACACGGGCAAGGAATCATCTGAAACGACCACGGCAGTGAAGCTAACCCACCAACCAGCCCCCCCTTTCTTAGTAGTGCCCTCAGTGACATGTAGCAAACAGATCTCACAAAGTGCTCACCGATGAACCTGCTGGTCAGCACCCCCTCCCCCGTGAATTGATCATTGTTCCCCATTACCCTCCATTCATTGCCATGGGCTACAGCACCCCACATGCAATGACTGCCATGCTCCTGGAAGTGAAACACAGGAAGTGAAATGCAGCCTACCATTGCCCACCAATGCAGCCTACCAGTGCCCATCAAAGCAGCCTACCAGTGCCCACCAATGCAGCCTACCAGTGCCCACCAATGCAGCCTACAAGTGCCCATCAATTCCGCCTACCAGTGCCCATCAATGCCACCTACAGTGCCCATCAATGCAACCTACCAATGCCCATAAATTCAGCCTAATAGTGCCCACCAAATGCAGCCTCATCAGTGACCATCAGTGCAGCCTACCAGTGCCAATCAATGCCGCCTACCAGTGCCCATCAATGCAACCTACCAGTGCCCACCAATGCAGCCTACCAGTGCCCACCAATGCCACCTGCCAGTGCCCATCAATGCAACCTACCAGTGCCCATCAAATTCAGCTTATCAGTGCCCATCAAATGCAGCCCCATCAGTGCCCATCAATGCTGCCTACCAGTGCCTATCAATGCAACCTACCTGTGCCCATCAGTGCTGCCTACCAGTGCCCATCAAATGCAGCCTCATAAGTGCCCATCAATGCAACCTACCAGTGCCCACCAATGTATCCTACCTGTGCCCACCAATGCAGCCACCTGTGCCCACCAATGCAGCCTACCTGTGCCCACCAATACAGCCTACCAGTGCCCACCAATGCAGCCTACCTGTGCCCACCAATGCAGCCTACCAGTACCCACCAATGCAGCCTACATGTGCCCACCAATGCAGCCTATCATCAGTGCCCACCAATGCAGCCTACCAGTGCCCACCAATGCAGCCTATCATCAGTGCCCACCAATGCAGCCTATCATCAGTGCCCACCAATGCGGCCTATCATCAGTGCCCACCAATGCGGCCTATCATCGGTGCCCACCAATCCAGCCTATCATCAGTGCTCACCAATGCAGCCTACCTGTGCCCACATGGATCACACACAGTGGCAATCTCCTGCAGTGTCACAGAGCTTTGCTCTGAATTGCCCAAGACTCCCGCTGTATTAAAGTCCCGCCTACTAGACCGGCCGCTCCTATGATAGATGTCACACTGATCCAAAGCCAGGAAATTGGATCAGTGTGACATCTATCATAAGAGACGCCAATCTAGGAGGTGGGACTTTAATACAGCACGGCCAAACAACTCAGAGCAAAGCTCTGTGACACTGCAGGAGATTGCCGCTGGGGACGAGAGGAGAAGGGAGAGAGAAGAGGACTCTGAGGCATGTTTTGGGCCCCCGGGATTGGTCCTGCTGGAGCCGCAGCTCCGTGGCCCTGGGGCAGATGGCCTACCTGGAAATTTGCCGGTATCCCAGTAGGCCAGTCCGGCCCTGCTTGCAGTCCTACAGGAAGCGGCTGCTAACGGAAACGACATTCCTAGTGTGAAAAAAGTGCAGGAACGTCGTTCCCATGCCTTCCAGCAGGACCCAAGCCCTGTTTATTACTCTCCACAGAGTGTCCTTTGCAACACACACTGCATCACTTTTGATTTCCTATGGAGACCCCACTCCCATGGTAGCCTATTCATTACTGCTTGTATTGTCTTCGTGCCATTGGCCACTGCCACAGCTCCCAGAGATAAATCCCCCATTATGTCTTCGGCTCACAGCACCCCAATTGTATGTACCATGCATAGGCTCCTGATGAGTGGAAAGAACCCACTTAACGCTTAGAGCCTTTGCTGCGCTATCACTACCATCTGATCATACTTGCTTTTACCATCATGATTTGTTATGGACTATTTTATATTACTTAGAGAGGTCTAGGTTTACCAACCAACACAGTTCAGTGGTGCAGCGATATGTATGTATACAGTGGTGTCCCATCCATAGGGACGGGCAATCACAAGATTGCAGACGCGGTGCTTCATTGGTGGGGTTTGGAGCTGCTTTGTGCTCCCCTGAACACACAGAGAAAGACAGAAACTAGCTGGGGAGAGACAGACGTGGCTTGAAGGAGGGTTGTGCTGCCGGGAACACAGATGTGAGCAGGACCCTGCTGCTCTGCTAATGGGGAGACAGATGTAAGGGGGGACTTCGCTGACGGGGACACAGATGTAAGGAGGGACTCCGCTGATGGAAACACAGATGTAAGGAGGGACTCCGCTGACAGGGACACAGATGCAAGGAGGGACCCCACTGATGGGGACACAGATGTAAGGAGGGACTCCACTTGGGGCACCTGATGTAAGGAGGTACTCCACTGGGGCACCTGATGTAAGGAGGGACTACTCTGGGGGCACCTGATGTAAGGAGGGACTCCACTGGGGCACCTGATGTAAGGAGGGACTCTGCTGGGGGCACCTGATGTAAGGACGGACTCCGCTGGGGGCACCTGATGTAAGGACGGACTCCGCTGGGGGCACCTGATGTAAGGACGGTTGTATCGCTGGCTCCTGACGAGCTGGCGCTATTGTTTTTTTCAAATTTAAGTTGCCTGAAACCACAGTTGGGTCTCTGTACCAGTTCAGCTGGGTTGCACTGACTTCTCCTTGACTGTATGTGTCGCTGTCACCGTCGGTGGGTGTAGAAGCACAGTCCAGCTGGATGTATTGAATGCCACCTATTGCTCGGAACCAGCCCAGTGGGAGTGTTTTCCTGCTGTGCTTTCTGGGGGATGGTATTTAAGGTACGGACGACATGACTTTTCGGGGTTCTTCCCTGGCTGTGCGTGGGGTCCCAAAAAATTTAATAGTGCAGCGCAACGTATTCTAGGGTTATATTTTATTTTATTTTATTATTTATTGCATGACTGCGCTGAGTATTTCTCTCCTTTGTTTGTGCGTGGGGTCCGCTGCCCCAAAACCTCAGGGCCCTCATGGCCTGAGGTGTGCAGCCTGTGCATCCTGTGCTATGGGACCGGCTAGCCCGAGGCATTGCATCTGAGGAAATAGGTCCGGAAGAGTTTTGGGGCCTATTGATTTAGGGAAGGTCCGGGGCTGTCTCAAATGAAGAGAGGCCCAGAAACTGGGGTACCCAGGGGAGGACTTTTTCCAAGGGAGGACCAAGCGCAAGGCTGGTATCTCTGGAGATTGCCTGGAGACTCAGTTGGAGGACGCAACCCAGATCCCGACCCGTACAATATCGCCGGTTCGGCTGAAAGAGACTGGTATTGTATGGAATTATTCTTCAATCTCTCAGTGACGCTTAAGTTAATCTCACAAGTCTGTGACAGAGACTGTGTCAAATACCCCACCGGCTGCTAGGTCCATTGAGAGGGGCTTATCCAGTGGTGGCTGAATCCAGTGAGTGAAACTATTGTCCTCTGGAATTCAAAGGAGCTCTTAAAAACCTGCAGTACCAGGTCCCTGAACTCACCCTTAATCCTCTACCCTTTTATTGAGAGAATTTACTTTTAATAAATAACCATCGAAAAAGAACTACAACAGGTGAGGTAACGGTAATCCCAAATAAAACCAGCAGCTCCTTCGGGGGTCAGTGCTACATATATATTTCCACAAAGCTACAACAGGTGAGGTAAGCACATAAAAACAAATAAGTGAAAATTCACATTATTGTAGCATTTGCTACCCCCACTTTAGCAGGTCCCTGCAATATGCACTTTAAACATCCCTAGTAATAGAGCTCAGTCCTTGTACTAGTACAGTGTTCTTCACCGGCAATAAATCTGTAGAGGTGGTGCACATGTAGCTTTAAATGGTGTCATTTGTAATCCACAAAAAGTAACATTGCTGCTCTGAGGTAAATTGCGCCAGGATTGAGCCTACAGGCTCTCTCACCAATCCTTGTGGTACCGTCCTCCGATCCGGTCCCTCTAATGGCGGCTCTGTCTCCGCTCCGCTGCTGTGGACTCGCAGTCTCCGCGTCACACGCTCTGTCAGCAGAGGCAGGCCAAGGCCCATCTCCCCCAATAAATAATTTGGACAGAGGAGCTTCCCACCAATTGGCATGAGATGGGGAGCTGTCCTGTCTACAGGTCACTTCAGTGTGTGCGACCTGCTTAACTGTGCCAGAGAGCGAGCTGGGGTTGCCCTCCACTAAATGGACAGCGGAAGGGTCAGGGCTCTCAGCACTTCTCCTTGCTGTGGTAACAGAGTCCTCTGAACTTTCTCCCATCTTGGGGTAAGTTAGCTTCTTGGGAGGCTTCACACTCCTGCGAGCTCTCTGTTCTCTTGGAACTTCTTCAGGAACACATTCTGGCAACATCTCTGGTTCTGGAACATCTTCTTCTTGTTCTGGGTAGAGACCAGGGATATCTTCCCAGCACTCAGGCACATCACTGAGTGGCACAAACTCTGTGGCTTCTGGGTTCAATGTGTTATCTTCCACATCTTCAGTAGGTGGAAGATCTATGGCAGAATTTCCTGGAGTTGAGGAAGGCCATAACCATTCAAGTTCTCCTCTTTCTTCTTCAGGTTGGGGGTCCTCACCACCCCTAACTTGGGACGTCTGAGACCTAGTGTTAGGCCTGGGGGTATCCAGAATGGAAACAGATTCAGGTACATCTCTTGCTGGAGGTATTCTGACTGCTTCAGTGAGTGGGAGCAAATGATTCCTATGCCAGGTCTTCAAAGGCCCCAATCTTCCTTCTGGCTTCAACTTGTAGACAGGCAATCCTGGAAGTTTTCTACAGATGATATAGGGTTCTGATCTCCATCTATCAGCAATCTTGTGTTTCCCAGGGATCCCTAGGTTGCGTAACAGTACACGGTCCCCAGGCTGTAGGTCCTGTACTCTAACTTTCAAATCAAAGTTCCTCTTGTTTCGGGCCCCTCTCTGGTCAGAGGCCACTTGAGCTTTCTCGTAAGCTATCTTCAAACTGCGCCTCAGTCTGTCCACATATCCTTTGTGGGAGGCAGCAGAGGCATGGTCTAAAGAAATGCCGAAGGCCAAATCCACTGGCAATCTTGCTTCTCTCCCAAACATAAGCCGGTAAGGGGAGAAACCTGTCACATCACTTGTGGTGCAGTTGTAAGCATGCACTAGAGCTGAAATGTGTTGACTCCAATGTTGCTTCTTCTCGGTCTCTAAAGTTCCCAACATGTTCAATAGGGTCCTGTTGAACCTTTCAGGCTGGGCATCACCTTGAGGGTGATATGGTGTGGTTCTAGTCTTCTCTACTCCCAGAGAATCTAGTAGCTTCCTGATCAGGCGACTCTCAAAGTCCCTTCCTTGGTCTGAATGGATTCTCTGTGGCAGTCCATAGTGAACAAAGTACTTCTCCAAGAGTACCTTGGCTACTGTAGAGGCCTTCTGGTCCTTGGTTGGGAAAGCCTGAGCATAACGAGTGAAATGGTCGGTTACCACCAGAACATTTCCCAATCCGCTCAAATCGGGTTCAAGGCAGAGAAAATCAATGCATACCAGATCCATTGGGCCTTCACTCTGTAGGTGGCCCATTGGGGCAGCTTGATGGGGTAAAGTCTTCCTCTGAATGCATCTTGCACAGGAATGGCAATACTCCTCCACTTCGGCCCTCATGCAGGGCCAGTAAAACCGGTCTCTGACAAGTTGGAAGGTTCTCTCTGCTCCCAAGTGACCATGCTGGTCATGTAAGGCAATCAGCACAGTCTCTCGATGCTTTTCCGGGAGAAACAACTGCCACTTGTCTTCTGGTCCATCAGAGGGGCCCCAATGCAGAGTCTCAATGACCCATTCTTCTTTCTGACTACCACAATTGGGGAGGCGTAGGGGCTTCTGGACTCCCTAATCACTCCCGTCTTCTTCAATTCCGCAAGCTGCTCCCTCAGATCCTCCAGATCTGCTAGCGGGACTCGCCTCACTCTCTCTCTGAATGGCTTGTCCTCTTGCATGCGGATTCGGTGGGTGGCACTCTTCGCACACCCCACATCAAACTCATCTTTGGAGAAAATCTTCTCCCATCTGGTCAGCTGGGCCTTGGCTCTCTCTTTCCAAGCTCCAGGTAGGTTTGGGTTTTCCATGGAGAGTTTCTTCCAAACATCTTCACTTTCACCCGTCCCCTTCACTTCTGACCAGCCAACTGGGACAGCAGGACTCACCTGTCCCAGAAGCATCCTGGCAGGGATCTCCACGGGCCGCTCCGTGGGGTTCCTCACACTGACAGGGACTCTTCCTTTAGCCTTCTTCAGGTCCTTCAGTGAAATTACTTCTGGTATCACCTCCAGACCTGAGTGACCCTCCATTGGGTCAGGTTCCAGCATTACAAAGGGGCCAGGCTGCTCCCAAGTAAGTTTCACCGTGGCTCTCATGCAGGTCACCTCTCCAGGCTGTAACACTGCTCCTTCTTTTCCAAGCCTCCATACCCTTCCTATCCCCTCACTTGGGGTCTTCTGCTCTAGGACCAACCGCTGGTAGGCTGCCTTCAGCATGGGATGGATCTTGGGAGTTGAAAGATTCTCTTTCTTCACCAGGGGGGTCAGAAGCCTTCTGACTAGATCCGTGTTTGTCCCTATGATCAGGGACGTCTTGCTGGTTCCTGGTGGGCGGGGACACACCACTGCTAAGGTGTCGAACACTTCAGACTTCCCAGCTACGGATGGGTCAAACGTCAATCTGATGGGTAAGTATCCATCATAGGGGAAACTCTGGGTTCCCAATCCCCTTATCTCCAACTCTTCTATCTTCTGTATAGGCAGATGACTCAGGTATCTGTCATAGAAGTCCCTGTACAACAGGGTCACTTGTGCTCCAGTATCCAAGAGGGCCTTTGTGTACACTCCTTCCACCTGGATGGGTACAGTAGGGGATGGACCAACTAGCTCTTCTGGGTAAGGCCTAGTTGATGCTGTCCTCTTCTTTGGACTCTTTGCTTTGCCAGCACTTGATTTGCACTTGCTCCTTTCTTGAGCCTGGTATGCATTGACCTTCTCCCTCTTAGTGGGAGTGTGAACCCGTTGAGGGATATTGTTATCTCTCACTTTGAAGAGTTCACGCTTGGGGGTGCTGTGTCTCTCCGGAGGGGTCTTGCCCCCTTTCTCTGGAGTGCACCTTGGTTGAGGATCCCTGGGTTCCTTCCGAGGGGTTTGGTCTCCTCGCTTTCTCTTCCTGTTACGCTTCTTGGAGCTCACTGAAGGTGATGGGCACCCGGTTGACTCCTTCACCGGGGCCCTTTGGCGTTTCCCGCCGGCTGGCGGCTTTCTGCCTTCTTCTTCTTGGGACTGGAACATATAGCTGCAATATGACCAATTCCTCCACAATTAAAGCAAATCATCTCACTGTGGTCAGGTGGGGGTGCTGGTGCTGGAACAGCTGGAAACAATTCCCTCCTGGTTGTTTCCTTCTTGGGACTGGGCGTCTCTTTCGCCACTAGAGATGTCAGTATCTCCATCATCTGGGACATCTGCAACTTCAGGGCATCTACCTCTGTGTCTCTTTCAGGGGTTAAGGCCGACCTGACCGTGGCCACTGGAGGCTTTGTAGACCCCATCACCTGCTTCTCCCGTTTCTCCTCCAACATGGCCTCTTCTTCTCTGACCATTCGGATGAGGTCAGGGTAGTCCAGGCTCTTCCCATCCTGCCGGGTGCGTAGAATTAGTGCGACAGGGTCCAAGGGTTGGGCTCCCCTCATCACCTGCTGGGCACGGGCTTCATCTACCTTCCCTGGATCTATCCCCTTCTTCAGGATAATCCTATGCAGGATCTTGTCTATGCGTCCCATGTACTCTGACAGCTTCTCCCCTGTCTTCTGGTAACAGTGTTCCAGTTGATAGGTAAGTTCTGTGACTTTTTCTGTCCCACCAAACACACCTTCCAGGATGTCTATGTAGTCCTGGGCAGTGCAATCCTTTTTGCTTGTCTTCAGATTGCGTATGGCCTCTAGGGCAGGTCCTTTTAGGCTCTCAACAATCCTTTGCTTCTTTCTGCCTTCTGAGACCTCCCATTCTTCTAGGGCCTGCGTGGCACCATCTAACCACTCTTCAAATCCCTCTTCTCCCGAGGGTACAGGTGTCCTCCCTGAAAACATCCGGAGTTTCCTGTATCCCGACATTGGGTAATCCCCGGGGTCTCTTCTGCACTGGGTTACAATTTCCCCTAGAACAGCACACAGTTCTGCACTGAGAGTAGTGTGTGTGGGTGCGGGACTTTCCGCGCCCTTCTGCTCCTCCTTCTTTGGGGATAGAATGGCTTTCATAGGAGAACCTTCTCCCTTCCGCGGCAGCGCATGCAGCAATTGGTAGTGCTGACCATTTGGTGCCTGTATGCTCTGGCTCCTGAACTGCTCTGGAATCTCTTCCTTCCATTCTATTAAGGCGTATGTGTACCCAGCATCATTTCTCATGTCCATTATCCATGACTTCTGGCATGGGGATAATGACATTATGAGCTGCTTGACTGCCTCTCTCTGCCACATCCCTGGCAGTTCAATAACTGCTGCTGCGGCTGGGTCAGCGGCCCATGTTGCGGACCACCGTCCCACTTCTATTGGGTCCATGCCGGCACCTTCTGGCGGCTTTTCCCGCTGACTCAGGATCCCGGACGAGCCCCCACGTGTAGCGCTACCCCCAGTTTAAGAGAGCCGCTGGTTTGTTTTGGGTCCCTGAGTACAGCTCCACCAACCCCCGGCAATTTGGCTCTACCCACTCTGGCACAGTTAGTCAAAGGGTACGTCCCTATGCACATAAAACTTAGCTTATACTCTAAGTGTAATTGGTATGAATTCACAAGCAGACTGCTGAAATAAGAATAACTGGCTTTACTTTTGCAGTAAGGAAAAAGAATAGCAACATGCATTTGAACATATATCTCACAATACTTTAGCAGGTCCCTGCAATATGCACTTTAAACATGTACACAGGTATATGAGTCTAACAATGGGGAAACGGAACGCCAAGCGTGGCGACCGTCTGCTATGCACCCCTGAGGTGCAATAAATCTATCTGCGCCTACCTAACGGACCAGGCCTGATCCCTAGTAATAGAGCTCAGTCCTTGTACTAGTACAGTGTTCTTCACCGGCAATAAATCTGTAGAGGTGGTGCACATGTAGCTTTAAATGGTGTCATTTGTAATCCACAAAAAGTAACATTGCTGCTCTGAGGTAAATTGCGCCTAGGCAGTTCAATAGGCATAAAACTTGTGTGTCAATGCAGGATTGAGCCTACAGGCTCTCTCACCAATCCTTGGGGTACCGTCCTCCGATCCGGTCCCTCTAATGGCGGCTCTGGTCTCTTCAATGGCGGCGTCCGGTCTCCTCAGTCACAGCCCTGCACTCCGGTCATCAGCTCCGTCCGACCGACAGTAAGGGGAAGTCTCCGCTCCGCTGCTGTGGACTCTGAGGGGTAAGAGTCTCACTCCATCGGCTGCAAGGCCCAGGCTTCAGGCCTTCAGCTCCGGTCCGCACAGGTGTCTCTGCTGGCTGCAGTCTCCGCGTCACACGCTCTGTCAGCAGAGGCAGGCCAGTCCTGTCAGGCCTCAGAAGAGGAAGTGTCCCAAGAGGAAGAGGCGGTCTCCGCTCTTCCCTTTTATAATCTCCCCCAGCAGCCTCCCGGGCGGAAGTCAGCAGCCCTGGGGCCTGGGGAATTGTGGGAGATGTAGTCTCTACCAGAAAAAGGGGTAGAACCCCGCTACATATATATAGACACACATACTCTTCTTCAAATGAAGAGATCGCTGGGAATCGAGAACCAAGAATTATAAGCCTTAGGTCAGTTCTAACCAAACCTAAAATACTGATTTTGGAAGGCCCAATCCTTTAATAATCATTGACAAGGCAGTTTATAACAACCGCATTGAACCTTGTAGGTAGGCAAGATGATTATAACTCTTTACACAGTACAGGGTACTAAGAAGTAAATTTTGTTTCTATGGTTGTTCTTGATCATTATTCAGTAAGCAGGCCTTGACTATATTTCTTTCAAAGTCTGATTTGTTATCTTCTTTCTTAGCTCACATCACTGCTCTGCACCAAATAATTCACAGTTGTGCTGCGTCGGGAGACTGACCACGGCTGGTAAACAGAATATTCTCACCAAATATTTATTCATTGGTTTTGATGAAAATAGCATGAGCCTCTGTGCCTAAATGATATTGGAGTGCAGACAGTACACACATGACCCCTGCCTACTCCCTAATGATCACTGACAGCCATCGGTAGCTCTGTGGCGTAGGAGTAAATGGAGACTCATAAACAATCAATACCTCAAGCTCTATTTAGCATCTTCAATATAGTCCTACTAAATGCTTATCTCCATAGAGAGTAGAGCGGATGTCCTGTCTAGTCATAAAGATGTTTAATTTATTAGTCTGTTGACATTGTTTAATTTAGCAGCTTACTGAAAGAAAAGTACTGGGAGGTCTGTCAAAGTTAGCGAAATTCAGGTGTGCCATTTCCTGTTTCATGTTTACTCAGATTATTATAGAACAGGTGATTTATTATTTGCTGTTATTAAGTATTTTATTTTATAATTATAGTGCAGACTGTTTTTGTGCACTACATCATAGCACAGAGCTTGACAAATCCTGTAAGCTAGGTTCCTTGGCAGTCAGGACTCCCTGCCAGGGGCACACCTAGGGCATTTGGCACCCAGGGCAGATCCTATATCTGGACCCCCCGACAAAATCGCAGCACGTGAAGCTTGTCACTCAAAAAGGCGCAGAAGCTTCTTTTGAGCGACAGTGTCGTTGTGATTTGCCGCAACTGCAGCGTTATTTATTGCAGCACAATTGGGATGCCATTAAGAAGGTTAGAGTAGTATAGTGGCAGGTTCGGGCTGTATAGGGTATTATAGTGGCAGACCTGGGTAGTATAAGGTATTATAGTGGCAGGTTAGGACTGTATAGGGTATTATATTGGCAGATCTGGGTAGTATAAGGTATTATAGCGGCAGGTTAGGGCTGTATAGGATATTATGGTGGCAGGCTAGGGCTGTATAGGATATTAGAGTGGTATAGGGTATTATGGTGGCAGGTTAGGGCTGTATAGGGTATTATGGTGGCAGGCTAGGGCTGCATAGGGTATTATGGTGGCAGGCAAGGGCTGTATAGTGTATTATAGTGGCAGGTTAGGGCTGTATAGGGTATTATGGTGGAAGGCTAAGGCTGTATAGTGTATTATAGTGGCAGGTTAGGGATGTATAGGGTATTATGGTGGCAGGTTAGGGATGTATAGGGTATTATGGTGGCAGGTTAGGGCTGTATAGGATATTATGGTGGCAGGTTAGGGCTGTAAAGGGGAAAATGGTGGCAGGCTAGGGCTGTATAGGGTATTATGGTGGCAGGCTAGGGTAGTATAGGTATTATAGTGGTAGGTTAGGGCTGTATAGGGTATTATAGTGGTAGGTTAGGGCTGTATAGGGTATTAAAGTGGCAGGCTAGGGCTGTATAGTATATTATGGTGGTAGGCTAGGGCTGTATAGGATATTATAGTGGCAGATTAGGGCTGAATAGGCTATTATGGTGGCAGGCTAGGGCTGTATAGGGTATTATTGTGGCAGGCTAGGGCTGTATAGGATATTATGGTGGCAGGCTAGGGCTGTATAGGATATTATAGTGGCAGGTTAGGGCTGTATAGGCTATTATGCTGGCAGACTAGGGCTGTATAGGGTATTATGGTAGCAGGCTAGGGATGTATAGGGAATTATGGTGGCAGGCTAGGGCTGTATAGTGTATTATAGTGGCAGGTTAGGGCTGTATAGGGTATTATAGTGGCAGGTTAGGGCTGTATAGGGTATTATAGGGTATTATAGTGGCAGGTTAGGGCTGTATACAGTGACAATGTGCTCAATCACTTACAGCATGCCTGGAGATGCAAGTGGCTTCTGTGTGCTCTCCTCTTTCTCCTCCTTCAGCTGCAGGATCAGCCAGTGAATGAGTCTTTGGGAGGAGTGGAGGAGGCAGCCACACCCCTGGCCCCGCCCACCAACTCCAGCTGCCTCGGTACTCGGGTGATATTGAAGATCCCAGAGGGACAACCTGCCTGATTGGATGACTGGGGAGACAGGCAGCCACCCTCCCCTGCACCGCTGGGCCCCCTGCCGACCGGATGGACTTCTGATGTTTACAAGCTGGGAAAGTGCAGGGGCGTCTACTCATTAAGACGGCCCTGCTGCAATCACCTGGCAAGCTTTTTTGCCCCTACTCCAAATGAAAGAGCACAGGAGCACCTTTGGACAGCAGCATTGTCAGTCTGAGGGGAGGGGAGTGTTAGATGGGAAAGCAGATATAGATACAATAACAAACTCCAGATAGCTGTAGTTACACCAGCAGTTACAGCAAGCTGTTTGTTTTTGAGATAAAGGTTTTACATAAATGATTAAACGCTAATCATTCATCATTCAGTGGTAAATGGTTTGTCTCAACACTGTAACTGCTATAATTGCAAGAGATTCTGTTGAAAAGCAACAGACTTACTGGCTTGATCAGCAGGTGCAATCGAAGGAAAGAAAGCCTAAAAAAGGGAACTAAGGCAGCCATCACATCTAAGAATTTGTAGGCTGCAATATAAGAAACGTTTGTTTTGGGATTTATTATTACTTTGAAGGATAAGTTCACCTTTCTACAAAAAATAATAAATGCACCTTTTTTGCGTGTAAAAAAAATGGGCATTTATTATTTTTTGTAGTAGGAGCCTGTAAAGCATTGCACCAGTAATCAGCAGATCGCTGATTCCATGCAAAACTCCTGCACACTGTCAGTGTATCTGCTTGCCTGTACATCCTATACGGGTAAGCCTATACTCGCTGACAGGAAGACTCAATGAACTTCCACAGCGCTCCACCTAAGGCCTCCAAGCAACCTACCTCAATGGATAATTCAGACATTGAGCCCAAGGCTGACAGCAAGGTCTGCCATCCTATTCAGGCTAACTGAGGTCAGCTGCCTGCAAAATATTCTGATAATGTTGTGTGAAACTATTTGTTACTGTTGTAGTTTGTGCCAAATGCTAAGTTGTATTTATTTTATATTTGTGTGTTTCCAATGCACATCTGTCAAAGGATGGGTGGGGTTGGGGTTAGTGTTGGCAGGTGCAGTTTATCTTCCTCTGTAGATGGAGCTGTGTATTGACTGCTGTGCGGAGGGAATGGAGTGTGAGGAAAACATTGTTACTCTGCAGCATACATAGGTGTCACAAGAAGTGCAGTGATCCGATTGGACACTGCAACACTGGAGGATTTTGGCAACCATCTTAAATGAGGGCAATGCTAATAAATATCAGTGTTCTGTTGCTGTTGGCGCTCAATTGCGAAGTGGATAGAGTAGGGATTGAATCCATGCTGGACAGGTACAGCTTATTTAGCCTAGGGAGAGGTCCCTGACAAGGAGGGACAGAATAGGGATACCACTTCCAGCACTGGTATTCCCAGGACTCCTGTGCTGTGACTAAAGCTGGCCATACACGGGTCGAATTTCGAAAGATCTTTCTTTCGAAAATCTTATCCAAGAATTTTCGTATGAATTTCGCACCATTAGTGGGCTGCAGCAACGGCCGATTTTCGTGCGGCCATCGAATTTAAAAAATCCAACATGTTGGAAATTTTTTAAAAAAACGAACGATTTTCGAACCAATGATGGGAGAATCGTGCGAGAAATGTAATCGAAAAAGAAATGCGCATGTGCAAGAAAAGAAGATTCCGGAAAGAAAAGAAGATTCCCAGACAAGAAAATTCTTTTCTGTAGGAACATGAGGTGAAATTGAAGGTTTGGTTATGCCGCGTACACACGAAGGGACAATCCCGCGGGATTATCCTCTGGACTCAAGTCCAGCGGATAATCCCCTCGTGTGTGGGCGCCGGCGGACTTTTTGGCGCCAAAGTACGGCGGACTAAAGTTTGAAGTTTTGTTTTCAAATTATCCGCTGGACTTGGAAGTCCAGCGGACAATCCCGCCGTTAGTGGGCAAGTCCGCGGGACTTTTGAAATGAAGGGACTTGCCGCTCATCGGCAAGTCCGTTCATTTAGCACGTGACTTCAGGTTACGTAGCTAGCGTAGGCAGTTACTGCCGCCGCGCTAGCTCCGTGACCTGGCATGGATTTAAAGGGACTCCCCACGCCGAAAAAACGGCGTGGGGGTTCCCCCCAAATCCAAGTCAGACCCTCATCCGAGCACGCAGCCTGGCAGGCCAGGAAAGGGGTGGGGACGAACGAGCGCCCCCCCCTCCTGAGCCGTACCAGGCCGCGTGCCCTCAACATGGGGGGTGCCCTGGGGAAAGGGGGGCCGTGCGGCCCCCCCACCCCAAAGCACCTTGTCCCCATGTTGATGAGGACAAGGGCCTCTTCCCGACAACCCTGGCCGTTGGTTGTCGGGGTCTGCGGGTGGGGGCTTATCGGAATCTGGGAACCCCCTTTAATAAGGGGGCCCCCAGATCCCAGCCCCCCACCCTATGTGAATGAGTATGGGGTACGATGTACCCCTACCCATTCACCTAAGGTGTAAAATGTAAAGTAAAAAAAAAAACACCCACACTTTTGAAAAAATAGTTTATTGCACTGCTCCGGGGGTCTTCTTCCGTCTTGGGGGTCTTCTCGCCGGACTCCCCCGCCATTTACCAAGCTCTTTTACCGAGCGGGGGAAGTCCGGCTACCTTCTTCGTCGTCGCCGCCGTCTGGGGGTCTCGATCCGCCTTCGGGGGTCTTCTTCCGTCTTGGGGGTCTTCTCGCCGGACTCCTCCGCTCTCTTCTGCTCTTTTACCTAGCTCTTTCACGAGGGGAGGAGTCCGGCTACCTTCTTCGTCGTCGCCGCCGTCGTCTGGGGGTCTCGATCCACCTTCGGGGGTCTTCCGGGGGTCTCTTCTGTTCTTGCGGCGGTCGTCGTCTTCCGCGCCGCCGGCGCCTTCTTCTTCTTCTTGTCCTTCTTCTTGTCCTTCTTGTTCTTCTTCTTCTTCCGATGTTGACCCGACGCTCTCTCTGCCCGGAATGCCTGTGCCGCTCTGCGCTCGGACTTATATAGGGACATGGGGGACAGGGTCACATGTTCATGTCACATGGTGACCCCGCCCCCTTGCGATGTCACAGTCCCAGCATCCTCCGGGACTGTGACAACACAAGGGGGCGGGGTCACCATGTGACATGTGCATGTGACCCTGTCCCCCATGTCCCTATATAAGTCCGAGCGCAGAGCGGCACAGGCATTCCGGGCAGAGAGAGCGTCGGGTCAACATCGGAAGAAGAAGAAGAACAAGAAGGACAAGAAGAAGGACAAGAAGAAGAAGAAGGCGCCGGCGGCGCGGAAGACGACGACCGCCGCAAGAACAGAAGAGACCCCCGGAAGACCCCCGAAGGCGGATCGAGACCCCCAGACGACGGCGGCGACGACGAAGAAGGTAGCCGGACTCCTCCCCTCGTGAAAGAGCTAGGTAAAAGAGCAGAAGAGAGCGGAGGAGTCCGGCGAGAAGACCCCCAAGACGGAAGAAGACCCCCGGAGCAGTGCAATAAAATATTTTTTCAAAAGTGTGTGTGTTTTTGTACTTTACATTTTACACCTTAGGTGAATGGGTAGGGGTACATCGTACCCCATACTCATTCACATAGGGTGGGGGGCCGGTATCTGGGGGCCCCCTTATTAAAGGGGGCTCCCAGATTCCGATAAGCCCCCGCCCGCAGACCCCGACAACCAACGGCCAGGGTTGTCGGGAAGAGGCCCTTGTCCTCATCAACATGGGGACAAGGTGCTTTGGGGTGGGGGGGCCGCACGGCCCCCCTTTCCCCAGGGCACCCCCCATGTTGAGGGCACGCGGCCTGGTACGGCTCAGGAGGGGGGGGGCGCTCGTTCGTCCCCACCCCTTTCCTGGCCTGCCAGGCTGCGTGCTCGGATGAGGGTCTGACATGGATTTGGGGGGAACCCCCACGCCGTTTTTTTCGGCGTGGGGATTCCCTTTAAATCCATGCCAGCTTGCGGAGCTAGCGCGGCGGCATTTACTGCCTACGCTAGCTACGTAACCTGAAGTTACGTTCGAAATGAACGGACTGCTCCGTGTGTGGGCAAGTCCGTTCATTTTCAAAAGTCCCGCGGACTTTTGGCCGGCGGATTATCCGCTGGAGAAGTCCGTGCGTGTGTGGGCAAGTCCACACCCTCGGAAAGTCCAGCGGACCTAGCCGGAAAGTCCCGCGGGATTGTCCGCTGGACTAGGTCCGCCGGCAAAAGTCCCTACGTGTGTACGAGGCATTAGTCGAATTTCGAAATCAATGGTGGCACCATCGAATCACAAAATGCACAAATTTTCTGATTTTCAAAAGAAAGATCTTTCGAAATTCGACCCGTGTATGGCCAGCTTTAGACAGGTATCAGTCTTTTTTTTGCAATATGGTACCATTTTGTCTACAACCACCCTCTATTCAGATGCTGTTCCGGTAACGTAAGCCTGCCAAAATGACAATCTGTTAACTGCAGGCACCTTGCCAATGTGCAGTTAACATTGCTGAGTACTCCCACAACTGTGTTTTTGTGATATTGTGCTTCTGGTATTATATTCTATGGAACTAGTAAATCAAGTTCTTTGGCGCTGTACTCCACTTGCTGTTTGCCTACCTACAACATAACCAATAACTGTGCCACTTTCTTTGGGTCTCTGTATGCCATTCTTCCACATTTGGTATCAACTCCTGTTGAGCTTCTATACTAAAAGCATATTGTTGTGGTTGTTACTGCATCAGAGGATTTGCCCCTGCGTGGGCATTGTTTGGCCCCTGCGCGGGCAAGTTTACGTGTTAATGACAAACTCAATAAAAAAGATTTTACAAAAAAAAAAAAAGCATATTTTAGAATTAAGTGGACACTGTACTAAATCATATATTGGAGTTTTGCTGGCTATTCCATTTGTCAAGTGTACTTTTGACCTGCAAATGTTTATAAAACTGCATCATGCTGTTTTTGCATTTTGCTTGCCACTTTAATATGAACATTTCTGCTATTTATTACCGTAGAGTAATCCACAACTATTCACACTGATATATAGTATGCAGTACACAGTACAAAGGAAGCTTAGTGTTTGTATTATTAAAATGTCAGCGTAACAGTCTATTAAATGCCTTTCATCCATGTGACCCACTACCACATAGCTGTCTGTATAAATGAAAGGCGCTAATTCAAGTTTAACCCAGCACAATCACCTTTTGCTCTTTTATAGCAGACTGCATCATCTTTTCAGTATAAACTTGCTACGTTTATGTTTGCCATTAACCTTACGCAGTTTGATAACAGAACACAGTCTAGACAAAATGAAAACCTTAAGGTAAGAAAAACATGTCTTTTCATGAAACCATAGAAGATAAATGACTCCATATAAAATGCAGGATAGTGTCTCCATTGCCAATAGCAACCAATGAAAAAATTTTAATTTTTCAGTGGATGAAAGCATATCATAATAAAGAGGCTTCTCTTTTCCTAAAGTCTCGTTGTGCAGCAGTCAAAGTGATAGAATCAATATATGTGTGTAGCCAGGGTTGGCTATTATGCCTATAATCTAGAGACATTTTCTGTGTTGTTAATGTGGGGTTGGCTCCCTCTAGTGTTTGCTGGACTCTATGTGTTAATTTCCTTTTTTCCTGAGTGAGGATGTAGAGCGAAGCATCATGGGATGTGTAGTTCAGAGTGCTGAAGTGACTGTGCCAGCAGGACTGATCTGAACTACAAAGAACAGAATGCTGAGTAAACAGAACAGACTGCTGGGAAAGGATATAAAAGGAGCTGGCACGGCCTAGATCAGCCTCTCTGGACTCTGTTTTGTCTCTGCCAGCAGGAGGTCTGTGTGAGGGGGAGTTGCTGATGTTTTGCGGCCTACACAGCGGGGAGCCGAACAGCTACACCTTGAGGGATCTCTGCGTACAGCATCGCTTCTTCAGTGCAGCAGACCGGAGGGTGTTCCAGGTAATCCAGAGACGCCTGCAATTCAGATTCCAGTGGGCTGCAGCGTGGTGTGGCGGACGCCAATACCCAGAGTCAAGTTAAAGAGGGAGAGTTCTGGCTGGAGTCTTCTCATCATCTGCATCTCTGACAACTTCATCTGAGTTCCAGAGTGGTGAGCGGGCATAGCCCATGTTATAGTAAGGACACTGCTTTTAGACATCATTCACACAGTTCAGCCGGTGGTACTTGTAGTCCCACAGAAGTTAAATCCTATGTTATAACGACCACTAAAAGCAGACACCTATGCCCAGTATTCACATTATTGATTCCAGTAGTCATATTGGATAACACCTTTAAGATTACAAAAGATGTTATATCACAACAGGGATAAACCAAAGTTCTGCTAAATTTGCTACACTTTGCCATCCCGGATTACTTTATTTACAACATAAAGAGGCTAGCTGAAGATATCTGGATTTCAAGGAATACCCTTTTATCCCTTTATCATCCTTTTTTCCCTCATCTGCTTTAATTGCATTGAACTGCTATAGGGCGCCATCCTATTTGAATGTAATTTTCTTCATACTGTTTCTCCATATTGTACAGAATATGCTGGCCTGTGAGTTGAGGAGGCAGAAGGGAGAAATCTGACACATAAGATATAGGTTTATAGAGTCTATTAGCAGCCCTTACGGGGGTACCACTACATGTACAAATCATTTTATTCATCCCTAGTTCCTATTTGGTACATGCCAAGCTATGCAAAAAGGCTCCTTCCATCATACACCATAATAAAAGAAGATTGCAGCAGACAGGGACAAGAGACATTTTTGGTTAGATTGCTAAAGGGCTGAAACTTTTATCATGTTTGCTATCTGAGTGACTGTTGGAAATTCTATCATATTTACATTGTCATTTTTCTTTCCTGGTGCCAATCCATTGCAGAATACATTTGGTCACTATGCTGCCTAAATGGCAGCAGGAAAACAGACAATTCTATTATACTTAAACCTTGTAATTTTTCTGTCTAGGTACTAATGCATGGCAGCATACTTGCGTGCTGCCATGTTGGTGCTAGCAAGGCCCCCTCGCTCTTTCTACTTTAGAAAAATGCTTTATTACTGTTTGTGCCCCCATGGGAGAGACTTGACTAATTTACTACTACAGTGCTATTGCTAATAATAATAATAATTATTATTATTATTATCATCATCATCATTCAATTTCCAGTAATTGATGGTAGTTTAATATATAGAGGGGAAGTATATACCAAATTTGGAAAAGCGCTTTTTATAAATATCCCCTGCTTATTTTAAAGTGAGTGCTGAGAATAAAGCACTTATGTAGGCACTTAACCCTTTTATGTTGTGGGAGCTGGTACTTTAAATGGGCTATGAAAATCAAGGCTGGTAGGAGGGGCTATTGATCATGCAGCACTGTGATTGGCAGCACATGATGATGTCATCTTAAGCCTGATTAGTAGCTGATTGTGAGCTATCAGTGACAGCTCAGTCACAGTTCAGAAAGAACAAGACAGATACCTGTATATGCAGCAGACGGGCATTAAAGTTGTTGTAAACCTCAGACATGAAATCTTAACAAAGCACATCCTTCTATAAAGTACCGTGTACTTGCGTCTAGTCAAAGCTCTGAGCGTGATTTCTCTATGCTGCCTTGTTCTTCTGTTATCTACATGAGTCACTTCTTACAGATTTTTATGACACTAAAAGCAAAAAGTGGGGGGAGGAAAGCTCTAGCACATAGCCTGTGATTGATAGCCACAGATGTGCTTGTGCTCCATGTAGTGTACAGGTGTCAAACTGGCGGCCCTCCAGCGGAACTACAAGTCCCATGAGGCACTTTCAATGCTGACAGTTACAAGCATGACTCCCACAGGTAGAGGCATGCTGGGACTTGTAGTTCAGCAACAGCTGGAGGGCCACCAGTTTGACACCCGTGATGTAGTGTGAGGACAGGGGTGTGTCCATTCCCTCCAATCAGGCTCAGAGTTCTTCTCCCTTAGCTGTGCAGTGTGTGAGTTTAGATTCTCGCCCCTTCATTGTGCTGCTGAGAGATGCTGACAGATTCTGTGAAAACTTTGAGTTTTACAAGGCTGTAGAGCAGGGGTATTCAAGCTTTCTAAACAAAGGGCCAGTTTACTGTCCTTCAGACTTTAGGGGGGCCAGAGTAGCCAGTGTGAGTAGAAAATGCCTCAGCGTCAGTGGGAGTTTTAAAAATTACATAGCCAGAAGGAGGAAAATGGCCTCATCATTGCTATTAATGGGGGGAGTGGTGTCCCATCATTGGTGTCAGTGGAACTAAAAATGCCCCATTATTAGTGTCAGTGAGAGGAATGGCTCCCCACTGTTGGTGTCAATAGAAGAAATGGTGCCTCCTTGTTGGTGTCAGAGAGAGGAATAGTACTGCAAGAATAAAGGCAAATGCAAGCAAAGGGGCACAGTTTAAAGATCACTGCTGTAGAGGATATATGGCTGCAGATATTCAGGCACAACATATTTAGGAGGAATCATTTTATCTCTGTGTATTACTTGAGGCCAGTGACTTCACCAGGCATTTGTAAGTGTAGCACCCTCTAGAGTGTGCTAGAAGTAGTGTTAGCATTTAAAAAATGTAAATTCTATTAGAGCTCAGGGCTAAGTCTGAGCTGTGGAATCTGGGTCAGGGTTTAGTGACATCCTGACAGCTCCTCTGGTACCTCTCCCTGTTTATGGGACAATGTTCTAGAGCTAGTGGATGGAGGTTAGGAGGAGCTGCCTGGAATATTTATGAGGCCTCAGCCAATCCCCAGTAGTGGCTGGCAGGGGGCAGAGTTTACCTCATAAATAGGCATGAGCCATGCCAGCAAGGGGCAGTTGGGTGGAAGATGGAGATACAGCGCTGAGGAGGCTGTTGGTGACCTTCAGGGATGCCCCCTAATTTGGGGGTTTCCTGCGTTGGGCCAGGGCTCAGGTGCTAGAAGGATCCTGCCATAACACATGGGAGGAAGCCCCTCCTGGAGGCACGAGAGCAAGAGAGGATAGCCTGAGTAGATCAGCACTGCTGGGAACTGACAAGGGGGAAGACTTCAACATGTAGCCAGTGTCCCTGAAGACAGCGGTGTGCTTAAGTCTTCATGCTTCCCTTGAAGATCTCCTGAGAGTCAGCTGGGTGAGCTGGTGAAGAGCCAGTCAGGAGGACTGGTGTGGAGAAGTTATTTGGGAGGACTAGTGAAAGGGGTAGCTGCAGCAAGGTGGGTTGGCAGTGCCTGAAGAGGTGGTGCTGGGATCAGTAGCCACAGTAGAGAAGTACAAGCTGTTCACTGTAATCTTTGCTACACCACAAGGGGCTATGAGTTTCTGCCTGTAAAGGGCCATTGCTAAATCTGACTGAGAGCCTGTCAGATCAACTAACAGTGAATGAATGAATAATTTGTATAGCGCTACAATGCGAACTGAATCGCCTCAAGGCGCTGTATTCGTGCTTTGTTGTCAAGCTTTTTAGAAGAGGTAGGTCTTGAGTTTTTTCCTGAAGGCCTGATGGTTTTCTTCCATGCGGATGTAGGCTGGTAGAGCGTTCCATAGCCGTGGTCCTTGGACAGCGAATCTCCGTTCCCCCTTTGATTTGTAGCGGGATTTGGGAATGAGCAGTGATTCAGCTTGAGCCAGCAAACAAGTGTGTGCAGGAGTAAAGTACACTGTATATAGACTGTATATAGGGAGATGTCCCTGAAGTTGTTACCAAAGATTGGCTGAAGTCAAGTGGGCATCCCATAACCTCCCATCCCTATCTAAGTTATTAACCCTAATAACCCAAAAACAAAGTCATGGACTGTTCTCTGACTCTGGAGTGCCTGTGAAAATTTAGTGTGCCTGGCTGTGTAGGAGTGGGGGATCCAAGTTCATCTGCGGCTCTTAAGGGATGCACTACATAAGGGCTTTCAAATACTTTAAGGCTCATCCTGCTACCGTATATATATGCATTTTGCTGTCATAAAGTGGTTAAGAAACTGCTTTTAGGTGTTTAGCATCTAGTTTTCACACTGATATACATTGTAATATTATATTATAATATACAGGCATAAATCAGGCTCACTTCTGCATAGAAACCAATCAGCTTCCAGGTTTTATTACCAAAGCTTAATCGAACAAGCTGGGGTTAGATGCTTGTTGGTTTCCATGCAGAAGTGAGCCTGATTTTGCACTTTCCAGCTTTAGTAAATAAACCCCATTGTGTACTTAAAAGTGGGGTATGCTTGTATAGTATTATATTATATTTTGCTGTCCTGGTACCAGCTGTGTGCTCATTTCCCACCTTTTTGTGTCTTTTGGATTATTGTAAAAATTAGGCCTTCTCCTCTGCCAGGTAAAGCTGTGCTATCTGGCAGGCCTGCGTAAATTTCTGAAGTGAATAGACAGAAATACAAATCGTTTGGCAGGTGAAGCGTCTCACTTATACAGTATTTGCTACATCTGTGTATTCAGCTGTTTGCCTTGTGTTTTCGCATGCAGGTGAGATATAGCCAGATCTTAATTAAACTGACAGGTCAGCTTTTAACCATACAAGTGAGTGAAAGAATGCTATAAGCATTTTTCTGGTTAGAAAAAGGTACTATTGCAAAGGGGAGAAGCAACAAGGCCAAGTGGAATGTAACAGAGAAGTAGTGTGTATGGGTGGGTGCATGAATCATAATATAGAGTTAAGGGGTAGACCAGGGCTATTGTTTAACACCTCCCTATCCATCGAAGTACCAGTAAGTTTCTGGGTTGGAAAGGTGATATCTTGGTCATCACTGCAGCTGCAGCAATGATCAAGATATAATTGTTTAGTACCAGCAAGTCTCTTCAATATAAAAGTAATCCTAGTGGCTATGGAGCTGCTAAGTCCCACCTTCCCTGCCACCGCAGCCTTTACTGGGCTCTCCTGTGCGATCGGAGAGCCTGGTAAGGATGCACTCTGTGACATCCAGTTCCTCATCCTGGTACAAAAGGAACTGATGTTGTTCCCCCAAATGTGTGATGTCAGAAACCGGAAGCCACAAGGATTTCGGCACTTCCAATTTCGGTCTCATGCAAACAAGCCATTACTGGCATGAACAAATATCTGATCAAACTGATCTAGGTTTGATCGGATGCTTTGGGGGGCAGAGGAAAGATATGGGGTCTAATAGACCACAGATTGCTCCATAAAGTGGACCTGTTCCAGCCCATGCTATCACAAGGGAAGTTGTTTAACCCTTCCTGATAGAAATAAAATAGATCAAAAAAATTAAAGATACAGTGCAAAAAGTTTAAATAAATAATAAAATCTAAAATAAATGTAAAGTGCCCCAGTTCCCCCGTGCTCACGTGCAAATGTGAACGTGCATGTAGGTCCCGCATGCATATGTAAATATCGATTGCACCACACATGTACAGTATCACTGCGAACATCAGTGTGAGGAAAATAATTTGAGCACCAAACCACATTTATAACTCTAAGCTGGTAACCTGTAAATGCTTTTAAAGCATTGCCTATGGAGCTTTTTAGGCATCGTAGTTGGCGCTGTTCCACATTCAGATGCAATTTTAAAGCGTGACATGATTGGTATGTATTTACTCAATATTTTACCCAGCAATTAGGTATGTTTTTGTACATTAAAGTGCATTAAAGTGTATTTTTTTAAAGAAATTTGCATTTAAAAAATTGCCAAAAATGTAAGTTTTTATATGTAGAAGAGGAATGTCGGAATTGGCCTGGACTGGAAGTGGTTAATCGTCAGTCAGGCGCTTGAAGAAGCTGTCTTAATGCCAGCTGATTAGGCGGATGACAGGTCCAGTGCGCTCTACTGTGCCGAGCAGGCACGGACACAGTCCCACTCTCCTCCATGGGGAAATCAGGTGGAAACGGACCGCCTGTCCGCTTTCATCCGATCATATCCACTACGCTAGACGGATGAAAAAAAGAAGCACCATCCATCTGGATTTTGCAGGCAGGATCGGATGGCGGTGGATGTTGCGGACATGTGTCTGACACCTGCCACTCCATAGAGGAGACTGCAAGGTCCGATCATGCCTGCCTGAAAAACTGACAGGTAGACCTGATCGGAAAGAACCCTATTACTAATACTATTATTATAAGGACAAATACATTTTTTTTCCATCCTTTTTGTTTCAGCACTCTAAAGAAGATGGTGGAGAATTTTATTTAAATATATGTGTCACTTTCCCCGGAATAGGCTTGAAAAACAGTAAGACTCTGTACAATGTACCTCATATGTATTTGTAACCCCTCTATATCAGATATCTTTTGAAAGTGAAGCAGTATAACCCTAAAATCATAGATAATAAACTAAGCCGGTAATTTTCCTTAGAGGAACAGAAGGATTAAGAAAATACATGTAACACATCTCCCGTTTGATTTGTTAATGTAGCTGTCTGTTAACAGGTCATTCGATATCTTCAGGCTGTTTCAAAGCAACCTATTTTTAAAATGAGCTCTACAAGCAATACTATTGATTGCTGTCCTTTTATCTGCTTCATTAGAAATATATTACACATTGATAATTAGCGGGGGGAGAACCATACCCTAGAGCTGCCCTTCTATATCTAATTGGGTTAAGTTGCAAATAAGGGTCATGTGCTTTCAGTGGAGATAAATCTTTCCTTGTAATTGAAGTCGTTCTTACATTCGCCTTACCAGTAATTATTTGGTATCAGGTTTTTTTTTTTTCTTCTCCTTTAGCAGTGTTCAGTGGGGACCAGCGCCTAAACTGAAGATCATAACATTCTAGCTGGTGACAGCTTACATTCTAGAGAGTAATGATAGCCTTTATTGAAGCGGAGCTCTAGATACAGGTATTATAATGATTTCCAGTTGCTAAGATTCAGGATGAAGAACATGTCATATCTGAAGAATTGCACAATGGTTGTCTTAGGAGAATACTTTCAATCAATTTGTGAACAGCAGTGTGAGATTTATCCAACTATAAGGATTTGCAGAGGGAGATTTCTTTCCTCTGTCTTTTTCAGTGTGCTATGATTTAATAGGTTAATACGATTTCGTTTTTTTTTTCTCTCTGCATGCAACTGTACTGGCAAACCAACCAGTGCACTTTGCAAAACACTGCCTAAGGGAGCCTTCAACCTGACAGAGCTTTACCAATTTCCTGTCTTTTCTGTCATTGGTTATTAAGCCATATTCTTGTGTCAAGCTTCTGGCTGCAAGCCCGTCATTTATTGGTGTCGGTTATTTACATGCATCAGTGGAAAAGAACATGAAGAAAGGCTCAGGGCAGCACCGCAAAGGAGAAAAGTAACAAATCTAGAGTTCAACACAGCGCACAGCAAAGAGTGAATGACAAAATGTTGAATGTGCTGCTGCAGCATTTGAAGTGATGCAGAGAAAAGGCTATTCTGTAGATAAACAGTACATAAGTAAAGAGATTCATGACAGCTATCAATGAGCAGGGAAATATATCGCCAGTCTTCTAGAAGTGAAAAACAGTGACATTTTTTCTTTTAATGTAGGTACTGAATATTCCTTACACCAGGCTCCGGTGACCAATCATGCCTCAAAGCGTATTCTAAATCTACAACAGCAATCCCATAGCTAAAAGACTGCTAAGCTGAAATATATTTATATAGTATCAAACAGCCCTGAAGAATACTACTTTGGTGATGGTACATCAAAGAGAGGGAATGAGCGTGAGAAGGTAAATAAGGGCCCTCTGTTTATGGTGGGCACCTTCCAGAGCTTATTTCCATGCATAGTACGTTCCAAGTGTAAGCATATCCACGAGTGATAACTCAGTAGCCTGCAGGCCTCTTTTTGATATATCTGATGACCCCCCTAAGTCTTGTTCAGTCTACATGAAAAGCCCTGTAAATGAATGAAGATCGTGGCCTGGGCAACAAGACCACAATGGATAAAAAAAGCGTGGTTCCCTCGCGCTATCAAAGTGAAAAGTGTCTGTGTGTGGTATATTAAATAAATTGCTGCTTGACCTACAGTGTATACAATGCACTCAAATGGGAATAATTAAAAAATAATGGTCAGCGCAACTTATATACCCTATATTACTACAGTGAACAAGTACCTGTATAGTAATTGTGCAATCAAAATAATTCACAATAATAAAATGCAAATGTGCATATAGTAAACAAATGCTGTGCAAACGGTGCTGACTACTATATTCCTATACAAAAAGTAGAACTGTGCAAGCATATATGCAAATAAATATATGTAAACAATCCTAGTGATGAATAGCTGTGCAAAAAAAAAAAAAAACGCACTTAATGTTGTGAGGTAGTCCTTAGTAAACAACTGGTGGTGTATATATGTGGCCCTTACTAAATCAAGATAATATTGTCCATATATAAGTTCATATATAAACGCGCAAGAAGTGCAAAAAGTGCTGATGTGCAGCGATATGACAAGCAGGCTCTTCAAATAACATCCGCTGTGCGTTTTTCGTGTGCCCCACTCAGTGCTCTCTATGCTCTTACCTCCAAGTGGGTAACAAAACGCCACTGAGATCTGTGTATTGCAGGGCCTTCCTGGGTATCGTGACAGCAGATGGTATCCCTCAGACTGCTGTACTCCTATCCTGGCTTCCAATTGGTCCGTTCGGCCGTTTATTCATAGCATATATAGGTGGGGAATAAACAGGAATATCCCATAGTGTAGTAAATTAAGACTGGTTTATTGTTAAAATAAGAGATGGCTACTTACAACATGTATAAATAAAAACAGCAGATCTGTAAAAACGGCGTTACAGGCGCCTCTTTGTGTCACTTCTGGTTGTCTCGTATACCGGTCACTTCCCTATGCATTACGAAGTCACGTGACGTAATGCATAGGGAAGTGACCGGAATACGAGACAACCAGAAGTGACGCAAAGAGGCGCCTGTAACGCAGTTTTTACAGATCTGCTGTTTTTATTTATACATGTTGTAAGTAGCCATCTCTTATTTTAACAATAAACCAGTCTTAATTTACTTAATACAGGTACTTGTTCACTGTAGTAATATAGGGTACATAAGTTGCGCTGACCATTATCTTTTAATTATAACAAGACCACAATGCTCAATGTGTAGTCTGAGGAAGGCTGCAATGACCCCTGGAGACTGGATTAAGTGGGGCAGTTTCTTAGTTCTGGGTGGGCTTAAAGTTTGAACTACTTTAAAAAAAACTACTTAAAAAACTAAATCCTGGCCTTAAGAAGTGTGAGCTGCTCCTTTTCCAAATGTTAATCCTTGAGTAAATAACATTTACAATGTCTAAATATCGATCTTGGAGTAAATCACAAAAAGAGTAAAGGCAAGCTGCTCAATCAATATACAACTAGCCAGAGGCATAGAAAATGGCTGGTCAGTTCACACAAAGGACACCGAAATCAAGGTTCCCACTAACAAATTGTTTTTTAAATGAAAAAAACAAAAACACAGTAAATTATTTAACGTATGTCCTGTCTGTGCATAACCTGGATTTCCTTGGGCACTATATGTAGCACATACCGCTTACTGATTTAAAAAAAAATGACATACTGTATATAGTATAGTAAAGAATGTTGCCTTTTCTAACTGCCCTTGGCATCTGCAAATGTGTACATTTTAAAATCTCAAAGATTTTCTAAAGCCGGGTGGCTAATTCCAACTCTTAATTTCATGGGGCACTTTTTACATATTGTTCTTAAAGTGCTTTTGAAGAATGAAAATAAATAAAACAGAAACTCTATTCATATGGTTTGACAGCTGTATAATTAAATTAACTGCTAATAGAGGAAAAAATTAGATTTTTTTTACAAAAGAAAAATAATACTTTTTATTTATAATCATATTGTAAAAGTGACAGATTACATTTTTTATGCTGATTTAATTGTAACAGAAAATGATTTATTAGATCTGATATAAGAAATAAAATGAATTATGTATGCTGTTCTTAAAGAGGATCTTCAGTCTTAACAAAAATAAATAAATAAAAGTCAGCAGCTACAAACAGACTTTTTAAAAAAGGGCACTTACCTGTCCAGGGATCCAGTGCTCTCCTCATCTAGGCGGGTCTTGAGATCCCCGGCACCTGCATGTTTACTAAGGGAAGCTGGCTGTGACTCCTTTCCATTGCTCATGTGGACACCACACTGTGTTTGTGTGTGGTCCTGCAATCTCCTGGGACCTGTGATCTGTCCCAGAAGGTTTCAGGCTTGGGGGTAAGGACTTCCACTCCAATCGCCTCGGTGGTTACAGCGGGAGTGAAAGCGAGTACCAGCGAGAACTAGGTACCCACTCCCCGCAAAAAAAAATAAAAAACCTCCAAAAGTGGGAGAGGAGGGGGGAAAGAGATGTTAAAGTGAAACTTTCGTTTTAGGGAGACTTTCCACTTTAAGTTCGGGATGCTGCATAGCTGGCAGTGTTCACTTATACAAGTTTCCTGGCTATCATTTCACTGTTGCTTCAGATCTTTATGATACACTGACTAGGTTGATGACAGCAGCCATTAAAGGTAGAAACCTCAGCCTGCGTACTTGTTCCTGATGAGCATTTTAATGGATCGTAATGCAAGGATGAGAATGACAGTCCCAGAGCTTACATATTTAAAAACAACCCAATGATAGCAGTTTCTGTATCTTTCATGACAAATTTACATACATTTTTCAATTTCATGGGCAAACACAATCAAACCAAATTATGTTTTCTGTCTTTTCTTATTTCCCTTTGTGAGCTGGGTGAATAATTACAAGCTATTTTGCTTACACAGCTGAGAGAATTGTCATATCTCCTACATACTGGTACTGAGGATAGGCATCCCCGATGGCCAGAGCTGAACATAATAAGGTTGATTTACTAAAGTCACGTAGCAAGCAAATTTCCACTTTGCAAGGGAATTTTCTCTTAGCTTAGTAGATGTGGTGAAAAAAATACCCAATCACAAGAAGGAAAGTCAGCAGAGCTTAAATTCATTCAATAAGCTGAGGAAAAACTCTTTGCAAAATGAAAATTTCCTTGCAAAGTGGACAGTCTATTTGGGGTTGATTTACTAAAATTGGAGAGTGGAAAATCTGGGGCAGCTGTGCATGGTAGCCAATCAGCTTATAACTTCATCTTGTTCAATTAAGCTTCGAAGCCTGGAAGCTGATTGGTTTCTATGCAGAGCTGTACCAGATTTTGCACTCTGTTTTAGTATATCAACCCCAATATTTTTAGGAAATCAACCTCAAGAAGTTCAATCACAAGCTAAAACACCAGGATAAGGATATTTTCAAATATGCAATGGTTATTTTCAGCCCACATGGCTTAAAATAAAGGTCTTCATCCTTGTGTAAAAGCTTTAAGAATGGAGCCTAATGTAACCTAAGGTATTTGTGGTCAGTGTCTACTGCAGTAGGGTAAAAGGGATCAGCATCACAGATCAGTTACAGACGTGTTTAATTATTTATTTAGTGAATCAAGGATAGGATACAGCA